>JAKSZT010053881.1:15051487-15267203 GCA_026826555.1 Tolypeutes matacus
AAAATAAAATAAAATAAAATAAAATAAAATAAAATAAAATAAAATAAAATAAAATAAATAAAAAGATTAAAAAAAAAAATCTACAAGCCTGATCTTTTCTGTAAATTTTTGGCAGTAGTTGACCTCATTAACCATATGTAAATTATGTTACGCAGCCTTTCCATGGCTAACAGTGCAATAATTCTAGTATGCAATAATTCTAGTATTTTATAATTAGTCTTAAGGAGATGTTCTTAATTTAATGTAAATATTTTATAGGACTTTCTTTGTGCATTGGTTAGAAGCATCAGTAAAATAAATCTGTTGCCAAAATTTTCTTTAAATTGAAAGCACAAAAAATCAGTGACTGCTCACTCAACCTCCCAACAGGTATCTCCAAATCAGATAGGGTCCATTTTCATGTGGTTCCTTACTGTCATGTAGAGATTCATGAGACTGAGGTGGACTACCAGCTTTCGAAACTTCAAGGCTGCCATAGACATTTTGTTTTCCTGGTTAGTAAGATAAAGTTAAGTGATATTTTTATTGCATTGTACATATTAAAGTGGCTCTAGTGTATTTGGGGACTGAACATTTTAAAAGTTAAGATTTCTGCATATATAAAAGATCAATTCTTCCTACACCAATCACTTCTATACCTTCTACATTGAGATATATGCTTGTGCTGTAATTTTGCAAAAATAACAAACACCACAAAGCAAAGTAAAATAAAACAAAGAGTGAAGATGAATGCATAGTTGGTCACTGTGTATGTGTACAATCAGTGATGATTAATAAAGCATTTATTTCAAATCTCTGCCTGAACATATAGTTAATTGATTTCCTATTGCAGGAGGAGAAGCAGCAGGGCTTGAAAGAGCCAACAGCAGGAGCTTTTCCTCTTCATTCATTATTTTCTTACAAAAAAAGTTGTTGCCCGCGGAAATTCAAAGAGAGAGGTTTTGAGCATTGTGCTATATTTCTTAAACAAAGGAAAAAGTTCTTTAGGACTATCAAAAGCTGCTTTGTAACTGATGAACTGAACAAAGCTTAGAAATGGTTTGATTTTTGTTTCAACAGTTTCTTCAGGGATTCATCATTGATGAATTTGTTCTCAACACTAAAGCTAAATCCTACTCATTTAAAGATAACAGTATCTCACACTAAAACTGTCTCTATCCAGATATAAAAAGCATTACATTGCCCATAGGAAAGTGACAACATAATGAATCAACAATGATACTGTAAGCCAGCAAAGCTTTAAGGTAAAAAAGTCTATTTGGATGATAATTTATTCATGGATCAATCTAGACGTAATTGAGCATATTATGAAGTAGAAAAGGGTTCTTGATTGTAATAGAAACAGGTACTGGTACTTCCAGTTTAAACTGCATAATTTTTATGAGAATGGCAGCAAGTTGGCTAATAGCACTCGTCTATAGTACTGTAATGGATCAACTCTTTTTTCCTAATAATACTCTTGTATCTTATTGGAAACCATAACAGCAAGAAAAGTAAATAATGACAAGTGAAAAGATAAAAGGATTTCAGGTTTATACTGAGTGATACATATTCAGAAGGAAAAATTAGACATAAAGGATATATATTTCATAAGAATATAAAAGTTGCCTTCTTTTCTTTTTCTTTTTCAAAAGTCATGTTCCATATATGTCATAGTTACATTATTTATTCAACGAATACAATAATGCCTACTCTGGGCCAGGAATTGTGTTGTGCTATGCTAAAGGTTACATAATTTCCACAAGGTATATGTACAGTTATCATTATTATTAGTTTTACAAATATCTCTTTCTATTCGTTAAGAGTTATGTTAGATTGAATTGCATATCAAGAATACCCAGTTATTGCAGTTATCTAATGGCATAACACACAAAACTTCTTGGTAACTGAACTCAATCAAATGACCAAGAATTGGAGAGAAAAATGAAGGAAAAAACCTTGAAAGAGTTGATCTTAAAAATCAAGAAGGCAAGCAGAGAATTAATTGAATATCTAAAAATATAAAATGTGGGAACAATGTGGCACAATGTCTGGAAGCACAGGTTCTTAGTCTGTTTCATCCTCGCCGAAATGGGTCATTGTATGGTTTAAATGCTGTGATTCACTAATTTCATCATCGTAAGGTCATGATGCAAGACAGCATGGCAGATAAAGGTAAGAAATGCCTTCTCTGTTTTGTCCTGCTGAATTCATTTACTCTTCTTCCTTTTCTCCTCATTATGATTGTAACAAATTGCTTAAATTTTACCCTAATTTTAATTTCAATATCAGTTTTAGTATGGCTTAGACTGAGAAACTTAGATTTTCCTATGATAATTGGCATGTGATGCTTAATCACTGATAAAACAGTAAGCAGTTTTTCACAATATGATCAAATTTGTACAGTGGAAAACAGTAAGATAAAAGAGGAAAGCTCATCTATATATTATATGTTATCATGATATAAACTGGTGCCCAATTGTATAAATCGGGACACTAGGTGGACATGAAAAATATATGAAATTAATGAAATATGATTATTAGTTTAACTAGATTAATTTATGCCTGCAAATTTGACCAATAATCCAATGTCATATAAGTAAAAAGCAATTTAGTTTGCTTCTTAGTGTAAGAAAGCCAACATAAGCATAGTAGTTATGGTACTGATTTAAGAGTTGAATTTGCATTAAAATCCCAGTTTTGCACTCATTAGCCATGTGCCTATGAGTAAATTTTTAAAAAATTATTGAAGTATATCACTCATACATGAACATACATAAACAATAAGTGTATAGTAATAGTTGTGAACTTACAAAACAAACATACATAATATCATAGAGGGCTCTCATACCTCACCCTACCACCAATATCTTGCATTGTTGGGAAACATTTTTAACTAATGATTCAAGAGCATCTTCAAAATATTACTAACAACCAAAGTATTTTCCCCCATCCCACCCTATTATTATTATTTTATATCATTTATACATGAACATACATAAACAATAAGTGTAAAAGTTATGAACTTACAAAGCAAACATTCATAACATCATACAGGGGTTCCATACATCAACCTTCCACCAATACCTTGCATTGTTGTGAGACATTTGTTACAAATTATGAAAGAATATTGTCAAAATCTTTCTACTTATAGTACCCATCCTACATTCGGTGCATTTCCCCCCCAACTTATCTCATTATTTCTTTTTTAAAATATATTTTTATGACAGAAGTTGTAAACTTACAAAACAATCATGCATGTGTGCAGAATTCCCCAACAACACCCCTTTATCAACACACCACACCATGGTGGAATATTTGTTACAGATTATGAGATAATATATGATTATTACCAGGTCTACAGTGTACATTTGGCACACATTTTCCATAATCTCCCATTATCAACACAGTACATCTTTGGCATAGATGCAAGAATATTACATTATTACTGTTAATCACACTCCGTCACTCCAGTTGTATTTTTCCTATGCTTCTCCACATTCCCACCTCCCTGCAAGAGTGATGTACATCTGCTCTAGTTCACATCTGTACCATCAACCACTATTCTCGTCCACCTCTGGGTTTACTGTGCTATTCAGTCCCTAGATTATTCTCTAGCTTTCTGTCAATTGGCATTTACATCCCTATACTACCATTTTCAGCTACATCCCCATTTATAAACCAGCTATTACTCATTATAATGTGTTACCATCAACTCTGTACATTTCCACACTTTTACAGTAAAGCTAATTAAAACTTCTACATACACTAAATATCAGTAGTCCATCTCAGTCCTCCTCTTATCTCCTTTAAGAATCCACCAGGTCTTGAAGATATTTTCCTACATTTTCTTCTAGAAGCTTAAGGTTCTTGCTTTTATATTTAGGTAATTGATTCATTTTGAGTTAATTTTTGTATACGGTGTGAGATAAGGGTCCTTTTCCTTTTGCTATGGATGTCCAGTTTTCTCAGCAACATTTGTTGAATGGACTGTTCTGCCAGAGCTGGGTGGATTTGACAGGCTAGTCAAAAATCACTTGACCATAGATGTGAGGGTCTGTTTTTTAACCATCAATTCAGTTCCATTGGTCTATGTGTCTGTCTTTATGCCAGTACCATGCTGTTTTTATCACTGTAGCTAGGTAATACGACTTAGAGTCTGGAAATGAGAACTTTCCAACTTCGCTTTTACTTTTTAAGATATTTATGGCTATTCAAGACCCTGTACACTTCCAAATAAATTTAATAATCATGTTTTACATTTACTTAAAAAATGCTGGTGGAATTTTTATTGAGATTGCATTGAATCTGTGTATTAATTTGAGTAGAATTGATATCTTAATGTATGAGTAAATTTTATAACCATATTGTTACTAATTTTCCTTGTTAATGAAATGAGAATAACAGTATCTTACTCATCATGTTGGTATGAGCTTTAAATGGAATATTTGTAAAGTGCATGTCTGCCAATCTATTCCTGTAAACCTTAACTGCTGCTTAAGCTCTGTGTCCATGTTCTGTTTAATTCTATGTATGCTCATGCAACCCTTCTTCCTAAATGTCCCCTCCCTACCCTTTTCACTTGGTACATGCCATTTAGATTTTTAGTTTCAGTTTGGTCTTAGCATCTAAGTAATCTCCTTTATTGATGACCTACCTATTGTCAGGAGTTTCTCAGAGTGCTCCAGAGTAATCTGGCCATATTTTAATCCTTGTATTTACTTCACTGCCTGTGATGGTTAGGCAAATGAATCAACTCGGCCAGGTAATTGTGCCCAGTTGTTTGGTCAAGCAAGCACCGGGCTAATTTTAATACAAGGATATTTATGGGCTTTAGTCATCAGTGAGCTACTGCATAGATGGCTGAGTACATCCATGATCAACAAGGGAGATTGCCGTCAGCAATGAGGACACTTTATCCAATCAGTTGAATGCCTTAAAAGGGGAAGTGATTTCAGCATTCAGAGAGAATTCCCAGCTCCTCTTTGGACAGCCAACATCTCCCAGAAACTCATCAAGGACCTTCACTGGACTTTCATCAGAACCCCTGGTTTGCAGCCTGCCTGCAGAACCGGGACTTGTGCATCCCCATGGTCACGTGTGAGAATCTTATAAAATCTTATACTATTTACAGGTCATCGGCTGTTGATTCTGTTCCCTAGAGAAGCTTGACTAATACATTGCCTAATCACTAATAGCCTATGCCTCCATCTTCCCCAACTGAGGTTCTAGAGATTTGGTTTCTGATCTAACTCATATAGGTACTCTCTCTATATATATATTTAATTCAGGGCTGTTTATTATGTTCACAATGTTGTGCTACCATCACCACTACCCACTGCCAAAACTTTATGATGAATGCAAATACAGATTCTGTGCAATTTAAGCATTAACTCCCCATTCCCTATCCTCACCTTGTCCCTTGGTAACCTATATTCTAGATTCTGACTGCATAAGTTTGTTTATTCTAATAATTTCATATTAGTAGGGTCATAAAATATTTGGCTTATTTCACTCAGGGTGATGTCTTCAAGGTTCATCCATGTTGAACTTCATTCCTTTTCATGGCTGAATAATATTCCATTGTATGCTGCTTGAGTTTCTTAGGCTGCTGAAGCAAACACCATGAAATAGGTTGGCTTAAACAATGGGAATTTATTAACTTACAGGTTTTGAGATGGGAAAAATGTCCAAATCAATGTATCATCTAGATGATGCTTTATTCCTGAAGATCAGCTGCTAGCAATTCTTGGCTCTATTCTGTCACATGACAAGGCACATGGCAGTATCTGTTGGTCTCTCCTTCTCTTCCAGGTTTTACTGATTTCAGCTTCTTGATTCCGTGGCTTCTCTCTCTCTGTATTCCATTTATAAAGGATTACAGTAATAGGATTAAGATCCATCCTGAATGAGAGGGTCACACCTTAACTGAAGTAGTCTTATCAAAAGGATGTACTTACAATGGTTTGACACCCACAGGAATGGGTTATATTTAAGAACATATTTTTCTGGAGTACATACAGTTTCAAACTAACACATATGTATATACCACATTTTATTTATCCATTCACAGGTCGATGGACAATTTGGTTATTTCCATCTTTTGGCAATTATGAATAAAGCCATTATGAATATTGCTGTGCAAATATCTGTTCAAGTCCTGGCTTTCAAATCTTTTCGGTATATTTCTAAATGTGGGATTGCCTGATCATATGATAATTTTACAATTAACTTTCTGAAGAACTACCAAACTGTCTTCCACAGCAGCTGCATGATTTTACATTGCCACCAATAATGAATGAGTCCCTCTATTTCTCCACATATCCAACACTTGTAATTTCCATTTTCTTAATAATAGCCATTATAGTAGGTAAGAAATGGTATCTCATTATGGATTTGATTTGCAGCTCCATAATAGCTAGCTATGTTGAGCATCTTTTCATGTGCTTTTTGGCCGTTTGTATATCAGATACGTGTTTTCCAAATATTTTCTCCCATTGAGTAGGTTGTCTTTTAACTTTCAGGATAAAGTCCTTTGATGCAAATTTTTAATTTTTCTCAGGTCACATTTATCTATTTTTTTTCTTTTGTTGCCTAACACAAGGTCCTGAAGATGATTTTCTAGGTTTTCTTCTAGGAGTTGTATGGTTCTGGTTCTTATATTTTAACTTGTACAATTGATGTTGAGTTGATTTTTTATATGGTGTGAGGTAGCATGGACATCCAGTTTTCCAGAAAAATTTATTGAAGAGACTATTCTCTCCCTATTGAGTGGAATTGGCACCCTTGTCAAAAATCAGCTGGCCATAAATGTGAAGGTTGATTTCTGAGCTCTCAATTCTATTCTATTGGTTCTCTATTTCTGTCTGTGTTCCATTACCATGCTATTTTGATTATTATGGCTTTGCAATGAATTTTAAGATTAGGAGTATGAATCCTAGAACATTGTTTGTCTTTTTCATGATGACTTTGACTATTTGGGAACCCTTACCCTACCATATACATTTAATGACTGGTTTTTCCATTTCTATTAAGAAGGTTGTTAGAATTTTGATAGGGATTGGGTTGAGTTGGTATATTGCTGTGGGTAAAATTGACATTATAACAACATTTAATCTTCCAATCCATGGATAAGGAATGTCTTTCCATTTATTTGGGTATTCTTTTATTTCTTTCAGCAATGCCTTGTGGTTTTTTGCATACAAGTCCTTTACATCCTTGGTTAGATTTATGCCTCTATATTTCATTCTTTTAATTACTATTGTTAATCGAATTTTTTCTTGATTTCTTCTTCCAATTGTTTATTCCTAGTGTATAGAAACACTACAGATTTTTTTATGTTGATATTGTACCCTGCCACTCTGCTGAAGTCATTTATTAGTTCCAGTAGCTTTGTGGTGGAGTTTTCAGGATTTTCTATATCATGTCATCCGCAAGTAGAAAGTTTTATTACTTCTTTTCCAATTTGGATGCCTTTTTATTTCTTTAATCTTGCCTAAGTAAATCTCTAGCTAGAACTTCCAGAACAATGTTGAATAAGAGTGGTGACAGTGAGTATGACAGTTTGAATTTGGTAAATTCCAAAAGAGATTATGTTTGTGAACTAATTCATTCCTGTGGGTGTAAGGCCCTTTGAGTGCATTAAATTTAGTTAAAGGGCCTTTTGATTAGATCACCTGTTAGATCATTTTAGGGCTTTTACTTGAACTAAGTCAGTGAGTCATAACTCAGGTTGAGCCTCTGCCCTTTTGCTGGGTTTTATATAAATGGACACACAGAGGGAGAGAGAGACACACAGAAAGAAAGCGGCCATTTTTTTATTCTGCCATGTGCGAAAAGACTCGAGGATAGCTAGCAGCCAAAACTTAAGCACAGAGTCCTCAAGAGCCTGCACTCATGGATCAGTTCAAGGCTGAAGACATGAGACTTATGCCTGATACCCCACAGCTGAAATCAGGAAGAAAGTGGAGAAGCCAAGACTGAGAAAGGAGGCCCAGAAAGAGACAAGCCTTATGCCTAGTTGCCCACAGCTAAGTTCTGGGAGATGGTAGATTCTGAAGGGGAAGGCAGGGACCTTGGCAGAGATAGCCTGCCATCACCGGGATCGCCAGTAGCTGACTTTGGTAAGAAAGCATCTATGATGGTGCTTTGATTTGGACATTTCATGGCCTTGGAAATGTAAGCTTTTATCCTAAAACTGTGAAACCTAATGGAGTATCCCCTGAAGGTCTTCAGAACTGTTTGCCACTGCTGACTCCTGTTTTCCTTCTAATTTCTCCTTATTGTAATGCAAATCTTATGTAATGTTTTCCTGTGACTGTCCCTCCTTTGCATATTGGAAGCAGATAACTTGTTTTCTAAGTTTCATAGGTATAGGGCAAGAGGGAAATGTTGACCCAAGATAGACTGCATCTGTATAACTGATTTTGATGTGATTTTATACTTAGCATTGCTACTGAAATGATATAAGGCTTTCGAAATATTGTGATGCAATGAATGTATTTTGCATATGGAAACATACATTTTTAGGATTCAGAAGGTGGAGTGTGAAAGTTTGAACTTGGTAGGTCTCAAAAAGAGATTATGTTTTTGAACTAATCCATTCCTGTGGGTGTGAGGCCTTTTGATTGCATTAAATTCATTTCTGTCTTAGTTTGCCACAGAGCTACTGAAGCAAAGTACCAGAAATGGGGTGGATTTTATATTGGGAATTTTATCTAGAGTAAACGCTTATAGTTCCAAGGCCATGAAATGTCTAAATCAAAGCACCGTTAGAGATGCTTTCTCATCATCCATGGGGCAAAGATGGCGGCCCTGCTTTCACCTTCAAAATCTACAGTCTCCTGGAGTTCAGCTGTGGGCAGCAAGGCATAGCGACTGCCTCTTTCTGGGCTTCTGCTTTCTTCCTGAGTTCAGCTGTGGATTATCAGGCATATGGCTCATGTCTTCAGGCTTGAGTTGCTCCGTGGGCCCAGGCTCTTAGGGGCTTCGTGCTTAAGCTTTGGCTGCTAGCAATCCTCTAGTCCTCTCTCACATGGCAGGATCAAAAAATGGCAGCATCCTTTCTCTGTGTGTGTTTCTCTCTCTGTTTCCATTTATATAAGACCCAGCAAGAGGTCAGAGGCTCATATGAGTCATACCTCACTGATGTAGTCCAATCAAAAGCCCTAAAGTGATCTAATCAAGTATCTAATTAAAAGGCCCCTTAACTGAATTTAATGCAATCCAAGGGCCTCATGCCCACAGGAATAAATTAAATAAAAGATTATTTAAAATAAAATAATTATTTAAATAAAAAATGTAATCTCTTTATTTAATAATTATTTAAATAAAAAATGTAATCTCTTTTTGGAATTCACCAAATTTAAACTGTCACAGTAGCAATCCTTGTCTCATTCCTGATCTTAGAGGGGAAGCTTTCTGTCTTTTACCATTGAGTATGTTAGCTGTGTGTTTTTCACAGATGCCCTTTATCATGTTGAGGAAGTTTCCTTCTATTCCTCATTTTTTGAAGTGTTTTTATTAAGTAGGAGTGCTTGATTTTTGCCAAATGCTTTTTCTGTATCAACTGAGATGATCATGTGATTTTTTCCATTGTTCTGGTTCATGTGGTGCATTACATTAATTGATTTTCTTATGTTGAACCACCCTTACATTCATGGGATGAATCCCACTTGGTGTATAATTCGTTTGACGTGTTGTTAAATTTGGTGTGCTAGTATTTTGTTGAGGATTTTTGCATCTATATGCCTAAAAGATATTGATCAATAGTTTTCTTTTCTTTGTTATCCTTATCTGGCTATTGTATGAGGGTGATGTTAGCATCATAAAATAGGTTAGGGACTGTTCCCACTTCTTCAATTTTTTGGAAAATGTTGAGAAGGATAGTTGTTAATTTTTGGAATGTTTGGTAAAATTCACCTGTTAAGCCATCTGAACCTGGGTTTTTCTTTGTTGGGAGGTATTTGATTACTGATTCAGTCTTTTTAGTAAGTTATTGGTTTTTTGATATCTTCTATTTCTTCTTGAGTCAGTGTAGGTAGTTTGTATATTTTTAGAAAGTTGTCCATTTCATCCAGGTTATCCAATATGTTGCCATACAGTTGTTCAGAGTATCATCATACAGTTCATTTTATTTCTTTGGGGTCATAAATAATGTCCTCTTCTCATTTCTGAATTTAGTTATTGGTGTCCTCTCTATTTTTTCCCTCTGTCAGTCAAACTAAAGTTTTGTTGATTTTATTGATCTTTCAAAGAATCAGTTTTTGGTCTTGTTGATTCTGTTTTTTTAAAAAAATTCTGTATCTCATTTATGTCCATTCTAATCTTTGTTTCTTCCTTCCTTCTCTTTGTTTTGGCTTTACTTTGCTCTACTTTTTTAAACTCCTCTAGTTTTGAGGTAAGTTCTCTGATTTGAGATCTTTCTTATATATATTTTTTTTCTTTCTTATATTTTAATGTAAGCAGTTAAAGCTATACATTTCCCTTTCAGCACTGTCTTTGCTGCAGCCCATAAGTTTTGGTATGTTGTGTTTGCATTTTCCTTTGCCTCAAGATATTTCCTAGTTTTCCTTGTCATTTCTTCTTTGACCATAGGTTGTTTAAGAGTAGTTGTTTAATTGTTTGATTTCCATATATTTGTGAATTTTACATTTCTCCCTCTATTATTGATTTCTAGCTTCATTCTATTGTGGTTGGAGAAGATACATTGTATGATTTAAATATTTTTTAATTTATTGAGACTTGTTTTGTGACCTAACACGTGATCTATCCTGGAGAATGATCCATATGCACTGAAGAAGAATGTGTACTGATGAAGCGTTCTATATATGTCTGTTAAGTCTAGCTGGCTTAGAGTACCATTCAATATTCCTATTTTTTTTAATTGCTCTTCTGTCTAGATGTTGTATCCATTATGGCGATGGTATATTAATATCTCCTACTATTAATGTAAAACCATCAATTTCTCCCTTTAAATCTGTCAGTATTTGCTTCATATATTTTGGGGGTTCTGCTGTTAGGTGCATATATATTTATAATTGTTATGTCTTCTTGTTGAATTGACCCCTTTCTCAGTATATAGTGACCATCCCTGTCCTTCATAACAGTTTTTGATTTAATTCTATTTTATCTGCTATTATCATACTTCCCCCAGCTCTCCAATCTGCTGTTGAAACTGTCTAGGGAAGTTTTCATTTCAGTTATTGTATTCTTCAATTCCAGTGTTTCTCTGAAGAGATTATCATTTTGTTCATTCATTGTTTTCCTCATATACTTTTTCTTTCTCTGTGTTTTCCTTTATCTCTTTGAGAACATTCCAGACCATTATTTTAAAGTCTCTTTCCAGAAAGTCCAAAGTCTGGTCCTCTTGGTTGAAGGTTTCTGGATTTTTATCTAGTTCTTTTGGATAGGCCATCATTTCTTGTTTCTTTGTCTTGTAATCTTCTGTTGCATACTATACCTTTTAATATTTTAAAATGTTAACTCTGGGATTTATTCCCTGGGCCATCCCTTAAGTTTGTATCCGGTAGTAATATGACAAAGAATTTCTTGAATGCCAGGAGCTAATCAAAACAAACAGGCAAAAAGCACCTTTCACTCTTTTTGCAAAATGGCTCTGCTCTTGTTGATGGTCTCCTTCAGAGTTTAGCCCTCCTATCAAGCAAATTATCCCCAGGCAAATGGGAGATTCAGGGTCCTCTCTGTCATATCTGAGTCTGGATTGGTCTGGAGTCTGGGAACCTCCTTCTTCTCCTGGTCTTTCTAGAGGCCTTAGGAATATCCTGTTTACAGTTTACAGAAGATTGTGTGAAAGCCCCCTCTCCTCCTTCTTTTACCTTCCTGGGAACACTTTTGAGTGACTTAATGCAGTCCTTTCCCACAGGTTGTTTCAACTTAATTGTTTTTTACACTGTCTCAGCTGTCTGGGAGTGGCTTCTGTGCCTTCACGACAAACTCTGGGTGGGTGAGCCAGAGACAGGTTTCCAGGCTCAGTCTCTCAGACTTTCACCCAGTAGATTGGCACTGACATACATGTTCCCCAGTTTTCACACAGGGTCCTCTCTGCTCCCTCTGGAACCTGGCCAGGGACCCACAATGGGAGTGCTAGCTGGCACCATCTTGTGTTGTGAAGGGAGTGAGAGAGGGGCAGCAAGTGACCAGGAGCTTCTTCTATGGCTTTTGAAGCTGCATTTTCTTAATTCAGCATTTGAGGTTAATGCAGTCCTTTCACTGTTTGCCATAGCTTTGAGGAAGGTTACTGTCTTTCAGATTCTTCTGCCACCTTTGTCCCAAAGGGGTTGGGATGATGCCTACCCTCAGAGCTGTTCCCAGCGATCTGAAGTAACTGATAAAGACAGAGATCTGGGATCAGACAATACATCCCTGGAATTTGGAGAACTAGTTCTTTATGTCCCACTCTGGAACCAGCAAACAGCCAGGAGCCAGAGCTCCAGTCCCCACTGGCTGCTGGCTATGAGGCTATGGGAAGACGGATGGTAGCCATTATGGTAAGGATGAAACTCACTGGTCTTTATGCAATTTACCAGTCTCTTCCTCCCACTCCTCCCTGGATGCTGCACAGTGTTACCCTACACTCTGGAGTTTTAGTCCAATATTTGTTTTGGTAGAGGGACTGATTTCTGGAGCTTTCTACTGCACCAACTTCCCACAGACCTTCAATATATATTTATTTTTAACTTAAATGAATGAATAAATGAATGAAAGAATGTCTTTTATATATTTACAAAATCCTGTTGGCCATTAGAAATGTCAGACAACTCCAAACAATTACTTACAAAAGGAAATGAAGTTAATAAAGTTTTTTTAATATTAAAATTATGAAGTAAAAAATAGCATGCTCACATAACAATTGTGATTCATAAGTTCAAAAAATATTTCTGAAGTGCCAGACACTTGAAATTTATATGGAAAAAATAACCTCTGATCTTAAAGAGCCCACAGTTAGTAAACAATTGCAATAACCTGAGTCAATTGTGGTAGAGGTGACACAGGATGTAATAAGAACAATGACAATGTGCACCCTTCCCAGGCTGAGGAGTCAGAGATTTTCTGGAGGAGGTGACATTTGAACTAAGTTCTGAAGGATAAGGTGATGGTAGGATGGCAAGCGGTGAAGATGGAAGGTGAGGGTCAAGAATGGGGGAGAAAAGACTCAAGGTGGAAGAAACAGGAGAGGTAGGAGGGTGACCCTTTGGAAGAGTTGCTGGGAAGCCAGCAGACTGCTAACCTCTTCTGTGTTTGCTAAGCTGCGAGAAGGTAAGGAACTTCCTCTGAAAGAGAAAGCAAAACATGTAGGGCTGTGAAGTGATGACGTCAAAACATGTGTTATGAATAATGTCAATCAAGAGAAAAAAAATTAACCTCACACAAATGTCAGCAAAGGATGGAAGACTGGCTTTCTGCCAAACACTGTGCCAGTGTTGGGGCCACAAAGATGAACAGGATGTATTTCTTTCTAAAAGCAGCTTCTAGCCTTGTGAGGAAGGCTAATTCATCCTCGAAAGAACTGAAGTCAGAAAATTTATTATTTTACTATTTAAATATTATGTAAATAACTCATTTCAGGTTCCTCTAAAGAAAAAAACTATCATTGTTTAGAGAAATGACTTCTAACACAATACCTTTACTTGGTGTTTGGAGAGTGAAATGCTGATTGCATGATTTAGGATGACCCAAACACTATGCATGAGAAATGCAGATGGATTCTGGAGAGAGGGAGAACAGAGAAATGAGGAGAGGGAAATGTAAAGAGCAAAAAGAGAGGGAAGAAAGAGGGACAGAAAGGGAGTAGAGCCTGATGGTATGAAGGATAAAGGGCTTTTTATAAACAGGGAGAACTAATATTCAATTTTAAGCTGTTTGCACTGCTGCAATCTAAATCCTATTCCATGATTACTAAGTCTTTAATAAATTCTCCTATACATATAAATGACTGGGAGAGAAATTTGGAAGAAAATCAGGGAAATAGGGTTGAGTTTCATAGTTGGGTTGGCATATAGCTGAAAGAATAGAAGGAAACAGGAAGTAAGGTTTGGGGGAGATTTAGAATTTAGTGAGAGCAGAAATTTATAGTAGAAGTGACCTGGAGAATGTAATCTTTTGGAATTTTGTAGAAATCTCCCAGAAGGCTGGGACTGAGTGATCTCAAGCAACATCTGGGTTAAACAAGTAATTGTAAAGAATAATGGGATCAGTAGAGGAAAAGATCCACAGTCTGACACAACTCAGATCAATTAATTCCAACTAAGAAGATTAAGAAAGATTTTATAGTGAAGGAAGAATGTAAACTGTGATGAAAGATTAAAAAAGGGGGTAATGGTGCATAGTGCTGGGAGAGGAAGAGAGAGGTGAGAGAAATGAATAAGTAAATGAATGAAGTTGAGAAATTACAGGATTTCACTCTGATATGACTACAACATAGTAAGTTTACAAAGTATAATAGGGGAAAAAGCTGGGAAATCTATGGAGGGCTCTGAATTCTGGGCAAAGTAGTTTGGATTTTACTCTTTAGGGTGCAGGGAGGTGCCCAGATATTTGTGAATGTGTGATTAAATCCCTGTAGTGGCAGAAAGAAGGGTAGATTATTGGAGGATGGCTGTGACAGACAGCAGAGAATGATCTGGAATGTTGCAGATGGGAATCTGGTAGTAGCAGGAAAGCCAGTTGGATGACCCATAAGGTTGCTTGTCTGTCTACCTATTATTTATTTATGTATTATTTTAAGATTCTTTGGGACTTTGGAAAAAAGAGAACCAACGCTGACTCCACATCCCAATATCAATGGTCCAACATTGCTCTTCACTACTACTCTGCCTGCTGACTGCTACAGCCACCCCTACTCTGATAGCGACTTTTGCCCTGAAACCATTCCATAGCTTTCATTATTTCTGACACAGAGTTCCACTCTGAAAGACCTCTATCTCAATCTCTTTGCTGACTATCTTTCTGAAGATGACCCCTTCTCTCTCACTATCTCCTGCTCAGTCAGATTCTCAAGTAACTTTCAAAATTACATACTATTTTAGTTTGCCAAAGGTTGCTGATTAAAAGTACCAGAAATGGGTTGGCTTTTATAAAGGGGATTTATTTGAGGTAAAAACTTACAGTTCCAAGGCTGTGAAATATCCAAATCAAGGCACCATCAAAGGTGCTTTCTCACCAAAGTCAGTTACTGTTGATCATGTTGTCTGGCCACTTGGCAAATCAAGATGGCTGCCAGTCTCTGCCGAGGCCTCTTCCTTTCCCTCCAGGCTCACCCAGCTCTTGGAGCTAAGCTGAGAGCAATCAGGCATAGGGCTTGTCTCTTTCAGTCTTGGCTGCTTCACTTTCTTCCTGAGTTCAACTGCAAGCTATCAGGCATATGGCTCATCTCTACATGGCCCTCAACTCTTTGAGTCTTTTGAAGGCTTCCCTTCTTGCAGCTCAGTTGTGGGGAAACTGGAATCCTTTCTCTCACTTTGTGAGATCAAATATAGTGGCTCCCTTTTCCTCTGTGCCTTCATTTTTAACAGATCCAGCAGGAGGACTGAGACTCAACAGAGTCATGCCTCACTGATGGGAGTCCAGTTGAAAGGGTTTTATATCCACAGGAACTGATTAGTTCACAAACATAATCTTTCTCTTTTGGGGATTCATAAAATAATTTCAAACTGCCACATATACAAATTTGTGTTAAATGGTGGCTGCCTAGGCTGTGAGCTGAAGAAGAGTTACTTCTTAGTCAAAAATGAATCTAAAACAGAATTTGTGGAGAACCTGGGAGGTGTGGAATAGAATTTGTCTTTTTTTATCTCCTTTTACTCTGGAGGACCTTTTTTTTTTTTTTTTTGTATTTTGTACTTATGATGAGGTGAAGGAAAGGGACATAGGGAGAATCAACTTCCTCAACAATGGCTATAGTGTGAAGTTCAGTGAAGAAAGGACCATCATCATCATCTTCTTCTTCAACAACATCAACAATTTAGTGAGCACTATTTATAAAGAGCCTTCTACAAAGCACATGAGTATATCTTTTCCTTTTCATTGCAACTCTGTTAGTTGGTAATTGTTCTTTTTTCCATTTTACAGTTGAGAAAACTAAAGCTCAGAAAGGTTAAGTAACTTGTTCCAATTCTCACCATTAATAAATGGCAGACCCAGGATTCAAATCCAAGTCTGCCATATGCTAGACCCTGTGCTATGCTGTCACTCATATTTCATTTCAATCCTCACAACACTTGTGTAAGTAAATATTTAATCCATTTTTGATGGATGTAAATAGGCACACTACATATACACTTCATTTCTTGAAATTATGCTTCCTGTTTTTCTCATTCTTCAAACTGTGAAAGGAAAAATGTTTCATACAGTAGACACCATTAAAAAATTGCTGAACACATACCAAGCAAAACATCTGTATTACTACAGTCCTGTTTATTACTGGACTCAAGTTTAATGAGCTCAAGTTAATACAGGTGAAAGGTCAGAGTGTTACATGCCGCAGTTAATGAAATACCATAGAGCTGCTGAGAAAATGATTAGCAGCCAAATGTGAATTTAATATACTTCATTCTCAAGAAGCAATGCCCCATCGGAAGCATCATACTGAGGGTAGCAATATGGTGAATTGGAAATAATTCTCACTTGAGAGTTAGGAGACAGGCTTGAATTTCAGTCTTGGTATCAGCTGGTTTTATGACCTTTGGATAGGTTGTGACTCCCTCTGAGTCTTAGTTTTCTCATCTGTAAAATGAGGGGTTTGGACTAAATGAACAATGAGGTTCCATTCAGTGATATGTATTGTTTGGTTTTCACATTCACAGTTCGAAATCCCTCAGGTCTATGTCCAGGTGATATCTCATAGTCTGTAAATGAAACGTTGGATTGAGTCATAAATTGTAACTCTTTCCCTTCTATTTAGCTATAGTACATTTAGAATCTATTCAAGCTGTAAAATATGGATAATGGATAACATCCAAGGTTAGGTGAGTTTATAAACTGTTTTTGGGTTCATTGGTGAAAGGTACAACTACAGATATTAATAGCTCTTTTATTATTATTAAATAATGAAATTTGTATAGATAATTAATAGAAATAAAAATAATTGAAAAAATGACAGCTTTTATAATCTGTATGAATTGGGAAATTCATATGGATCACCACAAATACCTAACTGCAGTTATTTTACAAAGTTCAGTGCCTAGTTACAAGCTTACCTGAGGAACATTCTATATAAAAAAACCAATCACACAAATAATAGAAGTGGATATAAATGATACCAGGCATGGAACTGACAAGGAAGTAAGAATAAAATATATATACATCTGTGGTTGCATTTGGTGTATTTTGGGAATTTTAGGATGTTGGAAGAAAATAGAACTTTCTAGCACAGCAATGTGGTATGCTGACCCATCACTGAACTTAGAATGCAGAGACTAAATCAATGACCTGGGGCAAGTCACTTGACCTCTGTGAGACTCAGTTTTCTTCTGTGTAAAACAAAAATACCAGTGATCACCCTGCCGATTTGCTCTTTACAACAATTGTTTGAAGTAGGGAAGACATTGAGTATTTAATACTCTTTTAATAGTGAAATACAGCTTTCAGTATTTTGAAAATTGTATAGCAGCGTACAGTTGAAGTGTTATTTTATTATACTGGGCATAAATGAATCCAAAGATGAAGTGAGTATTCTGAATTATAAAAATGTAACAAGATATTAGCCATGCATAAAGACTTTCTGAGCTATAGTAGTTCCAGTGCCTTAGGAGGACTTGGATGAAGTAATTTGCTTTTAAAATCCACCTTCAAAATGCTACTGCTTTCATGGCTAAATGTTGTATAGAATGTCAAGGGCACCAGTGAGGGAAAATAGAATGAAAATTACTCACATAATGGGATGGAAGCAAAGAAAAACTGAAAAATGGGATGATGAAGAAAATGAGACTGGTATAAATATGAAAAAGTGTATCAGATTCAGGCTATATTTGGAGCAAGGGTAGAAAATTAATATTTTCTTTATTTATTCAATATGATACTTAATATCTTCTTACATGAAAAGATATGGTTGACTGCTTGAAGACTTTTTCCCTGAAGTGTGGTCCATAGATGTGGACTGAAGGGATTGCCCAATGTCACATAACAGTAGCAAATTCATACCTAGTCTCCCAACTCCAAACCTAGCACCTTCCCCTCTACATTGACTGGCCATGTCCTTCCTAAAATTTTGGCTTCTTTTTTACCCAAAATACTATTAGTTTTTTTGCTGTTTTAGGAGAAGATATGGAAGGAACGATCTAAAAGTTAATCCCTTGACAAATATTTATTGAGCACCTACCATGTGTCTAGCACATATGTACATACTATGCACTAGGCATTGAAGACAATTGAAAAGAATAGAGGACAAAACAGCTATTATCACTGTCTTCAGGAGTTTGTAGTTTCATAGGATTAAACAAACCATCAGATAAATATATATAGCATTTATCACAATTTGCTATGATATATATTTATCTGATGGTTTGTTTAAAGTGTAATCTTATTAGACCACACCTTCTATCTCTTAATTGTACTTATGAGACAAAATCTTAACCCTTATTAAAATGAAATATCCAATTATTCCTTATTCACCCTTGAGATACTCGACATGGCTGGAGAATATAGCTGCAGACTATGATTGCTTCCCCTACAAATTCACAACCAATATCAAATGAGCAATCAATACTGCCACAAGCCTCCTTATATTACCAGGCATGCTCACTCTACAAATAACCTTTTCAAACCTTCACTCTTTTAAGATATAAAAAGCCACTCTTTTTCATTCTCATATGATGATCTTGCCTCACATTATTGGTTAAAAGCATTGAGGTAATTTTTATATTCTGAATTTTATCATTCTGCTTCATTTGCACACTCACTCTCTATCTTCTGTTATGATGGAAGGTCCTAGGTCCTTTCAAATGATCCACTTAAGTGCTATATCTCACATTCCTCAAGTAGTCATCTGATGGAATTGGCTTCTGTAATTTTAATCTTTGACCGTCCCACAATTCACCTCCCTTTCTGAATCCAAGTGTGTTTTAATCTCTTCCATCCCAAAAACAAATAAATAAAACCAAAGAAAAGGACTCTCTTGACTCTAAAGCCCCCTTTTCAGGTGTCATTTATCTTTTCCTTCAAATTTATTTCTAAGTCTAGTTCTATTTTCACACCTTCACCTCCCATTCACTCTTAACACACACAATATTGAAGTGCTTTGGTAATGGGGTCAACAATCACCTTTATTTTGCAAATCTTATGGCCACATTTTTTGTGCCTTTCATAGTTTACCTATCTCAGCATTATTTCACCCATTTGACATCTGTCTTCTTCCTAAAATACTCTTTTAATTTCTCTTTTATATCATTTCTTCATCTTCTTTCTGGGTTATATTTCTCTGTGGAACTATAACTATTAGAAGAGATACAAGATGCTTTTTTTTCCCTCTTATCTTTCTAAGTGACTTAATTTAGTCTTACAGCCTTAAATATCATTTGTGCTCAAATTTATATTTCTAGTTCTGTCTTTGATACTGAGCTCCAGACTCCTATATCCAGCAACTTAATTGACATGTTCAGTTAAGTGTTGAAAAGAGATCTCAAACTTAACATGTCCTAAACAAATCCCTTATTTCATTCTAGATATGTTCATCTTCCAATCCTCTTCATCTCAGTTCCTGGAACACTGCTGACCCATTTGCTCAAGTCAAAAATCCAGGATTATTCTGGATTTCTTTCTTTCTCTTACCTTCCCCTCTAAACCCAATCTTTCAACAAATATTCTAAGCTCCACCTCCACTACACATCCCAAATCTCTCCACTTTTTACTGGTCTCCATTGATCTCTCTCGCCCAAGGCACAATTGTCTTTCACTTTGAATACTGCCATAGCCTCCTAACTGATCTGCCTTTCTCTTTTGACTTGCTATCATCGATTCTCTGCACAGTAACTTGTAGTAACATCTTATCCCTCTGCTTAAAATCCTCCAAAGATTTCCCACTGTACTTAAATAAAATCTAAAAACTCTGCTGTGCCTGCAGGCTTATCTGGCTCCTTCCTACCTCTTCAATTTTATTTTTTACTCACTATACTCCATATTGGTATTCTTTTTTTTTTTTTTTTCCCATATTGGTCTTCTTGCTGCCCTCACAGTCTTATAAGGTCTTAGGTCCTTAGGGCCTTCCTGTTCTTTTTCTCTGCAAAAAGAACATCATGGCTGGCTCCTTCTCATGTTTTAGGACTCAGATGAAATGTTACCTCTTCAGAGAGGCACTCTCTGACTATCCAATCTAAAGTAGTACCCTCAAGTTAATTCTTCACAGCTCCCTGTTTAAAAAACTTCACATGGCTTATTCATGTATTGTCTCTCTCCATCCCCTCTAGAATGTATGAGACACCATAATAGGCCTTTCCCAGAATCAAAAACAGTTCCTGGCCCATCATATATTCTCAAATGAATGAATGTACTGGATAGCAGTATATTTAGGATAAACAGTATACTTCCTGAATTTAGCTTGGCTTGAAATCCTGGTTCATCATTTACTAGGTTTTTGACCTGTTCAAGTTATTCTTAACTTTCATAAGATATTAAGTCAGAGTGGGAATAATACAGGATTGTTTTAAGGATTATATGAGATGATTTATATAAATTATATAAAACGAAGTCAGAGCCGGGTAAATAGTACTAAATCAATAAATCAATAAATCAATAAATATTAGTTTTCAGCATCAGCATCATCATTTTATAGAAATTCTATGACTATGCTATAGTTTTTTTTCAATGACTTTGTGAAATTATTTTGTGTACACAATGAAAATAAATTTATGTATTTATTTTACAGATGTGCTTTAAAATATTTTGTAGCATGCTTAATATTATGCTTAAACAAACATTTGTTCCTCCATCCAGTAAACCATTTTTTCCAACTATTAAAAGGGAAGTTGATGACTTAAGTATGCTTTACATGATGGAGAATTGCTTATTTCACATTTAAACTCATAAACTCTATAAACTTGGGATTGCTTATATGGTTCTGAAGTTGTGTGCTCCACACATTTAAGTAATTAAAATTAAGAAAATGAAGATTTGATAGTTGAAAAGTAAATGTAAACACCAGTGCTTAAAGAATGAAAGCAAGACCATTCTGTAGCCTAAAGTAAATGCTGTCATCTGTGGGGGCTGGGGAAAAGATGCTAAGATCTGAGCCCATTACTGTGCTACTTCATGAACATCTGGCAGTCTGTCACTTCAGAGGCAACAACATCTTCTCTAAACAGCAGAGACTTGAATTCATCAGGGATTCCTGTAATACAGTATATGCTTAACTTAAGTACCTGCTTTCCATGATTTCCATAGATTATCATATTCATGACACTGTGGAGTGAAAGCATTCTTCTCACTCTCTAACCAGAACATGAAAAAGAAATTAAAACATTGGCAAGCACTTTGTCTCCAGTTTGTTGGACAAGTAAGAAAAGGACTTTCCACCCATTTATGTAAATGAAATTCTGTCAACTTAGAGCATTTTAACAAAGATGACAGCAGACTGTCTATTAATAAATACCTGACAGGATAACGATTACAATTGTAGTTGACTGTTTTTCTTTCCATAAATGTAGGTCAGTGAGTAGTTTTTAAGAATCTGTTTAAAATAAAATTGCAACCCCCAGTAAATTTTCCCTTCACCTCTATTAATCGAGAGAAACATCAACATGCACATTCTGGCCTTCTTTATACTGGTCTTAGAACATGATGACCAAAGTGTTTGTTAATATATATATAAAATATAATTAAATATGACCTACCTGTGTGTATGTCCACACATATGGACATACACACAGATAGATAAATATATGCAAGATATCTACACTCTAATCCAATATTTTGAATTTTGTAGAAAGATTTAAAGCCTAGTTGCTTCTCTGTTATACAGGCTTGGTTTTTCAATTTAGGGAATAGCTGAATCCTTATGCTGTTTATTCTATCTGTCTCTGGATTTTCTTTCATTGGTGACTATCAGAAAGGAAGGGTGAGGATATGCAACAATTAACCACTCTGGCTACTTGTCAAGCTTTGGGAATATATTCAGCTGAGGAGAAACAAGTGAGTCTAACGAATAAAGTGAGTCATGGGGAATTATCTGTGGAATTCAATAATTGACTCTGACACACCAACCTATTATTGAGATTTGAGAAAGTGAGATTCTAAACAGAATCAGGATGAGGTTTAGTATTTTCTTTTGTGAGGGATCTTTCTAGGAGAATGCATGTTTCTATGTTTAAGGGAGTTTGGGAGAGGGTCTATGCTGATGTATTCGAATGCTAGTTATAAGTATTATGAAAAGAGTGAATAATTTTATCTTTATCTATTGCAAATTGAACTCATATACTGTATTTCATCATATTTAACATGCTATCACACATTGTTCTTATGCATACAATAATGGGGAAAATAAGCAAAATAAGTTGTTTAGGATATCACTAAAACTTTTTCAGATTCAGAGTCTGCTAGTTTGAAGATGTCATCAATCATAAGACAACATGATGTCAGAGATATTAAAACATGAAAAACTGCGTATTTTAAAACTGCTGAAATGCAGTACGTTCTCCCAATACTTACTGGCTCAGTTCTAAGTTTCTTTCTCATCACTGTTAATAGCCGTAATAATGGCATTTCATTATTCCTCGAGCAATGCTGTGTGCAAATACACCATCTTTCCTAAAATCCTAAATATTAGCAGTTTAAAACTTAAATCATCAGAGAAAAGCAGAGAATAAACAAGGTTCTGTTTTCAGCCCAAATCCCACAACATAATGTGTGAATATCTGAAAGAAAGAGAATGCAGAAAAGGGGGAATCACTGGGTGTTTCTGATTTGGGGTAAATCAGCTAGAAATGCTTCAAAGGTAGCCATCTTGGTTGTTTCTTGAATTTCATTTTCCCCTTCTTATCTCCTCCAGGGTTGGTGCAGGTGAGGTTCTTATTCTTCTTTATTTCTTTAATTGGAGAAAATGCACAATACAAATGTGTGTGTATCTTCTAGTGTGAATTCAAGACTACTCGAAGCAACATTTGCTCGTTCAAAAGAAATCATGATGTCCTGTTTATTTTTTAAGAACAAGATTTCCCTCTTGTGTTTTTGGATGAATGTCTTTGCATTAATTAAATATCCTGAAATGTTGACAAATCTATTTTTTTTTAGAAGAAATTTCTGTTGATCAGTGTGCAAGAGTTAGTTCTTTTAGTAATGCCCCTTAGAGATATTTTTTGTGGGACAGAATGAGCCATGGAGAAGATAAACAAGACAATGTAAAAAAAAGATACCACAACATTATGCCATTTAATGGATGACATAGGTTTTCCCTGAATGAGATTGTTTCCAAAAGATAATGTCATATTTTATTAGAATCAGTAAAATCATAAGCAAATATCATATACTCCTGTTGATCATCCAAGATGGAAGTGTATTTGTGAATGCACCAATGGATTCCTTAAATGCAAATTACTACTAAATTTTTAAGTAAACCATCCTTCACTTCCCAGTCAATGTAATTCATCTCTTATGTTGGATGATCTGTGGGACTTATCCTTCTGATCGTACAGGCTTTATTGCGTTTCTTCATTCATCTCTCACATTCAGTAACCCTTTTACCTCTCTTTTCCAAGACTATAATTTAAATGCAATCTATTCACTAGTGAATAGATAGTGTAGATAGGATGTCTTTGAGTTATAGCCAAAAAAGCCATTACTGGTTAGACAATGGTCTGGGTTCTATTACACATACGACAATATAGGGAACCTCAGTGCTCAATTGCCTTCATCAATGTTTCATTTTGAACACAAGGAGTTAGGGCTGAATTTGGGGGTCCTGTCCAGATTTGACTTAATTCAATTGGTATTGCAGCATTTTGTGTGCAAAAGTAATTATGTTGAGGGCTAGAATTGGCTCCCATGAGTTTTTTGGTTTGTCATGAGAATGGATTATGATTTTATTGTTGGCTAAATAAATTATGGTGCTTTCATTCTTCAAAATCTTACATGTCCATTAAAAAGAATTTAGAAGAATTAGAAGAAGTATGGAAATGCTTCCATAATATATTTTAAGTGAAAAAAAAGAGCAGTATATGCAGTATGATCCTAATTTTAAGAAATTATTATTTATATGTTTATATATACAAACACATCTCTCAAACACACAGTTGGGATCTTTGAGTAGTAGGATTAAAGATGAATTTTATTGTTTATACTTAGGCATTTTCCTAATTTTCTATAGTGAGCACATATACTTTTATAATCAGAAAAATGTTATTAAAACAAATATTATAGACTCTTATTCTTGAGTAGATGAAATTCCTAAATTTTAGTTCTATATGGGACATTGGTAAATTAATACCTACAAGAATTAACTGTAATGCTAGCTTTTGTTAGAGAGAAATCTTTTCCATTTATATTTTTTTCAGTTTGAGATACTCATTTAGGAATATACATATGCAAATATTTATCCACAAATGCACAGAATAAAACCTTTCCCCTCCAGAGTCCAGCTACCTAAACAGCTTTAGGTTTCTGAGTGGTCCTGAGCCCAAAAGTATTGCACATCCTGAGGGATCTTTTATGGTAAGTATCACCTGAGCTTCCAGATAGAATGAGCATAGCCCGGAAGAGCTACAGGGCTAAATATTATCCACACTATGTTCTGATTGGGCTATTTGTGGCTTGAAAATGAAGAACACTTATGATTGGTTGGTGATGTCTTCTAAAAAGCCAGTTTTCTTGAATATTCTCCTGAAGCTGGAGAATAACGAACCCAAAATGTAAATAGATAAAACAATGTCTATCATGTAGTAAAAACAAACGACAAGAGAAAAAAATAAGCTTTCAGTACAGAGTTGGAGGATCTACAGACAACAGTAGGTGAGAGATGGTCAAGGCTGGGACTTCGTAAGTTTTGAAGACCCCGAAAGGTAATATCTACTCTATAAGTACTTAAAAACGGGTATTCATATTTCACTAAGGTCTATTATACATATATATGTATGCATATACACACACACACACACAGAGACACACACACACAGACATACATACACACACACACAGACAGGAGAGAAACCAATGCCAATATGAATTCCATCTTCATCTAGAAACAAAGGACAAATGTATAAGGGGACATTGGCATGTGCACATGCTCTGAATAGGGGATAAGTGAAAATATGTTTATAAATCAATAAAACATTGACTTTCCCACCATATATCTTAAGGAGGCTGTGGCAGTTTGAAGCTTTTGTATACCCAAGAAAATCATGTTTTTAAAGCTAATCCATTCCTATGCATGTAAACCCATTGTAGGTGAAACTTTTTGATTAAATTATTTTAGTTAAGGGCCTTTGGTTAAATTGTGTGACCTAGGGTGGGTCTTAATCTTACTGGAGTCCTTTATATATGGAGGGATAAAGAGGGAAGGTCACAGAAACAGAGAGGAACCCAGAAACTGAGAGACAAGGCTCTGGGTCCATAAGCTGAGAGGAAGCCACTGAAGCCAGAAGCTAAAAACGTGGCCCAGAGGAGAGGGCAGAGTTGAACTGAAACCACCTCTGTGCTCTGCCATGTACTTGATTGCCCACAGCTGCAACTCTGGGAAAAGGATCTCCTCATGATGCCTTGATTTGGAGACTTTCACAACCTCAGAACCATAAGCTTTTAACCTAATACACTCCAATTGTAAAAGCCAACCCATTTCTAATATATTGCTCCCAGCTGCTTTTAGCAAATTAAAACAGGAGCTCAAACAAAGCAGTTCTGGAGATAGGGAAGATGCTGCATCATCTGAAGTGATTTCAAAGACTGCACAGTCCCTCTGAATGATTCAATTAAGTTAAGCAATGTTTCCTGAACATCTATGATTTTCTTGATAATTCTTCTGGCTGACTCACTGTTCAGTGACGAGATCTAAGGTGACTGTACTATGAGAACCCTTTAAAGGATGGCTATGGCGCATCTTACTGAGACATAAGCTTAAAAGGCCTATCGTAGGTATGAAATGAGGAATGGTGGATCTACTAAAGAAATGAGTAACTTTTCTCATAGAATTCGTTTCTGTGCCCATCCTTGGATGTTTCATAGCACAGATGAATCAATCAATTTTGGATATTGTCTTCTAATATCTACCCTGGCAGTTGCATGAACCAGCAACTCAAGTATTCTCTGGCATAAAAAAACAAAAATGACAAGTTGAATGTGCTAACACTACAAGTTTCCAAAAGGAAAGTTTTATTGGCTGAATGTCTTGTTATCTACAGGGGTCACTCCTCTACCTGCTGCTTTTAAGTACAGGTGACTGTATGGATGAACAAAGACTTTTTCCTGAACCATCTTTACTAAAAGATCACTTCAGAATTATCGGTAAAAGTAAAGCTTATTTTTGCTGTATAATTGTGGAGGACAATTAGAGGAAGCTAGGTGAGCACTATTATTATCTTTCTCATGCACTGATTTAACCAATATACTGGGGTTTATCCATTCTATAAAATTAATACAGAGAAGTTATTAATAAAGAAGTAGTTATTAATACTATTAGAAGTATAGGTTAATTGTGTGGCTATTGCATGGAACTTTTAGTCTCACTTTAATGACAAAGATGTAATTTTAAATATTATTTAGAATTTTTGCATCTTTATTTCATATGTGGAAAATGGTTTATAATTTTCTTTACTGTACTATTATCAGATTTTGGTACTTAAATTAGTCTAGTTTCATAAATGTATGGGGATTTTTTTCTGTGCCTTTCTATAAGCTGAAATTGTTTTAAGTAACATTAAAAATCTGATACTGCAAAACTACTTGTGTTAGGAATTTTTTTGGTTGCAATTTTTAAACTTTATTTTTAAAGAAGTTTTAGATTACAGAAAAGATACATAGAAAATATAGGGGGTTCCCATATACCCCACTCTCTCCCCCGATATTTTCTCCTATTAATAACATCTTTCATTGGTGTGGTACATATGTTATAATTGATGAACAAATATTGAAGCATTTCTTCTAACTGTGGTCTATAGTTTACATTATGGTTTACATGCTGCACCATACAATTTTATAGGTTTTGACAAAATGTATAATGGCCTGTATCTGTCATTGCAATATCATGCAAACACAATTCCAATGACCTATGTTCCACCTATTCTGCCCTCTTCCTCCCCTCAGGACCTCTAGTAACCACTATCTTTATATCAATGTTACAAGGTCTTCTAATATTACAATAACAATAAGTCTACTTTCATCCATGGTTGCATTCCCCCCTTATGTTTATTCACTCCTCAGTCTTAAGGACTTTGGGATCATGATGCCTGCTCTGCTTCATTTTGAGAGGAGGCTTAGATCTGATGTATCAGATGGAAGAAAATGTTTTGCACGCTGTTTGTAGATACTCTTTGCTTTTTGGAATGGAAGTTGTCCATCATCATCATTTTGTTTGTTGTCCTGGATGAGTCCAATGAACTGGAGAGTCCAATGAACTCTACTGAGATTCAGGGCTCAAATGGCATATGAACAGATGTAAGATTAAAGTCTCTGGGATGTATATTTAATGGGTACAGTGCTAACTATAGATTCAAATAAAAGGAGTAGAAGAATCATGTGTAGGGAAATTATAAATGAGTATAAGTCTGTTACATTGGGAAAATAGGTTATAATATATTCCAAGGTAAGGCCCATTGATGGGGTGCTGATTTCATGGGGTTGTGTGACTTGCCTACAGTGTCCAGATGTCTCTAAAGCCCTTGGTAGTACCCCTGTCTGAGGCTTTGCTTACTATGGCAATTAGTGAGATCTGTCTGAGATGAGCATAAGTGCAACCTTTGGAATGAACTTCCAACTCACTTTGAAATCTCTTAGCTGTAAAAACTCTTTGGTATTTAATTTTTCCCCCTTTTGGTCCAAGCCTTTTTCTAAATGAATCACTGGTTGGCACTTGGTAATAATAATCCCTTGGTGCCAGAGAGGCACATCCTGGGGAGTCATGTCCCATGCCGGGGAGGGAAGATTATTTGCTGAGTTTGGTTTAGAAAGAGGCCACATTTGTGTAACAAGGAGGTTTTCAGGAGGTAACTCTTAGGTAATAGTTAGTATTAGGTTAAGTTTAAATTTTACAAGAATAAGGTTCATTAGTAAAAGCATTGATATTGAGGATTTAGAGTATTGGTCTTTTTCTTTTATTAGGCAATGTACTCCAGAGATTCCTACCACTCTATTTAAGAACATAGCAAGACTCCCTAGGATGGTAATTTAATATTTTGTTGGTGATTATGTGGGTCTCTACCTACTGAGATAAAACCTTATGACCACGTGAACACACTCATATTCCATAGAGGCATGCTCCAGGTGCTCCCTTCCCCACACATCCTTCCACCATCGACACCCTGCACCAGTGACCCTCCCCTGCCAAAGTTGCCAAAAGAACACTCCCACAATTGTATTCTCACCTACAGGCCTCTACCTCCCCAGAGTTCTCCTGTCTCTTCCTCCAGCCCATCACCTCCGTACACTGCCATACTTCCCCCCTCCACCTTATCATAGATTCTGCCCAGATTGAGCATTGGCTCACCACTCTCTACTTGCTTTCTGTATCCAGGAAACCTATCATCTACCTCTGTATATATGTTCAATATCCTTAGTCCATATCAGTGAGATCATGCAATATATGTCCTTTAGTGGCTGGCTTGCTTCACTTAACATAAGGACTTTGAGATTCATCCATGTTGTCGTATGTGTCAATACTTCATTCCTTCTTACAGCTGAGTAATATTCCATCATATGTATATAACACATTTTGTTTATCTATTCATCCATTGATGGACACTTGGGTTGCTTCCAACTTTTGGCAATTGTGAATAATACTGCGATGAACATTGGTGTGCATACATCTGTTTGTGGCCCTGCTTTCCATTCTTCTAGGTATACTCCTAGTAGTGGGGTTGCCAGATCATATGGCAATTTTATACTTTGCTTCCCGAGGAACTGCCAAGCCGTCCTCCACAGTGGCTGCACCATTTTACATTCCTACCAGTGGTGAATGAGTTTTCCTATTCCTCCACAGCCTCTCCAAAACTTGTAGTTGTTTTTATTTTTTTTCAAATAGCAGCCAGTCTAATAGGTGTAAGAGGATATTTTACTGTAGTTTTGATTTGCATTTCCCTAGTAGCTAGTGATGTTGAACATCTTTTCATGTGCTTTTTAGCCATTTGTATTTCTTCTTTGGAAAAGTGTCTATTCTAATCTCTTGCCCATTTTTTAAAATGGATTGTTTGTCTTTTTACTTTTGAGATGTAAGATTTCTTTATATATGCTAGATATTAAGCCCTTATCAGATAGGTGGTTCCCAGGTATTCTCTCCCACTGAGTAGGTTGTCTTTTCACTTTCTTGACAAACTCCTTTGAAGTACAAAAGTGTTTAACTTTGAAGAGTTCCCATTTATCAATTTTTTCTTTCAGTGCTTGTGCTTTGGGTGTAAAGTTTATGAAACCATTTTCTACTATCAGATTTCTTAGATGCTTCCCTACATTATCTTTAGGAGCTTTATGGTCTTGGCTCCTATATTTAGGCCTTTTAAAATTA
Organism: Tolypeutes matacus; assembly: GCA_026826555.1. Taxonomy (NCBI): domain Eukaryota; kingdom Metazoa; phylum Chordata; class Mammalia; order Cingulata; family Chlamyphoridae; genus Tolypeutes; species Tolypeutes matacus. The sequence goes on from JAKSZT010053881.1 coordinate 15,081,114, forward strand.
ATCTTGAGTTAATTTTTGTATAGGGCATGAAATGGTGATCCTCTTTCATTCTTTTGGATATAGATATCCAGTTCTTCAGCACCATTTGTTGAAGAGACTATTCTGTCCCAGTTAAGTGGGCTTAGTGTCCTTGTAGAATATGTGTGGGTCTATAGCTGAACTCTCAAATTGGGATGTCTGGAACTTTTTAATGGTAGATTTTAAAATTTGCTTCGCAATTTTATCTATGATTATGGTTACATATATATTTTTAATTTTAGCTTATATTTGATAAGAAATTACCTTCTTTCTTTAGATACTATTGCCAGACTTTCTTTTTATTTGTCTCATGTACCTGAGGCTATAGCTCTCTTTTCATTCTTAAAGAATATATTTTTATTTCCTTCTCTCTTTTTTTGAGATTTTATGATAATTTCACCTATTTATTGATCTTTCCTTTACAAATGTCACTTTTGGCTTTATTCAATCTTTTTCCTTTTCTTTTTGGTTATTCCCAAAACAGGAGGAAATGTCCAAGAGAATTGGACAGTACCTGTGATTCCAGTGCATCTCTTCCTGTTTTAGGCTAGCTTTTTCTTCTCTGGGCATCCTGATCTCTCTTTATAATCTTCAGGCTTTACTGTGAAAATACCTTGTTTTTTTTTTTGTTGTTGTTGTTTGTTTGTTTGTTTTTGTTTCTTACAAATGCTGTTTGTATTTCTCTTTCTTTTCACATTTTTTTCCCCAAGGCAGGAAACATTGGCTTCCTAACATAGGGAAACCTTTAACTATATGAGTGTGGAAAGCAATAGATGACTATAAAATAGATTCCACACTTCCCAGCCTCTGCAAATGGTCTGGGAAGGGGAGGAGGATCAAAGACTAGATCCAGTAATAATGTGCTGTATTACACAGTTTTTCTCTTTGTTTAAGTGTCTAAAAACAGTAGTCTACTGAAAAGAGCATTGAGCTTGGAATCAGGAGATGAGGAGACTCAGATTCTAGATTTTGTTTAAATTTTTCTATCAGATTCAAAAATTAACTCTTCTCAAAGGGATCTTTCACCAAATTTTCCTTTCACTGATTACTCAAAAGATTAGAAAAGTACATATACGTAGACTGAAAAAAAAAATCTAATGTTACAATCACACTAGTCTACTTCAAAGCCTAAAATAAAAATTCTCATTTGCTAATTGATTCATAATGATTCACATTTCAGTGGTTTAGACCAGGTCATCTGAAGATTGAATTTTAGTGAGAAAATTACTGTGCCAGTTGCAAATGGAAAAGATGTTTCTCAAATGAGGCACATGACTTTGGAGATTTCTGATTCCAGGATGAGCCTGTTATCCACATGTTTACCTGAGCAAGGAGCACAGCTTGCCTAATGGACACCTTTTGTGTATTGAAGACAAACTCTTTCTGTCATATTTTTATTTATTTTTTTAACGAAAGAAAATAGAAAATTTAATGTTGTTTAGTTGTGAGGGGGGAGGAAAAATCTCTGATTGTTTTTCACAGGCTTTGGAGACAAAAGGTCCTTGCTTCCAGGTATTGGCAATTTTGAACAAAAAGCATTCATTATAAAGCACACAAGGTGTGTTGCTTATTGTCATTTGTAGTGATACAACAAAGCCCAAACAGTACAGTACTTAAAAAGAAAGCCTTATGCTAGTGTCTTCTATAATTCTGGCTTACAAAGCATTAAGAGGAAATGAAATTCTCATGCCATCTACAACACATCTCAACCCTTCAGTGTGTTCCCAGTAGTCAGGTAACAGTTCTGTGTAATCGCTCTGCGCTGGAAGAGGCAGTGACATGGAAATTAACACACAGAGTGTCCCGCTTTGCAGCCAAGTTCCTTTATTTCCATTATTTGACAGGAAGATGATATCAATGTCTGCAGAAATGTGTTAAGGGATAGCTCAAATACTAGTGCGTGTGAGCAGGTGAGCAGTTAGGATCGTGTCACACAATGACAGGAAAGGGAGTATCGGGCTACCCTGTGAGTGAAGCCTTGAGCATGGGCCCTATCCTAGAAAATATGCTTTTTGTAAAACTCTCAATATCTAGAGGGAGGGGCAACCTTTCTGGCATGAATGCTCTACTGCTGTGCGGATCCAGTAAAAGGTCTTCTCAGGGTTTATTTAAAAAGGTCAGCTCAGGAACTACTGACCTCCGTGACTTCAGCCTGACAGTTTCAGCACCCTCACAAAATCTCTCTTGTCACGTCTAGCCTCCTGCGCTTTTCTGAAAACAAAACCCTCTACCACCTGCCGTCCCTTATTCCATCAATGAGCAACACGCTCTCTCTTCAGCTGATATTTCAATTTATTTGTGGTTAGATGTGCAATAATCCTCGGCCTGAAGCTGAGGGAGCAGGTTAAAGATTTAAAACAAAACAAAGCCAGCGCTTCAAATATCTCTTCATGCAAAGCTTACCAGACACAAAAATGTGGCTAATTCTCATCCATACAAAAGCAAAACTAAGACACGCAGATGGTCAGTGCCTGCCCTCTACAGAGGGAGAAGCAGGGTTGGCTCTAACTAACAAATAATTATCCAGGTCCTTTGTAAATCAAGTTGTCCCACTTCTCCTGTGAGCATCCACAAAGACTCCTGCATATATTTGTCATTAGCTCCTTCTTTGTCTGGGGATTTTGTTAATGCCCTTTTTTCATATAAGTTTGTGTCGCCTTGTTCTCACATTTGACACCAACTAAAATAGCCTTGCAGAACCTTTGTTTCTGTTTTCTTCAAAATGTGTATTCCTCAATGAGGTTTCATCTTAATCTCTTCTTTTCAAAAGGATATGAATTGAACATGCAGAGAATCAGCCTAACAGGACCGATTATCAATTTCCATTTCCTTTCAGTGCCTTTGCCACCCGTGGGGCTCCTAGACAGCTTTCCTTGAAGACAAAGGGTGTCTGAAATGGACAACTTTATTTTATACACTGGTCTCTGAGTGGACGACAGAGACTCATCGCCCATAATAAATCCTCCCTCTGACCCTTTTATATAATGCACAGCTGAGCTAAAAAGGAAATCAATGTTGCAATTTTAATTTAGCACTTTCATTCTGTTAATTTATCTAAAAAATCCTATGCCATGACTTTCCCTTGTCAAAACAGCCAATTCCTGTCAATGTGAAAATGTGAAAATACTCTGAGTTTCTTCACTTTTTTTAATAGTATGGCTGTAAAAACCATGGGTCACATACTAAACCCTCCATGTTTTTCTTTTGAAAGCAAAGCTCCTTTGGAAATCAATGTGAGCTTAGTAAGTTGAAGAAATATATAGGGTCTCTAGAGAGAAAAGAATCTGCGCCTACATAGTTTGTTAGCTTTGCTAAAAATGCTTGTGAAACACTACAAAAATAGGATGCCAACTGTCTGAAGTGTGCATTTGGTGGCAAAGCCTGGTCATTTTAGTAAACAGGGTCTATTTAATCACGATTAATCCCTATGGAGAGTTCTAAGTAATGAACAGCAGTGTGTTTTCTGCCAGAGCACAATAAAATGACTCTTTAGTTTCACTCTTTTCTCTCTGTACTTCAGAACTTGAGAATAAGCCACAGATGGAGACTCACACTGCACTGAGCAAGATGCTGTTATAGGGGAATGAGGCCAGCTCAACGCCACACTCCAACCAGTTGCGTGGTAGAGATGTGGGGGTGTACAGCCCACTGGGGAGGTGGAATCTGCTGCCTATCCAACGCGAATCTAATGCCAAAAGAATTGTTTAAGTCTTTGCTCAAATATCACCTTCTCTGAGTAAGACCTTTCCTAACCATTCTATTTAAATAGAAATTCTTCCGTGCCTTCTGCCAAGCCCCAGCCCTCTTTATACCCCTTCCATGCCCTTTTTACCTGTCATTAGCACTAATGAATTTCTACCTCACCTTATAATTTATTGTCTACATCCATCCCAAGTAAAATGTAAGCATCCTGACTTGTTCACTAAATTATCTTCAGAGCATAGAACAATGTTTGACACATCGTAGGGGCTCAATAAACATATGTTGCATGAAGGAATTGGCACGGGGCCACCCCCTGGCAAGTTGTCACTTGTGATAGGAAGGCAGCAAGTTACCTCTATTGTGACCCCAGAACAGAGGTCCTGTGTAGAGGGATTACTGCAGGCTGTTTCTCACAGTGACTATGTGGAGAAAGAAAATCACATCTTGCTCTCAGAACCTTCATGACCTCTCATAGATCTAAGCCTGGTGCAGGGGACAGAGCCCAACTCCAAACCCAAGACAAGGAAATTAGTCCAACTGTGGACTTGTAAACAGAGTCTGATCTTGGGACTTGTGTGTTACAGAGACAAGCCCAGCTGGATTGGATTTTAAACAAGTCTGCAGTTATTGGTCCAGCATGCTTTAAGCAAAGTGAGTCAGTGAGGGCCACTGTGGCACTGGTGCCATCCTATGCACTGCAGAGGAAACAGCATCCTGGCCTACCTCTATAGGTAGCTTAAAATCTAGGGAAATTAGCATTTGTGTTTCAAGCTCAGAGCAGGACATGGAGTATACCATCTCAGGCAATCAGAGAAGGTTTTCTAGGAGAGTAGCTTCATGTGGTCCACTTACCTCATAGACACGTGTACTGGAGAAAAGGTTAAAAAAGGAGTTAATTCTAGAAGGACTGGTGACTGGGTGTACTGGAGATTGGGATTTGCATGTTCTACTATTTAATGGGGAAACACCAATAGCGCTTAAGAAGAGGACAGATTTCATTCAGAAGTTTGTGCTTTAGGCACTGTGACAGTTTGAGATTATTTTATGAATCCCCAAAAGAGAAAGATTATGTTGTAAACTAATCTATTTCTCTGGGTTGATACCCTTTGATTGCATTAGATCCAGCTGAGATGTGTTTGGTTAAATTACCTGTTAAGATCAGTAAGATGTGACTCAGGTTGAGTCCCTACCTCCTTGGTGGGCCAACACAAATGGACACTCTCTCAAGAAGACACACAGAGGAGAGAACTTTGTCATTTTGATCTTCCATGTGACAGAAAGCGGAAAGCTGAAACAGCTAAAGCCCCAGGGAGAGATGGGCCATTTGCCTGATAGCTTACAGCTGACCTTGGGAAGAGAGCTGAGACTGATATAGGAAGCCAGAAGGGGAGGCTGAAACCGGGAAGAGATCACCATCTTGCTTCAACACACAGCAGCTGACTTTGGTGAGAAAGTACCTCTTATGGTAACTTGATTGGACTTTCCTTGGCCTTGGCACTGGAAGTTTTTACCCCAAATAAATACCCTTTATAAAAGCCAACATATTTCTGGTACTTTATGTCAGCACCCCTTTGGCAGGCTAATACAGGCATTATGTTTCTTTTTTCTTTTCTTTTTTTTTTTTCCAGAGGTGATAGTGGCTATAATTTCTGAAGTAAATAAATATTTGCAAGTATTGTACCATAAAGCTTAAGAACTATGGAAATCATCCACCCTCTAAGCTTTAAACATAAGTGTCAAATATTCTAGAATAGAGAGTCATATACTTGCTTCTCAAAGAAATCCCTTGGACTGAGACTTTGTGACCTTGCTCATCTTTTTTTTTTTTTTTTTTTCTCCAGTAGTCTTAACCTGGTTGGCCAAGAAATTCTTCCTTATTTTCAACCCAAATCTCTTTTCCTTAATTATAACCAATTTTATCTTATTTGATCCTATATGTATACAGAGAATTACCATATGGAATTACCATGTCAGCTTGCTTATGCCTGAAAAAGTAAGCGAGTAAACTTTGTTGAAACAGCCTCCTGTTCTCTAAAAACCTATTGCTATAATCTTTCCTTGTATCACTTATTTTACCCCTTTATGTAATTTTAAAAAATCTGCTCTCAACTCTCCTTGTTGTATTACTCTCTGCAGTGACAATAAAACTGTAACTTTACCTAAAAAGAATATAACCATTATAGAGACTACCGGATGATTATTTTGTGACTTTTTTATGTCATTAATTGACTTTTTTTTTTTTTTTTTTAAAGATTTTATTTATTTATTCATTTATCCCCCCCTTGCTGCTTGTGCTCGCTGGGTCAGCTAACCACGCCGTGCGGGCGGGCTTGCCTTCACCAGGAGGCCCCGGGAACCGAACCCAGGGCCTCCCATATGGTAAACGGGAGCCCCACTGATTGAGCCACAGCTGCTTCCCCATTAATTGACTTTTTATTCCTCAATTTCACTGCTTTTATTAATCAAATTAAATATAAGCTTTCCTATACCCTCAGATATTTTTCTTCTGTACTTGCACCAACTTAGATTAGACTATTTTCTATGATCTCCAAAGCAAAAGTTAACTACCACGTGGCCAAGGGAGTAGTGAAACATGGTTCCTAACACACTTATTTAAGTTTTAAAGGCGAATCCTCAGTTTTTCTGTTGGTGATATATAGACTGAAAATTTTAACACTGACAATAACATTGTATGTTTTCATGTGGATTCTGAAAATTGGGTATTTTTACATAGAAAAAACATGTTTGCTCTGCATGCCAGTCAGTACTAAGACATTCAAAAGAAGACAAAGAGTTTACCAGACTTCCTGTAGATGAACTTTCTAATAAATTCTGCATCAAACACTGAGGTTGAGGTTTGACCAGTTCTTTGAGACTTAGACCTTTATTATCCTTTGGAATTGGTTCTCAAATGAATTTAAGAAAAACAGTAAAAATTCAAGGGAGCAGGGATTGAAATATAGTACCTTCAATAGCCCAGGGAACTCTGTTACTCTCTAAATCTGATAAACAAAGTGAATATATGAAGAAAAATATATACACTCCTTGGCAACACATTTATATACTAGCTTATTTATGAAATTTCTCTTTATTGGTCCTTTGAATGTAAGAAAAAAAAAAACTAGGTGCTTTAAACATAGCTGAGAGCATTTACTAACCAAAAAATATGATATACATTAGTGCATACCAACATTTGCTTTTGTGTTTTTATTCTTTCATTCATCTTTCCCTAATTTTTCTATTTTATTTTCTATCTAGTCTTTAACAGAATTTTTAAGGCTTCATTACAACATTCTAAGTATCTTATTTCCTATTTAGCCACTGCTATGTTTAGGCAGACACCTATATTGAGTTATCAGAGGACTGTGCAGGTTCTGAGCCCTGCAGCATACAGAAGTAGTCTGGGTGATTTGGGTCAATGTGCAATAATGAATCTGGGTCCCTGCCAAATATGGTCTGCCATTGTGAAGTTTCATTCCTGAATTTTAAATTATGATGGAGTTTCTTGTATTTTATTTCACTTTTCCTTGGATTTTGTTTCATTAAAGAACTTAGGAAAACTATTTTACACTCTCGTTTTCTGCCTATAAGTCTCTGATTTATGCTGATTTATGGTTTGGAATGATATAATGCCTGATCTGTAGGAATTAGAGGAAATTTTCATAATGAACTTCTTTATCACCTTGCCAAAGCAAAGGGCAACCTTAACCAATCTCCCACCCAAAATAGCACAGATTTCTGGTATTTTAATGTGCCATTAGTTTGACCAGGCAGATTTAAATTGCTAATAGACTAATTCTCCTAACCACTAGGCTATTTATTTCTCTTAATATCTCCTTATGAGAAAAGGCATAAAAGTCATGGTAGCTGGGTTGCAACACTTTAACATTAGCAACTTTCCTGAGTAATATTAAAAACATGGAGAGATGTGGTTTCCCAAGGGACAGTCCAGGAAATCAAAGGACTAGGTTTATTCCAAGCACAGATTCAATACATCAGTGCCCACATAAGAATTTGTATTTTATATTATTTCCTTCAACATGCTTCAGTCTCTAGAAAGGATGAAAGAATATAGCCTAGTCATTCATTTAGAATATAGTCTTCTTGGATGAAATGTTTGATTTCAAAATTAAAATGTTTGATTCGACCAAGAAAAGTTAACTACTACTACTATTTGCCTACATCTTTGATCACTCTGGATGATCCAGCCTCCCTGCCCCGAGTATTTGTGCATCCACCCACAGAATAGTTTACTTGATCTTCTCTTAGTGACTTGCTGTGTGATCTTTGCCTTATGAAATTGGTTAAGTCACCTAATCTTTTTAATTGCTAGATAAGGAGACAATAAAGACTCTCTAAAGAAAGGGTGGGCCTTAACGAAGGAACATAGAGAATCCTTACTTTTCCTAGTGGGTGTGAAAGAAAAAATCTAGGTTCACACTGAATAACATTTGGAGGGAATGAATTAGTAACGTAAAAACCACAACTTTTATAACAGTTTTAGCCTTAGTTTTGAAATCGTTGAAAGGATTCTTTTAGAATCAGTTAACGAGTGAGAAAGAATGAAACCACTTGTTTTTGGAGTGGAGGCAATAAATGCTTTCAGGACCTTGTGCTAGGAACTTACATTAGCTCAGATGAAAATCGTAAGACAAGAGAAATTATTTTAAAATATTTCTTTTTCCTGTTTAAGGAGAACGGTTTGACAGCAAATGGAAACAGAACATGTAAGACCCATTTCTCCTATTTTATGTGGCTGAATCTCTTTTTCAAAAAGCAATCTTGACCATGCAAGATCATATTTCTCCAACAAACAAGCCAAAATCATATCACATCTTAGTTATTCTGATTCTTTGTCACTCAGATGAAGCATCTGATTTGTAAAATTAAGTATATTGCAGTAAAATCTCAAACAATAGGTTTGAAAGATAAATTCCAGTTTTATACTTTTCTAGTACACGCAATTATTACAGCTATGCTAATATGTTCATAGGCTTGGGCTTTAAGAAACTCAATTTACTGAACATGCCAGAATACACCATGGCTAGCAATCAATTATTTTAATGTAAATGGGGCTTTTAAAATGCTTGAAATGGTTGACTATTTAGTGGAGAAATAATTCGTTTCATCCCTTTCTTTTAAGACTATTAATGGATTAGGAAATTCTTTTGAGATTAATAGTACAATGATCAATTTTAGCCTTGCTCTTGTCTGACTTGTCACAGATTCTGAATTTTGGTGATAAAAATGAGTGAAATTTACCGTACATGTGAGACTCTAGAACTGTTTTTTTTTTTTTTTTTTCCGGCCCTTGCCTACCAGATGTGGCAAGTAATAAATAGTTGGAGAAGTTGAGGGGCAGTGGTCATTTCTTCACTCTGAGCCCTAGGCTCCCAATTGATTTAGTCTGGGATAGCGCCTCTTTAAGATTCCACATTCTAAACATGAGTATCTGATAAATTTGTTCAAGAAGAACTTCTAAATGTGAATATCTGAAAAACTTGATCCTATCCTGGTAATTTTTTATTGCCCAAAGATTATAAAGCATTTCTACATAAATGTCTTGTGGAAAGCTCTAGATAGTGAAATAAGCTTTGCTGTTTCACTGTGTCCACTTGTCCACATGCAACCTCCTCCCAAACTGTAGTCTCCAAATGCTCCGTTACAGCTGGCGCCTCTCAACCTATGCACATGCTGTTCTCTGGGTCTTCTCTTCCCTTCCTCCATTCTTAGTATGGCACATTACGATGAATCCTTTAGTTCTGGTTTAGATGTCACCTCCTCTAGGAAGCACTCCCTGGTAATATTCACTTCTATAACCCCTGGGATTAACCCATTTACAGCATTTACTAAACTAGCCTCTAGTACTTGACTTTCACCTTAGGCTTAGGCTCAGGGCAAGGACTGAATCTTAAAGTATTATTAGAGTGATGCCTGTCAATAGGGGTGCTCAAATATCTTTATTCAGTAAATGAATAGATGAATAGGTAGCAAACACTTCATCTTTTCTTTAATATGCTTTTAACACATGATTTCTCCATTTCAGGTCTTTTTATTTCCTGGGCACAGTTTCTTGGAATACTTTGTTTTCTTTGGGAATTCTGTGCTTTGCTCTGCCTGGACAGTCATCCATTTATTTGTAAATATTTTTGAGTTTCTTTTAAGTACAAGGCACTTTACAAGTTTCTGGAAAGAACCCCAAGATCAATTAGACTTGGGTGTTGTCCTCAAGGGGCTCATAGTCTAATAGAAAAGGGAAGACAGACATAAAGAACACTATCATCAAAGTCGAAAATGATAAATGTCCTAGAAGGGAAAGGACATGCTCAATTGAAGGGATAAGATGGACCTTCCTGAACATGAGCAAGGCTGTAAAGCATACCCAGACTCTGGACATCATAGCCCAAAGAGAACAGAAATTCCAAGCCAAGAGATAACATGTGTGGAGAATAAGAGAGACAAAGGATGTGTAAACCACAAAGAAAAAAGCCTGATTTAAGCTTAGGGTTTATAAAGAAAAGTAGCAATGCTAATAGCATGTTAAAAAGAGAGCCTGACTCCAGGTAGTGGAGACACTTGAATGCTAGGCTTAAGAGTCAGATTTTTGGTAGGCAAAGGGGACTATTGAAAGTTTCTGATCAGAGCTATAAATCTCTCAATGGCTGACTCTTCCTTCATCTTCCTACACAATATTTCTGTATTTAACTCTTCTTTTTATGAAACTACAGAAATACCCCTCATCCCACTTCAGGTTTCTTTTCCTATTGTTTTATGACATTCTAAATGATTCTTCTAGAAAGCTCAACCTGGAGGTTGCTAGAAAGGTCATTGTCAACCCATTTTCCCCCATCCTCATTAAGCTCTATTACCACATCAGGTTCAAAATCCTGATAATTAGTCTCTACTGTAGTTTTCCATTGGCATCTTTCCAATTGCAATTTACCTGTGACACCTTTTCCTACCTCTTCAGAGACCTTTGACTCCAATTTTTCATTTTTGGAGCCATTTCCCTGTCATCAGGCCTCTGTGCTGTCTCTCCTTATTTGAAAACCAACTCATGGCTAAGTTCCCTTGGACATCTTCTTGCATTATGCAAAAAATGTATCAAACAGAGGCCATTAACCTCAACACATGTTGTTATATATTGCAATAATTAATCTTCTATCTATTGCTGATCTTGCATGAATCAAGCACATAGTAGCGGGTGCTTAATAAATGAATGAATGAATAAATGAGTGCTGGTTCATGTTGGAATACATGATCCTCAGTATCAAGGATTAATTTTTATATTCTACAACCTTAGCCACTGTTACTGGTGAAGACAACAAAAGCTGCTAAGTGTACTTAATCCCTTCAGAAAAAGGAATGCTTATGGAAAATTCCCAAGGAAGAAAAAAAAAAAAAAAAAAAGAATAAATTTTCTCACCTCAAAGTATATAGAACAACAACAAAAATACTTAGAATATCATATATGGTATCCAGGATAATACAGAAAACACTGTTTAACTCTCACTTGCTGATACCTGACGTATATGATTTCAATAATGTATAGCCACTGTTGATTTTTTTAAAAAAGCCCAACTCAAAGGCTTTTCCTACCTTTTATGACTTGCACAAGCAAACAGAAGCTGAATGTGATTAGAGCTGTGTCCAATATTTTAATTCCATTGTTCAATAATTCCTATTCCTTTGCATTATTTTTGCTTTATTATACTCTTATAATGCTCTCAAATCTATCTATAAAACTTTACAACCCCTTTCCAATGGCATATGGTGTGTGTTCTGAAGAGAAACATGTTTATGAGCTGAAAGATGGGAAGAAAATGTAAAGTGCTCTTGCGGGACTCCGGGAGGGGTTGCTGCCTGCCTGTGTGGAGCGAACACTGCAGTATATCAGACTCCTGCAACCTGGATCTGTGTCAACAAGGAAGAGAAGTCTGGGAATGTGCTATGCCAACTTTGATGCTTCTCGGGTGTTTTTTCTCTTTTTCCTACTGAAGATTGAAGTAAACTGTTCCTGAAACAACATTCTAATTCTGTATGCTGTAGAGTATTATTGGGAAGGAGGGAAGAAGCAGAAATTTAGCGTGTGGTTAGAAGTATAACAACAAATACGATTTTACTGTCCACTTCCCCTAGAGTCGTCCTGGATTTTGCTCAGGCCAGAGATGACAACAATGTTCCTTGGGGGCCCTTGACCTTCTATAATCATTCTTGGAAACCTACATAACCTTGTTCTGAAAGGTCCTTCTGTGTTCTTAAAATACCTTACTTGTGCATAAGATTCAAATTTTCAGCTGTCTCCTGGACTCCCTATTTGTCTTCCTTGTCACAATCATCCATCTAACCACATAGACAGACTAGAAACCTTAGTATTATCTCTAGCTTCTCTCTTTTTGTCCCCCCTAGTTGGTCCCTAATTGCAGTTTCTCTTCTCCCCTTGCTCTCATATCCATCTCTCCCTTTCATCTCCTAGTTTCAGGCCTCAAACTCATCTCACATGGCCCATTTCAAAAGTTTCCTAATTGATCGCCTTGACTCCTCACTTTGTCACTCAAATTACCCCCGGCATGCTGCCTGCAAAACTGGTATCTCTTTAAGTATGTCTTAAGTAGCCCATTAAATAAACAATAACTTCTTTCCCTCTGTTTACTGAGTTCCAGGTTCTTTCTTTGTAATTAACAGCGCCTCAGGATCTCGACCTAGTTCCCCTTGGCAGCCTCGCCCCCCACGGCACTGTTCCATACACCCTGTGTGTCAGCAGCATTGAGTGCAGTACAATCTTCCACACGCTCTGCCCAATCTTGAACCCTTTTGAAATTCTTCACCCTCTGATATATGGCTCCTCTGTCAAAGGCTCTTGTATGTATTTCTGGATTTCTCTAATCAGAAACAATCCCTCTTCTCTGCTCTCTGACACTACTGTTGTTGCATCTCTATGGCAGCATTTTTATTCTGCTTTTTATTATAGTTTGCAATTTTAATTCCTGTTGCATTCAGTGACTGTAAGTTGCATCTTCCTGCCTTCTTTAGTATCTGTATTACCCATTTGATGATGTGTACTAGTGGACCCAGAATTGTCTTCTGAGCAAAATATTGGCTCGACTCATGAAGATTTTGGCATTTCTAAACATCACAGTCTTTCCTGTAGATATTCTATTAAAATATAAAATTAAAAGTCACAGATTTGCCTTTAGTCAGTCATATGGGGAAACTTCACTTGCGGTCATAGAAGGTGTCATCATGCTGTCTGTCACCCAGTGTTGATCAAAAAACAGATTTGAGAATACAAAATGTAAGGAGAATAGCCTGAAGGATCCATTTGTCTGGATTCTCAGCTCTTTAGAGGTCTGCTTAACTGGATGGTCCTCAGTCAAATTCTCATCACTATCAACAGTGAGGAAAAAAAGTATAAAATGCTGAACTATGAAACGAGTTATGTTTGAATCTTTTGTGGACCCTAGAAAATTGTGTTCTTATGCTAATCCATTCCTGTGGGTGTAAACCTATTGTAGGTGGGATCTTCCATTTGATCAGATCACTTCAGTAGGGTGTGCCCCATGGTAGGTTTTAATCCTCTTACTGAGTCCTTTATAAACGGGATAAATATACAGAGAGAAAAGGTCATAGACACAGAGAGAAATCCCCAGAAGCTGAGAGAAAAGGTCCCAAGAGCCAAAAACTGAAGTCAGCGGAACACAGAAGCTGAGAAGAAGCCATTAAAGCCAGAAGCTGAAAGCAATGAGCCCTGGAGGAGAAGATACTGATGAGCAGATGCTGCCATGTGCCTTGCCATATGCCTTTCCATATGAGAAAGGAATCCAGGACCACCAGCAGCCCATTCTCAGGGACAAAAGCATCTCCTGATTATGCCTTGATCTGGACACTTTCATGGCCTTAGAACTGTAAGCTTGTAAGTTAATAAATCCCATTGTAAGAACAAGCCCATTTCTTGTATATTGCCTTGGCAGCCTGCAGCAAACTAAAACACCAGTTTTTGCATTTATATCAGAAATGTGGTTCTAGGACATACTATCTTCTTAGTAAGGATATATAAGAAGAATTTCTCAAGGAATTCCTACTGGAAAGAGTGTGCTTCTCTTCTGTCGATTTAAACCTGTAGGTCTTATAAATTGTATATATGATTGCTATGCTTTCGCATTAGATGTTAGGCAGCTCAGAGTCTTATTTTCCATCTCCTTTTACTAGGGTATATAGGACCATCGATATATACTGGACTACAAATGTCATTCCATATCAATTTTGTTTTTTTTCACTTTAATTTCCCTTCCAATCTCTCTCTCCAATCAATCAAGCAATCACTCTATCTATCTAGTTATTTATTCATTGACAATCATTGTAACAAGTTTTAAATATGAAAAGGGTTTGGAAATAAATACATAAATAAATATTCTGGTAATTTCTGTTTCATATGAAGTGCCTAAATAGCTCTTTACACATAGATGGTACTCAAGGGTTTCCTCATCAAATCCAGAGAATTTCAAAGCTCTGATAAATTCCAGAGAAAAGGCGCCATTAGTTACTTGAAGGAACCCAAAGAGACTTTTGGTCAGAATTGAGCACAATAATATGGTACACAGCACTATTGGATTTCATTTATTCCTAGTGACTCAAACTTCAAAACTTCAGGTAATAAGGATGAGGCAATAAGCCCAGTATTTCCCCCTACTATAATCCTTACATAGAAGATCTGAATGAGAGTGGTATTTTTTACGCATATAGTAATACTCAGGCATCACAATATCAGCTAACTCTGCTAGACAACAATCGTAAGAAAGGGCACAAATATCTTTCTCACCTCCACCGGAGAAAGGTTAGTATTATGGAGTGTACACAAGAGAAAGGTCAAGGCGCACAGATTGCTGGTCCCTGCTATATGTCAGAGCAAGACAACTGAAACACATGGAGAAGGTCAAGAGCAATGGAAGCTGAAGAAACAACTATTTGTGTAGGAGTGAATGTTCATAGAATGTGAAGAAACCTGAACACACAAATGTCAGTCTTCTTGCCCTGATCACATATGAATCAATGTAGAGGTGAAATCAAGGTACTCCTACTGAGAAGTTCAAAGAATAGACTCGTGAAGAATGAGACTGCAACCAGCAAGAGAGCCGGGTCCTAACAGGAAGGAAATGCCTGAACTGAGCTCTTCATGCTATGTTCAGATGGACTACCAGTCATTTAAAATGGAACACTTTTAGTTTCTAAGGGTCCCTTATTTTGTTTTCTTTTTTACTTAAATGATTTTTAAATGAAGATATATGGTTGCTAAGATGCCTACAATTTAAAATAAATTTAAAAAGATTTCTGTGACAGTCACAATTATTGAACTATTAAAAGTGAACAAAACTAAATTTGGGGGGGACACAGGGAAAGAAATCCAGGATGCATGTAAAAATGTAATTCCTTTATTATTCTCACCAGACTTTCTTACATCTCAGCATTCTTTAGGTTAATTAGTCAAATCACTGCTAATAGTTTCATCAACAGGAACATCATGGATGAAGTTAATACTTCAGTGCAAGAACTGTTACAACTAATAAAATTTAAAATACTAGGAATTTAAAAAAATATCTTGAGTGATCTAGAAATGCTCCTACAGATAAACAAACTACTAAATCATCCTACTAGTCTACTCTGTTTCACATTCATTTATTTAGCTATAGTGTAATTTATGGGTGTATTAGTCAGCCAAAGGGGTGCTAACGTGAAATACCAAAAATGGGTTGGTCTTTATAAAAGGTATTTATTTGGGGAGAAGTCCAAAGATACCAGGCCATAAAGCGTTAAGTTTCTTCTCTCACCACAGTCCATTGCCACATGTTAGAGCAAGACAGCTGCCGGCGTTTGCCAGGGTTCAGGCTTCTTGGGTTCCTCTCTTCCTGGGGCTGCATTTCTCTCCGGGCTTAGCTCCTGGTTCCTCCACAAGGTCAGCTGTAGACGATTAGCTGAATGGCTCCCTTCTCTTCTCCTGGGGCCTTCTTTCCTACATCAAAACTGCTTC
Source organism: Tolypeutes matacus (assembly GCA_026826555.1). Taxonomy (NCBI): domain Eukaryota; kingdom Metazoa; phylum Chordata; class Mammalia; order Cingulata; family Chlamyphoridae; genus Tolypeutes; species Tolypeutes matacus. The sequence goes on from JAKSZT010053881.1 coordinate 15,096,859, forward strand.
TCAAAAAACTGCTTCAACTCTGTTCTTGCCATGCCTTTTATATTTGATTCCCCACCCACCAAGGAGTGGGGCTCAACACCTTACTGATGTGGCCCAGTCAACACCCTAATCATAACTTAATCATGCCCAGATTAACAGATCAGTTTACAAGCATGATCCAATTATATTTTTGGAATTCATAATTACATTAAATTGGCCAAGGGCTACACTCCACCCTCTGAATTCCAAAAATACATTACAATATTCAAAAAACCTTAAATCAGTAACAATTCAACTACAAAATCATATCATAATCATTTTAAAGAAATGCAGTTTGTCTTCAGGCAAAATCCTGTCTGCTATAGATAGACCTCTGAAACTTACAAAACCATTTAACTGCTTCCAATACACAAATGGAAAGACAAAGGATAAACATTTTCAATATCATAAGGAGAAATTGGGATGTTAAACATGAGTCATGGATCCTCTACAGTGCAGTAAACTTGCAGGGCATCCTCCATTCGATTTCAAAGTCTGAGAGTCATTTTTAAGATGATGGTTTCTTCTTCTTGGGGACACATGGGGACCCACCCTTTTCACAAGCTTGGCCAATGGCCACTTTCTTGGTTCCACCCTCATCAAGCATCTGGGTGTCGACCAAGCTCCAGACTTTCACCCTACAAGAGTGTTGGGGTGATTGCCACACCTTACCCAATCTTTGGGTTAGAGTCTTAGCCTCCCTGGCACAGTGAGGTGAAGACAACATTCCCCCTAACCTTTGGCATACAGGTTCAACCCTCTCAGAGCAACGAGTTGACCACCTGGCCTTCCCTAACCTTTGGCATACAGGTTCAACCCTCTCAGAGCAATGGGTTGACCACCTGGTCTTCTCTAATCCATGGGGGACAGGTACACACCTCTCAGACCTATGGGGTGTTGACCCTAATCTTTGGGGAATGTGCTCCACCCTCCCTGCACCCTGGGGTGGCAAAACTCTCCCAGAACATTGGGTGGGGACATCCACCCTCTTCAATTGCTGGGGAAAACACCCTCTCTGTACATATGGGTGGGGCTCCTCTCTTGACCCAAGGAGATGTCTTAATCCCAGATCTCTGCTTCCATGATTTTCTTCTTAAAACTGTGTCTCCTTCAATCTCTCCTTTCCATGACCTCTTTTGTCCAAGCTGACAATGATTTTGTTCATACAGCTCTCTCAAAAACATTGTTGGTTTAGCATGCAGGAAGCAGGGGTCCAAGCCATCAGACAATAAGACTTTCCACAAGTCCTTCTGAGATAACTGCATCTTCAATTCTGATTTACAAGTTCCAAGTTTAGTAAAGTCTTCAAATAGTGCATTTTCATCTGGGAATTTGATTTCTAGAAACTTGGAAGTTCCAGAATCAGTTTCTGTTTTCTTTGTGCCCAAAAGTTCAGTCCTTAATGTATTTCGCTTATCTAGTATTTTGCTATAAACTGCAAGGAGAAGCCAAGCCACATTCTCCATGTTTACCTTGGAAAGTTCTTCAGCTAAATGCTCCGGTTCACCATTTTCAAATTCTGTCTTCCATATAACACCAGGAGTTATCTTGCTAAGTTCTCTGCAACTTTAAAACATGGATCGCCTTTCCTCCAGTTTCCAATAATAGTTTCATCATTTACTTCTAAGGCATCACAGAAAGTCTCTTTAGCATCCATATTACTATCAACAGTCTCTTCAAAGTGATCTAGGCCTTTTCCATCAAGCATTTCACAATTCCTCCAAAAAACACCCCTTACCCATTTATAAAATCGTTCCACCATTTTGGTATATGCAAAAGCACTTCCCCACTCCTTGGTACCAAATTCTGTATTAGTCAGCCAGAGGGGTGCTAATGTGAAATACCAAAAATGGGTTGGTCTTTATAAAGGGTATTTATTCGGGGTAGAAGTCCACAGATACCAGGCCATAAAGCATTAAGTTTCTTCTCTCACCACACTCCTTTGCCACATGTTAGAGCAAGACAGCCACCAGTGTTTGCCAGGGTTCAGGCTTCTTGGGTTCCTCTCTTCCTGGGGCTGCATTTTCTCTCTGGACTTAGCTCCTGTTTCCTCCACAAGGTCAGCTGTAGACGATCAGCCGAATGGCTCCCTTCTCTTCTCCTGGGGCCTTCTTTCCAACATCAAAACTGCTTCTCAAAAAACTGCTTCAACTCTGTTCTTGCCATGCCTTTTATATTTGATTCTCCACCCACCAAGGGGTGGGGCTCAACACCTTACTGACGTGGCCCAGTCAACGCCCTAATCATAACTTAATCATGCCCAGATTAACAGATCAGTTTACAAGCATGATCCAATTATATTTTTGGAATTCATAATTACATTAAATTGGCCAACAGCTACAATGGGGATAGGAAATGAGTAAGAATGAGGAAATCTTCACAGCTCTCTGTTAATAAGTAATAACTGAATTACTGAAATAAGTAATATGCGTAAGAAATTTTGCCCCTTTATTTTTCAATTATAACTAACAGTATAGAGAACTTTGACAAATGGAGAAAAGTGGGAAAAAAAAAAAAAAAAAAAAAAAGCCAAAACCTTAAATCCAGCATTCTTATGGGTCTTCCTGTCTTTTCAAGTCACCATGATGTAAAATGACTCTTAGATTCATATTTGGGAATTCTTCACATCTTATTGGAATTAATTACAGCAGGTAATTTGCCACCTCATAATTTTATGAGGCAGAAAAACTCTAATTCTTGTTCAACAATAGTCATACTAACTCATTATTGATCCAGAATAGATTATTTTAATTAAAGAGTATGAATTAAGAAATGGTTAAAGAAAAATGAAGTATCCAAAAATATATCTCTTTTCCAGCCCTCCTCAATTAAAAGCAAGTGTTTATTTTGAATGAAAAAAATTACAGAATACTGATCACAGGAACAATTTGCCAGTTGCATTGAGTAATTATTGTTCATATACTATAATGTTGTTATTTTACATATATCTGCTCTACTCCATCTCATTTTTGGTTACTATTTGCATGGACTACCTTTTCCCAACCTTTCACTTTTAACTGGTTGTGTCCTTAGGTCTGAGGTGGGTCTCGTGTTGTAGACAAATATAGATGGCTCATATTTTTTTTATCTATTCTATAAGTCTATGTCTTTTGATTTGGGGAGTTCAATCCATTAACATTCAGTGTTGTTACTGCAAAGGCATTACTTACTTCCTCCATTTTGTCCTTCGGCTCTCTGTTGTCATACCATTCTATTGTCTGTTTTCTTATCCTTTAGCTTGCCCTTCCTAATAAACTTCATTTCTAAACTCTTCGCCAAATCTCTCGCCTTTGCTTTTTCCTTTCAGGCTGCAGCAACCTCTTTAATATCTCTTGTAATTCTGGTCTTTTGGTAACATATTCTATTAGTTTTTGTTTGTCTGTGAAGACTTTGAAGAATTCCCAAATATGAATTTGATTATCTAGAAAGAATTATGACCTAAATGGAAATTAAATAACTAAACCAATAATTTATTTCATTCTTAGAGATTATTATGTCAAATAGTTGGGGCTATAATATAAAAATTAGAATTATGTTATAATTAATTTCTACAAACTTATTTAGATTTAAAAAGTTTTGTTTCTATGCTATCTATTTTTTATAATTGAGTATATTAAATCTAACCTGGCCTTGCACTCTCTTTTAAAATCTGTAATTTCTTTCAATATATTTTCTATTTATTTTACAATTTTACAATTGTAAAAAAATTTTACAAACTTTTTGACAGCTTAAAAAACAACAACAATGATTATGCACTTTGGATAGATCATATAGTATGTGAATATACCTCAATAAACTGCTTAATAAATAAATAATTGTGGAAGAATATTCAGAAATAGCAGCTATGAGCAGCAAGGGAAACAGAGAGATTGAGATGGAGGAACTTTCTTATTTGTTTGTCTGTTTTTTGTTTATTATTATTGAAATAATGAAAATACTTTAATAATGATTGAAGTGATGAGTGCACAACTATGTGATTGTATCAAATATCATTGATTATACACTTTGTATAAATTGTATGCTTTATTAATATGTATCAATAAAATGATTTGTTTTAAAAAAAGTATGCATTTCTTCATAAGGAGTGTGCCAGATCACTGCTGTAGGCATTAGAATACTCCATGGATGTACCATAATTTAGTAAGCTTTTTCCATATTGGTGAATATTTAAGTTACTTTCAAGTTTTTAAAGTTACCACTATTTGGTTTTTAAATAATGACTAAGTGAGCTTCTGTGTCAGAAACAATTATTTATTCATTTGTTTTTTTTTATTATTTCCTTAGGATTAATACAAAGATTTTAGATTATGGTATTTCTTCCCCAAATAGTTGATGATTTCTTCCTCCAAGTCATTAACATTTAAGAGAACACCAATTTCAAACCAATACTTGAAACTGTTTTAACATTATATAAATGTAGTTTTTCTTCCTATTTTGTATTTTATATGAAAAAGAGACCTTAATTTTTACTTTGATTTTTTTAAAAAACCAGTGAACTTGAAATTTTTGTCATGTTTATTAGTTGTTTTCTTGCTCTGTGAATTGTTTGATTCACTAAATGTTAAGATATTTTCTTAAGAATTTAATCTAGCTTTTCAGAGTATCTATAACTGCAAGCAAAACAGTTCCTTCCATCTGCCTGTAAAATCTAAGCCCTCTTTCGATCTGAAACAGAGTGGACAGTATCATTCGAAATTCCTCAAGATTGAGGAATGAACACACATAAAAGGGGAATGCAAAAACAGATCAAAGTAAACTTATTGTTATTGTAGTAAAAGGAAAACTTGTAACATTGATATAAAGATAGTGGTTACCAGAGGTTCTGAGGAGAGGAGGAGGGAAGAATAGGTGGAATATAGGGCATTTTTAGGGCATTGGAATTGTTCTGCATGATACTGCAATGATGTATACAGGCCATTATACATTTTGTCAAAACCTATAAAACTGTACAGTGCAAGGTGTAAACTATAAATGTAAACTATAGACCTTGGCTAGTAGCAATGTTTCAATATTGGTTCATCAATTTTAACAAATGTACCACACTAATGTAAGATATTATTAATAGGGGAAAATGTGGAAGGGGAAGGGGTGGGGTATATGGGAATCCCCTGTGCTTTCAATGTAACTTTTCTGTAATCTAAAACTTCTCTAAAAATAAAGTTTATCATTAAAAAAAAGAAACCGAGAGAATAAAGTTTAGCGCATTTGTATCCACATGTGGATGGATTGAGAGTTGAATGAAAGAAAAAATTTTAATTTAGCTTTTTACAATATAAAAATATTAACTCTGCTACATTTATAATATTTTCCTCAGATCTATTGCTGGCTTTTCCAAATTTGGGCTATATTTTATGCACATAAGTTTTACAATGTATATCTATTTGCTGGTGTCTTCTTTCTTTCTTAATTGCTTTTTGACAGTGATAACCTAAAGCTATATCATAGCTTTATTTTATTCTCCATATTTTGTTTGAATTTTTATCTAACTTATGTGGACAAATCTATTTGTTGGTGTCTTTTTCCTTTTTTCATGCTTTTTAAAATTGATAACATACAGAGATTTAATAAATATTTAATATTATTTTCTTCTATATGTACTTGTTTTTTTGTTCTTTTTTACTTTATTCAAACTTTATTTCAAATTCAATAAAATAAAATAACAGAAAAAGGCAGCTCAACAAGTTATGGAAACATTACTCATAAAAAGTTCTGTCCAGGTACTTTTATCTCATTTAATTCCAACAACAAACTCAATTTTTCCTCCAGTGTTCAGAAAGATACACAGATGGACACTGATTAGTTAAATGATATAGCTAAGCTCTCCTTATTAATGTAAAGAAATGAGGAAGGGAAAAAAAAAAGCTTAATCATATTCATATCTCACACAACCAAACCCTATACTCTTTCTTTTGATCTTTAGCATTACTCATACCTTCTTTGCTTTTGCTACAAAACATTAGAATGTTGTTGTTAACTCTAGTCTATAAATTACATTAGTTATATTTTCCCATGTATCACCACATTCTTAATACCTTGTTGTAGAACATTCCTGTATTTATATTATTAACCACAATCCTCATCTACTGCTAAAATCATTGTTATACATTCCCTATATTATCCTCTAGCTGTCCTTCAACTAATATTAAACTCACTAGACTATTCATTTCAGGCACAATTACATCCATAAATCAAAAGTATTTGTTACATACATTATAATGTGCTACTTTCAAGTCCATCTATTACCCCATATTTACATTTGACCTTATTAAACATTCTACATACATCCAGCATTGTCTTTCCCTTCTCATCCTACATTCCATCTCCCACCAACCTATACTTCATAGCCCAGCTCCATAAGGCTACTCATTGTATGTAGTTCATAGTGAGAACATACAATATTTGTCCTTGTGTCTGGCTTATTTCATTCAACATAATATCCTCAAGGTTCCTCCATGCTGTCATGTACATTCCCAATTGATTTCAGTATTCCATTGTAAGAATATACCACATCTTATTTATTCATTCATCAGTTGATGGACACTTAGGTTGTTTCCATCTTTTAGCGATTGTGAATAATGTCACTATAAACATCAGTGTGCAAATATCTGTTCACATCTTGCTTTCAGTTCTTCTGAATATATTACTAGTAGCGGGACTGCCGGATCATATGGCAATTCTGTATTTAGTTTCCAGAGGAACTGCCAAATCATCTTCCACAGAGGCTGTACTATTTTACACTCCCACCAACAGTGAAGGAGTGTTCCTATTTCTCTACATTCTTCCCAGCACTTGTAGTTGCCTGTATTTTTTTTTTTTTTTAAATAATGTCCATTCTGTATGGTGTGAGATGATATGGCATTGTACTTCTGATCTGCATTTCCCTAATAGCTAGTGATGCTGAACATACTTTCGTGTGTCTTTTGGCCAAATGTATTTCCACTTCGGAAAAATGTCTATAAAAGTCTTTTGCCCATTTTTAAATTGGGTTGCTTATTGTTTTGTCATTAAGTTGCATGACCTCTTTATATTATATGGAGATCAATCCCTTAGCTGATAGGTGGTTTCTGAAGATTTTTTTCCCATTGAGTTGGCTGCTTTTTGTCTTCTTAAGAAAATCATTTGAATCACAAAAGTGTTTAATTTTCAGGCAGTCCCATTTATCTATTTTTTTCTTTTGTTGCTTGTGTTGGGTATAAGGTCCAAGAAACCACCACAAACCATAAGATCTCAAAGATATTCTCTACAGTTTCTTCTAGGAGTTTTGTGGTTTTAGTTTTTATATCTAGGTCCTTGGTCCATTTTGAATTAGTTTTTGTATAAGGTGTGAGATATGGGTCCTCTTTCTTTCTTTTAAATGTGAATATCCAGTTTTCCAAGCACCATTTGTTGAAGAGGCTGTTCTGACACAGCTGAGTGGGTTTGACAGTCTTGCCAAAAATCACTTGACCACAGATGTAAGGTCTATTTCTGAACTCTCAATTCAGTTCCATTGGTCAATCTGTCTATCTTTATGTCAGTACCATGTTATTTTTACCAGGGTAGCTAGATAATATGTTTTAAAATCTGGAAGTGAGAGTCTGACAAAATTTTTCTTCTTTTTAAAGATTTTTGGCTATTTAGGGACCCTTATCCTTTCAGATAAATTTGATAATTGGCTTTTCTAGTTCTACAAAGAAGGATATTGGGATTTTATTGGGATTGCATTAAATCTGTAGATCAATTTGGGTAAAATTGACATCTTAATGTTATTTAGTCTTCCAACCCATGAACATGGAATATCCTTCCATTTACTGAGATCATTGTTGGTTTATTCAGTAATGTTTTATAGCTTTCTGAATATAGGTCCTTTATGTCCTTGGTTAAATTTATTCCTAAAAATTTGATTCTTTTAGTTGCTATTGTAAATGAATTTTTTTTCTAACTTCCTACTCAGATTGCTCATTAGTCATGAATAGAAACGTTATTGATTTTTTGCATATTTATCTTGTATTCTGCCACTTTGCTGAAGTTGTCTGTAATTCCTAATACTTCAGTTTTGCCAATGTGTGTCTCATATATTCTGTGGCACCTATGTTAGGTGCCTAAATATTTATTATTGCTATATTTTCTTGGTAAATTGTCCCTTTTATTAATACATTGTGTTATTCTTCATCTCTTATAACAGTTTTGCTTTTAAAATGTATTTTATCCAATACTATTTATCATTATATCTGCTCTTTTTTGATTGATATTTGTGTGGAATATCTTTTTCCAACTTTTCATTTTCAGTCTGATTGTATACTTGCCTCTAAGGTGAGTCTCTTGTAGACAACAAATAGTTGGCTCATGTTTTTATATCCAGTCTATCTATGTCTTTTGTTTGAGAGTTCAATCCATTAACATTCAGTGTTACTACTATAAAGGCATTACTTACTTCATCCACTTTATCCCTTGGCTTTCTGTTGTCATATCTTACTATTGTCTGTCTTTTAACCTTTCAGTTTCTCTTACTTATAATCTTCATTTCTCACTCTTCTCCAGGCCTTTTTCCTTTTTCCTTTTTTTTTCCTTTCAGGCTGTAACACACCCTTTAATATCTTTTGTAGACCTTGTTGCTTGGTAACATACTCTCTCAGTTTATGTTTGTTGTGAAGACTTTAAACTCTCCCTGATTTTTGAAGGACAGTTTTGCCAGGTAAAGAATTCTTGGCTGGCAGTTTTTCTCTTTTAATACCTTATTTACATCATACTACTGCCTTCTTGCCTCCATAATTTCTGATGAAAGATTGGCATGTAGCCTTATTAAAGCTCCCTTGTAAATAATACAAGGAATTATTGTATTGCTGCTTCCTTTAACTTTGGCCTTTGACATTCTGAATAGTAGATGACTTGGAGTAGGTCTATTCAAATTCATTCTGTTTGGGGTATGTTGTCTTTCTTGAATATTGATATTCGTGTCTTTCATAAGGGTTGGAAAATTTTCAATCATTATTTCCACAAATATTTTTTACACCCCTTTTCCATTCTCTTCTCCTTCTGGGACACCTATAATGCGTATGTTTGTGTGTTTCGTGTTGTCTTCGTTTGTTTTTATATCTATTTAATCTTATTTATGAGACTTTTTAATTTTTCCTCTGTATTTGCTATACATTATCGTATAACACCTTTTAATGAAAAAACCTTCTTCCCCTATTATTGTATGAAAACTTCTATGATATATATTAAATTATTATACATATTCAGTTCTATTTCTCGTTTAAAATTAAATTTTAATTATGATAAGTGGAGACTGTAAATGTGGGTAGCAACCTTCTACTGATAGTGATCTTTGTCTTCTAGGTGATGACTTATGAAGAAGTTGGGGATTTATAGAGCTGGCTCTTGGCTGAACCTAATGTTTCCAAAAATGGGAATAATATCACTTTCAACTCTTAAACTGAATTATTCTTTTAGCTCTAAAGTGAAAATAACCCTTTTAATTAAATCTGAGCATAAGTATTTGTTTTCCTTGATAAAAGACATCTTAAATAAGAATGAATTTTGTATCATTAAATAGTGTTTATGTGCATGGATTGCCTTGAGTCCAACTGTCCAGGTTCTATTGACAGGATGGATAATTTGGGGCAATTTGTGCACTAGTTTTCTCATATGTAAAATGCCAACAATAATAGCTATCTCATGGGACTGTTATGAGGATTAAATGAGTTAATGATTATATAATTTTACCTAGTTTTGGAGGAAGAGGGGACACCATGTCAAGAAAGCCTTCCTAGAGAGGCTGACCATTAGGCTAAGTCTTAAAATATTAAGTATCTTAAAATATTAAGTAGATATTCACTATTTGAATTTTCTATTTTGACAGCAGCTTCTAAAGTTTTTGGTGGTCTATGTAGCAGACAGGTGTGAGATGTTGGTTTTCAGCAGCTGCCTTAGGCCAAATGATATAGAAAGTCACTATTGCCTTTGGAAGTGGGGTGCTTAGAATACTACATGTTGAGAGTTTAGGTGGGAAAGAATCTGATAAAATAATTTATAAAAATGTGAGTAGTACCCAGTGGGTTACTCCCTCTAGGCTGACTCATATATATTATTTCTTTAGAAAGTGTCACTGAGGTAATTGATAGCTGAAAAAGGCAGCCTAAAAGCACAGCTTAATCTACCATTTTTCTGGGTTTCTCTAAGCATTAAGTTGGGTCATCATCCATGAAACAATGTTCCTAGAGTTTATTAGCTTAGCTTTGCTCAGACACACCTCTACTGAGTTGATTTAACTAATCCTTAGCCTTCACAGAGAATTGACATAGTATAGCTATTTGGAGGACTTTTTTGTATCTTATACAAAAGCCCACTCATAGGCATTGTACATTAAATTAATAATTTTTCCTTAAATATAGATCCATGTAACAAAATTTTTTCAACACTTAATCCCAAGAACAAAATATTTCCTAAGACAAATCTAGACATCTCCGGTTATCAGACCCTGAGGGCTATAAAGCCCATGAGTTTCTTTAGCTTCTTGACTACCAATAACTTTAGAGCTAAACTCCATGTACTGGTTTAGTAATTTAGTTTATTTTAGATTTCTGGTACAAGCATTTCTTATTTCCTAGATGATTCCTGATCTATCTTAAATTGTAAAGGTTATATTGTCTTAAATATTTTTAATCTGTCAACTGGTTTAAAAGGCTTATCGTTATATGAGTGAAATAGTTATTGTATGTGTCATTTGACCTTTATTAAATATTACTTTTTTTGTAAAAATCAACATACATTTTCTCTTTCTAAATAGAGTTCAGGATTTACAGAAGGACAGGGTTTCTTTCTTCTTTTTTTTTTTTTTTTACCTTCTATAATCTTCACTTACAAGTACTCAATAACTAGCTTGACTGGTTGATAGCTATCTTTTATAAGAGGATGCATGGAGAAGAGATTAATGATGGAATTTCATCAAAAAAAAAAAAAAAGGGCTAATAGCAAGGGCTAATAGCAGAAATATTGGGTTGAAGTGTTTTCTGCCATTTTCAAATCAATCTACCACTGGACTATAGTTATTTTTTATATGTAAGGGAGAACATATCTAGGATACTATACTTCAAACTTGATATAGTCCACTCGCTTATTTTAGATATTAAGAAACCAAGGCCAAGAGTGTTTATATATTTGTTAAAGTAATGTGCTGAGTGAGGTATAAAGCCAAGACTGGAATTTATGTCTCCCATTTATCTGTCATATAATCTGAGGCCAATCTATTTATTCACTTTCTGCATTCACACAATAGGAATGATCTGCATAATTTTCAAGGTATGAAATTCAGCATGATCCTAATCAGAATTTCATAAAAACTTAAGCTTTAAAAGTGCTAGGAATCATGGCACAAAAAACTAAAATCCCAAGCACTTAATGTGCGCTAGGCCCTGTGCTAAACAATGTTTGACTCATTATTTCAGTTATTCATCACAGTAACCCTGTGAGGTAGATACAGATGAGAAAATGAGCACCAGATCCCACGTTTAGTACCGGGGTTCAGTCGAGCTCTCATTCACTGTGAGTACTGCCTCACAAATCCATTAATGTACAAACACTCACAAGCTTTTCTGCTTGGATTGTAAGATTTTTTTTCCCTCCTAAACCAGACTGGAATTCTCAATTCCTAACCTCCTGTTTTTTTTCCTCATAAAAAGGATTTTCAGCAACTTCTTGCCATCAAAGCAGAAATTCAGACTTAACATTTCAGGACAAGAAAGTCATAAATCTCTGGTAGTGCTAGAATCCAAAGGGAACATCAGGTATTTGGAAAAATCAGGAGGAATAATCTGAAGCTGCAAAGAAGAATGTCAGTGAAAATAAGAGGCTGCAATTAAGGAATATCTTGGAAGCCTCACTGGAATGCCACTGTGTAAAGGAAAGAAAGGTAATCTAAGTTAAGAGCAACTGGATCCTACTTTTTTTTTTTTTTAAATACCATCCCCAGTTCTGGTCAACACTAGTATGTTAAGGATTCTTGGACTAGAAAGAATAGCTAAAATGGACAGCAAACTACTATAATATTTGAAAGTGACATAAATGAGAGAAACTCTCACCTAACTCATTTCTTCATTTCATAATTGTGATATTTGCTAAAGATGATCATCTATTAATTTTCCTGATGGAATCTAAGGAATAATCATAAATCGCAAATGCCAAGGAAATAGCTTAATTTGAGCCAGGCTTATTGTTCAGAAGCTGGTGCCATGGCACTGTGTAGTGCTTGTGAGTCTTTTGTAGCAATTCCATGGGCCAGAGGGCTTTCCAGGAATGCCTTCTCAGAGGATGCTGGTCACCCTGATACACGTACAATCAGGCCACACAAGCCCACAGGGCTTTCAGCATGTTCAGTCATCTGCCTTGGGGAGACTGAAAGTATTACTATTGATTGGGCTTGCTGTTTAATGTGGTTGTTAAATTTTACATCACTGTACAATGGCCAATACTTTGGGTAGTAATGTAATTCTTCCAGGTTTATCATCTCTCTTAAAGCTTGACTATTTAGTACATTGTGTAGCAGTAAATTCCAGACAGGGGAATAGATTTAATAATACAAACACTTAATAAAAATAACTTTTCTATAAGCTTTCTCATAATGGTATTAACAGGAAAAGATAATTTCATTCCCTGCATTTCTCTGCAGACATTCGGCCGACTGTGTCTCTATCAGTTTTTTTTTCATAATGTGCTCTTGGCACAATTTCTTTGGTATTGCTGGTTTGAGAGCACTATCTTTTTTTATCCTTGTCACCCAATGTGATATTTTGAGCGCTCAAGATGTGCTGCAAGCAGGGATAAACTGATTTATATTGAGATTACAATGGCAAAGCATGTGGGATCATCTACCTCTTTGAAATGAGCCTTTGGGCAGTAACTTCATCTTGGAAATATCTCTGGCTACTCTATACATTTTTTTTCTAAAAGGGCTGATAATGACTGTACCAGGCAATGATCTGCTCATAATCACTGCTTGCAAACAGAGTGGTTTTGGTGGTGCACACCTTAACATAAAGGAAGCAATGCCTACATCTAGCCCCTGTCACAGAAAGAGTGCTGTCTCCAATATATATACATCGCTGATCTAAGACTTTAGTGAACATCTTTCTTATCAGCAGTAAAGCTTTCAAAGGTTTTTTCAGCAACCACCCACCATTTTCCAGTCTGGATGAAAGATGTTAATAGGTGTGCACCTAAGCACAGATGCAATCTGGATAGTCAAGCTGACCCTACTAGTAGATGTTGGCTGTGCACTGAACCTGGTCGGGCTGAAACCTGTTCTTCTGTGAATGGCATGTGGAAACTGGGACAGATGGTAGGGTCAGTAATAAGGAACTTGTTTGTTGTTGCCGACTGGAGGCCATTTCTCCTGCCAGCATGACTCCACAGATTTATCCTGGCATTGGCGACCAAGGGGAGACAAACAATGTTGTTGAACAAGCATTCTGAAAGATAGCATATGGCCAGAAATAAATCTCTAGAGAACACCAGGAAGTGTTATGCTATGGTAGTATTGCTCCTAAGCAGTAGGGGGCACGGTGAGTTCATCCAGTTAGAAGTATAAACAGAAGGAACTGGAGACAACAGGAAACAGTCTGGTGAGCTTTGAGCTGGTGAGCAAGTGTGCTGTGTGTTGCTTCTAAGATTGTTTGCTCAACAAACCGTATTACTTTCATTCTTTTGCACTTTGCTTCCAGTAAATATTCATATAAGTTGGGTTCTAGGGTGACACAATGTTGGGCATTTTTGTTTATTTAAAAAATACATGTATGAACTAATAAGAGGAAAATATTAATGATGTTAGTCTAGAAGTTTAGCTAATTGGGAGTCTTCTTACTAAGAAAATGCATTTTCCAGGAATATAAAGAATCAAGCTCTTCCGGCTTTAAGACTGCTCACAGATTACTGCTCACAGATCACTGATTCTGGACACATGGCTGACTTGTTGGATGTATCCTGTTCTCATAGCAAAAGCTTGTGGGTAGTAGCCTAACATTTAATCATAAAATAAAAACACTAAGGTGATTCTACTTTAGAATTTTTCAGGAATTTTGAAATTTGTCACTGAGCTTGGGTCTTTTGAAAACTGAGAACTATGACACAATTGCATATTTCTTCTTAAGCTTTTTGGATTTCACAAATTTTATTCAAAGTATAGAATAACTTCCTGAGTTGGTTCCAGATTAGGAATCCTGGAATTCTTCTAGTCATGATCTGGCCTATGGCCAGGTCTGGAAATGCAGTGAAGAAAAAGACACCTGAAGTCGAGGAAGAACCCCTTCTCCTCATTTCCTATGCTGCAATCACATCTCCCCAATTAGAGCCAGATCGAGCAAATGGGATTTTCAGAAAAATGTATGGTACTTTCCATCTTCAAAGAAATAAATAATAAAAATAAAAAATATATTATTTATTCTCAAAGTGGTCCCAAAACATAAATGTTTTAAAGAACAAATGTTTTTATTCTTTTTAATCTCAAAATAATCAGATATAAAATAGAACAATGTAAAGGTGTCAATCCAAAGGTTGGATTCCATTCATAGATCTAAAAATTCTTGGAGTTCCAGTATTAAAACTTCTCACCTTATAACTTAGGTTTAACCAACTTAAGCATTGCTGAGTCCTTGGTCTTATGTTATTACCACACTGCCAGTTATTTCTAGTCTGAAAAGATTTTTATGTTTATAAACAACAGACTAAAGGCAAAGGTAGAGAATAAAAATAAGCTTAATATCACTAGTTTAATAGTATGTTATAGGATGTTTCTTAGTCTCAGATCAGGCCCCAAAGATGGGAAAAAGAGGTTGATAAATTCTTTCTAAAGAGGATTGGACAGGATGTGGTAAGAGATGATTCAAACTTTTTCTGTAGGTCTGGGGTTTTGACCCATCACTTACATCCAAACTACCTGCAATGAGAGATTGAGAGAAGAGGCCAAAGAAAAGCGAATTTCTTAAAGGACTAGAAAAAGTACCGTAGTTTCTTTCCCTTGTGTAAGAAAAGGAACCTAGCGGGTTTGAGAAAGAAGTAAGATGATTTTGGCTTATTCTACAAATGCACCATTTTTTCCCAATAATCAAATAATTAATTTTGTGTTATATTACAAAAGTGAGAGTGGGTTTAAAGCAGCATAGTTTGCAAACATGTGCAGGTAAGGAAAGTTCATTTCTGAATACCTATTTCACCTACAAACCTTGCCAGTAGAGTCCAAAATGGGAAAGCACGGGAAGTGCTAAGGCTGTATAGTGATCTTGCTTCGTGCAGAAGTGTGCTTACATTGTCGAGTACAACCCCTGGCACAAACGGAAGCTCAACAAACTGCTTGTCGAGCAATTTGCTTGTCCCCCACTTTGTCTTACCTTCCTGACCCTGTCTCCTATGACACCCCTCCTCACTTTACTTCAGCCACACTGCTTCTTGTGCTTCATGTTTTTTCTACTGGAGCTCCTTCTGTCTGGAAATCTCTTCCCACAGCTACTCACTTTTAAACTCCCTTACCCTGTTCTCCTTTACCTTTTTCATAGCCCTTATCACGTAACATACTATATATTTACTCATTTATCGTTCATTTTTATCTTCCATTAGTTGGATATAAGTTCCATGAGAGTGGGATATTTGTTTCTTATTTTACTGATGTATTCCAAGTGCCTAGAACAGTGTCTGGCATCTAGTAGGGACTCAATAATTACCTCAGCTGATAAATGCATGATTATAGATGATGACACACTTCTGGGCCATGTCCACAGATTCCTTTTAAGTCATCATGGAATATATGCTGGGGGCAGGTGAGGAGTTAGGGCCTCTTTTGCCATGTAGCTGCAGTACGTATCCACAATCTCCTTCAGAAATTCAGGTCGTGGGTAGTCTAAAACCACACTCAAGAATTGCTCAAGTACTCTAAAGCCAAACAGCAGGCCAGAGAGTACCTTTGGCTTCCTCTTTGGTTGGCTGTTTGGAAGAGAGCATACTAAATTAGATTTGGAGGCACTCAAGATTTATATCTTGAGAGCTACCCTAATGCATTTCAGAGAGGATAGGAATTTAGATACTAATGGAAATTAAAATAAATTGAAACAGAATCAACTTAGATTCAATAGTTGTTCACATATACTTGCATTCAACGAGCACTGGACCATTTTGGGCACCAATAATTGCACTTCACAGTGAGGATAAGTAAATCTATCTGCAGTCGGACTTCATCAAAAGTTTCACATGTTACTATGAAGAAGCAACTTGAGAATTCTGATAAATGTATTTTAAAGAAAACTTCATGAAACCTTAGGGAAAGAAGAAACTAGTTTCCTTCAGCTAGGTCTACATATAAAGAAATTATAGATACATAAGATTTTCTCTTTTTCAAAAAGAAACACAGGAAAAGACACAAAGAGAAAAGAAAAGAAAAAGAGAAGACCCCAGTGATTGCTTTTCAGTTTCCTTCAAAAAGTTCATTCTCAGGAAAACATGCCTTCTATCAGATTTAACTTCCCCAGATTAGTTTGATTTCCTTTCTTCAGTAGTAGACTTAGAAATCTGTCACTCCTTTTACAATACTTTACATAATAATCCTTGTGTGTTATAAAGAAAAGTAGCAAGTTCTCCTCAGTTTTTATTTGACTAAACTAAGTTTAATTTATTCTCTAAGCTAAACAATGCCAATTCTCTGTGCCTTTCCTGGTTTTCTGTTTCGACACTGGTATAGTCTTAATTCTTTTAATTTTGGATCTTCCAAAGCTATTTTGATGAAATATTTGATCATATTATATAAAGACTTATACAAAACTTTCTAAATCTACTACTTTCTTTTGTTGTTGTTGTTTTTCTTTTCTTTTTTTACTTGTTAGAGAAGTTGTGGGCTTACAAAACAATTGTGCATAATATGCAGGATTCCCATAAAAACATGGAACGCTTCACGAATTTTCTGTCATCCTTGCACAGAGGCCATGCTAATCTTCTCTATATCATTCCTTTTTAGTATATGTGCTGCTGAAGCGAGTACTACTACTTTCATTTTTAAGTACCATTTACTTTTTTTAATAAAAAAGATGCATTTCTCATAGGAAATTGAGAAAATATAGAAAAGAAAAGGAGGGAAATCATCCAGAATTTCTGCTCTCAGGAAGGCTTGTTAATATACAGATATTATTATAGCTTTTTTTCTTACTACACTTACATGTTTTTTACCAAAACTGGAATTATATTTAGATATAGCTTTGTTTTTATTTTTTTTCACTCAATAATGTGAACATTTCCAAGAGTCAAAAACATTGCTTTTCCAAGCATTATATTTATTTAAAAAGGAACTACATTCATTCTACAAAGGATGTTTGGAACAAGGTATATTTTTGAATTCCTTTTTGGTAGAACGCTTATGTAAGAAGCAGGGTGTTTTAGCATAATTTGAAATGTCTCATGGCCATGGTGTTTGGGAATGAGAACATGGGACCAGTTAGAACAAATTCTCTGAACTGCAACGTGAATTAACACAGAAAAGTGAATTGATGATCACTATTACTGATTGAGATGTCTGAACCACTTCTCCACAGTTGTAAAGAAACCTCAGGTATGAGTAAGGAATTTTAGTTTTATCCCTGACTGTATCAATTAGATAGATCTTTCTACCTAGTGACTCAGTGTCAACCTCCATAAAATGGGAAGTATAATTCTTACTTCTTTTCTACAAGAACTTTATCAGAATCAGAGTCTGTCAGGCACTTCCAGATTCAAAAATAACACTTTGTAATCATCAGGAATTTTCGCCCTATCATATTGCTAGGCTTTTTGCTATTCATTACTTTACACTCTTAGTTTCTGAGGTGAATCAAATTTTAAACCAAAAAGCAATCTGAAAATGAATTTCACAACCCACTTTTATAAGGCCATTTCGTATATATTGTCTTGCAAACTTCACTCTATCAGAATTTGGGCAAAGGGAATTATTCTTAACAGACATGCAAAAGGTGCTTTTCTGTGTCATCAAGAGCAGTTGTCCATCAGCAAATGCCCGAGTTACAGACCTTCCTTCATGGTAATTATTCTTCTGTTATTGAATTAATTCTATTCAGTCCTCTGATCATCATGTCCCAGTATTTTTTGCCAGGAAACAAATATCCTATAAGGGACAGAATAATCTGAGAGCCTCCTTTTGACTCCTGGACCCTAAAAAAATTTCCTCTGACTTCAAGGCTTTTGCTACTTCAAGCACCACTTTAAATCAAAAGAACAACAAATGGGTACTCCTTAATGCAGATGCATAGGCAAATGCTTTTCTTTCTGCTTTACACAAAGATAGTGGAAGAATCTTTTACATTCTGGGCAACCAACTGGAACTCTATTAAATGATAGATAATGTAAGCTAAAGTATATTTTTCAGATGAAATGGGGGAACAAATATATTCAAGAAATGGAAGGTGAAGTCAAAGCCCCCAACAGAAAGAACTAGAAGTTATTTCAGTCATTCTGCATGAAAATTCATTTTGACATTTCTGTTGTATTAACATTGTATTCCTGCTTTGGTGGCTTTGGAAGAAGGAACAGAAAAATTCATAATCTCTATTATTGGCTTTGGTTAATTTTTTTTTTCTAAAGACTACTGGGTCCTTACTATCCTGCAACTTTTGCTACTTGAATTGCTCTCATTTGTGCAACAAATAGATTAAAATCAACAGAGAAAAGTTCCAAGGAGTGACAGGGTTGTCAGGGTTTTTCTTGGGGTTGTTATGAATTCTTTGTACGCAGGTGAATTGAATCATAGCAAAACACTGACTGTTCAGAGTCACATGCTGTGCTCCGTGCCTTTAGCAGATCAGAAAAGCAGAGAACTTATGTCCATCTCTATAAACTGATGCAGCAAGGAAGAGGGACAATTGAACTATTCCTAGAAGAGTTAATATTTTTTTCTTACAAATCACATTCTATTCATTCTATGGATGTGCCAAAGTAATAGGCACTCTATCTCTCACTAAATTTAACAAATAAAATAATATACCTTTCAATGTGGTGGCTAAGATTGGATGATGTTGAGAGGAGGATGATATGTAGAAAGATGTTAGTATGGCACAGGGCGAGGGTGGTGGTGGGGGGCAAGTGTGCATGGTTAATAGGAGAAGATGTCAAAAAAAATGAAGCATAATAATAGTGCAATTTATCCTTGCTAAACGTACTGCAGTGTGCTATAATTAAATATGAAAACCTAAATTTATCTCTATGTTCGGTTGTCATTAATTTAACAGGGAGTGCACATGTTCTAATCTAATGGCTGATTTTTTTTTCTCCATGTGCAGCATATTAAAATGTATATTAGCCTTAAGGTGCATAAACACAAAATAATAGACCAAAGGTTTTGGCCTGTGGAGAAAAAAAATCCATGCTCAAAGGCCGTCAAGTAGCTGTGATGCAGGGGAGACACTCACTTAGCCTCATTAAGCCAAAGCTCTCTTTTGCTTGTCTTTTGTTCTGCATGACAGCAGCCTCTTTGTTGTATAATAATTCATTCCAAGTTCGTTCCAAGCTACCGAAACTGGTGAACTGTGGCCATTTTAATGAGAAGTATTGGTGGTATGCATAATCTGGAAGCCACGTGGGCCAGACAATCACAGAGCACTGCAGCCAGCAAAATGAGATATTGTCGAAATCACAAATTTGTCAAGTTGTTTTTGGACAGGGTATTATAATAAGCACTAAAATATGCATACTATTACTCTGCATCTGCCAGTCAAAGATCACTGTAATGAATGCGTGCTTCAGGGTATAACCAGGACGTTTTCCTAAGTAAAACAAACCACAGAGTACAGAAAAGAATTATGTAGAGTTTTTCTTGGTATTCCTTGATTTAAAAAATAAAAAAATCCTTTTGCACCAGGAGTCAGGTTCTCCTGGCATGGTGTCCACTGCTAACGGTGAACACCCAGAACCTTCTGGTGCCAGGGAGTTAACATGAATACACTGTTTTTTAATAGGTGGGCTTATCAACTGAGAATACAAAACCTCAAACTCAAGGCTTAAAATGAGTATAATGAAGAATTCCTGGCAAAAAAAAGAAAAAAAGGAAGGTGAAGAAAATCTCTCCCAATAATTCAGAACCTTATGTTTTATCCTTTCCTACTTCAAATGGCGTAGCTTTGGGAATCTTTTTTTATTTTTATTTTTTTTCTGTTTGTATTTGCTTTTTGGTCTTTCTGTTGGTTGGTTTGCTTTTTAGAGTAACCTGAAGCTTTAGGAAGAAATGGGTGGGATGGGAACTATAAGTTTCTATTCTAGCTCATTCAAAAATATAAGCATAATAATGATATATTAGGTCAGTCTTTTCAATTGTCCATAAAATGGGCTTTAAGGAGAGTGACCATATACTTTATCTAAACCATAACTCTTTTGAGTGTGAAAGGGGGGGTGACTATTAATAATTATAGGCATAAAAACCACAATGTTTGTCACAATGCAAACTGGTCTATAAGATAATCCCAACCATGAATTCTTAGACTGACAAATTTGAAGGATGCTCACCATCACCAATGGTAGTACAATAAATTCTGCTATTTTAAGAATCTGTACTAAATCTTTATTTATCTATTTTTTCATTCCATAGAGACCTAGAAGTATCATATTTGTGGAAGATAATCTCAGGATAGGAAGAATCCACTTTTCCACTCTTTTCTAGCCAGTCATTCAACAAACCTTACTGAATATTTGTTTTATGATCAACAGGCATTATGAAGGACAAGGAGATATAAAAGTATGGACCTCATGATGTTTATAATCAGTAGTTGGGGTGGAAAGATGGTTACAAGTACCATGATGACTTGAAAAAATAGATATGCACCACCGTAAATATTAATATAGCTACAAACTAGATGCTCTCTTGTTCAGAGGAAAGAAATATCATTTTTGGTTGGGCAAAATGAACAAACCTCCTTTGAGTAGGTGATGACAGCCCTTGGAAATTAGTAGAATTTCAAATGGCAGAATAAAGAGTCAGAGGAGCTGCCTGTGATGAGCCAAGGTACTGATGTTGTAAGAGAAAGGAGCAGGGCATGTTTGGTTATCACTTGACTCAAAGATAATATATATGCAAAGGAATAACAAAAGTAAGATTGGTAAAAATAGGTTGCAGGGATTTCAAAAAGAGCCTTGAATTTAGATGAAAGAATTCATTAAATCTGCTGGTCAGGTAGGGTCATTGAAGGCTCTGACCAGGAGAATGAACTTTGGAAAGAGTGCACTGACAACGATATATCTGAGGGCTGGAGAGGGAGTAGTTGGGAGGAGAAAGACTAAGGTAATAGAGCAGGAAAGAAATACTAAAGCCCTAAATTAGGATATTGATATTTGAAATTGAAAAAGAAGGTGCTGCTTCAAGGGCTACCATTTTTCCTGAAACATTCCTACAGTAAGACTTATACAAATTTCTCAAGTTGTACCATATCTTCTCATGCCTCCCATATCCCTAACCTACCCATCAATCTTGTTTTCATGTCCAACTCTTTGTGCATCCTCTCAGGCTCAATGACTCAAGAGCAAGTGACAACTCTCAGCTTTGGATATGTGTAGGACCAACATATTGGCAACATGAGGACCACATCTGTTTCCATGTTTTGGTATAGACCAAGATAATAAGCATTTTTAAAAGTTTTCACAGTGGTGATGTTTCTACTGATTTTTCTTAAGAGCTTAAGTTTAAAACTCATACCTTTAACATTTAAGGGAACACAACTTTTCTAAGGGGACAGGGTTAAAAGGAAGATAAATGCAAGGCCAACTAAGAGTCTGAGCTCAGCATTTCAGGAGATATAGGCTAGGAACTCTGCCCACAGCCAGAATCATGGAAGCTTGAAAATGTAACAAATGTTCTGAGATGAAATGTCTGGAGACTTGAAGCTGTGGTGCATGACAAGTGAAGCTCTGCAGTGCCAGAGGTCTCTGTCTCTGGGGCACTGGTATATCCCTCCATGGCCCATGTTTGGTGTGTGTGTGTGGTTTCTTCAGAACATTTGTTTTGAAGTCTGTTTTTCAAACTATGCTCTACTATGGTGAAAGTTCCCTGGTGAGAGTTTCATACTATAGAGAAAACATTAACATTTGTCTGCAGTTTGAGAACTTGCTAAATAGAATATAGATCTGCTGTGCAACAACCAGAATACTGGTCAAATTTTGGTTTTATTTTTCAACTCAGATGATGAATGCTAAGAATTATTTTATTTATAGTTTGATTTCATTTTGCAGGGTTATAATAAGCTGGGGTAGTTTGACTTTTTTTTTTTTTTTCCTTTAAAGACCTCAATAATGTTTATCTTCTCAACGCGATCTTTAAATATACTAGGAAAATCTTATGGCTTACTACAAATTGAGAGATATCCACCATGGAAGCCCTGATAATATCTGGTTTTAATTAAAATGAAATGTCACAATAATACCTTCCTATATTCTGGTGTCTTCAGGAAAGTCATTGAACTCCTGTGGCTAAATAAACAGAAACACTTGATAAAACTTCCAATGATCCTTCTAAACAAATGGAATCTCTTACAGTACATTGTTTTTAGTATCCTTTAGAAGCATATTCTTCCTTGTAATATAGATATATAAGTTTTACCTTTCAACTAAATTATAAGCTCTTAACAGATAGCACTGCCATCAATCCAAGAGCACAGTACAGCCTTTCACCTGCATTGTGCTCAGTAGATATTAACGAAACAGAGAGGTAAATCTAAATGTTTCACACTGTTTGGAATCTCTATTATAGATACATGATAATCTACCAGTTAGCAGATGAACTAATAAATGATGAACTAATAAAAGATGACAAAAATTAGCAATCTTTAAAAATATCTTTTTTAGTCAATGGATGAGATACTTGATTGAATATCTTAAATTAATGTTATACAAAAATATAAATGTTCTACATGGACAAAATTGAAACCTCATATTAATGGCAATTTGATATTGGATTCTAATCGTATTTCACCTGCAAAACAGACAAGATGACTCCTCCATTCCCAGGGCTATCATCCTAGTCTATGGCCTCATTGTCTTTCAACTGGATTTCTGTAATAGCCAGAACCAGCTACATAGTAAAATGGGACTTCCCTTGTTTAAAAAGTATTAAGAATTTCTAGACACAGAAGGCAGGGCTTTAAAGCAAGCTCAGCACCTTTCTGAGTAGGGGCCCTGTGTGACTTCCCTAGTAGTGCACCCCTGGAGTCATCTCTGATTTCCCTTTTGCCGTTGCCAATTCATTTTCACATAGCAACTTGCGGGTGTATTTGAAATAAAAATTGGACAATATCATCTTTTCTGCGTAAAAACAATTTGAAAGAAACCCTCTGCACATTTAATAAAATTCAAATTCTTTGTCATGACCATTAAGGCTCTAGGTGATGTGACGTGACCACTGCCTACGTCTCTAAACCCATGTGATGTCACATGTACCCTTTTTCTCTAACTCTGGTCCACTGGCCTTCTTTCAGCTGATTGCATTCCTTCACAGACACTGTTCCCTCCAAGTGGAATGCTGTTTCCTGGCTCCCTCTTATCCTTCAGATTGCACTTCAAATAATACTCCCTCCGAGAAACCTTCACTGGTACCCAAACTAAGCTAAATGCCCCATTATTTTCCTCCTAAGCACTCTCATTCCCCTTTATGGTATAGCTAACACAAACTGTAACTTGAAAAAAATTAAATTGTTTCTCTCCATCATTAGACAGTAATCTCCAAACGGGCAAGGAACCAGTCTATGTTCTTCACCACAGTTTAACACTGCTTAGCACAGTGCCTAGCACATAGTAGATATTTAATGAACATTTGTTGAATGGGTATATAAATGAATGATTCAAAGTTCTATTCAAATGCTCAGTGACATCTTTCTCATTATTATTAGTCCTTTCAGAAAGTTAAGATATGATTTGTTTGGGCAACCGAAATATAAAAAGGTCACCAAGGCATTTTCTTTTATGTCCTGGGCTCTATTTTCTACCTATTTAGAAACGTTATTCTCAGAATAACAACTATTTAGCAGTATTTATTATTTTTATATAAACTAGAAACCCAGAGCTAGGTACATTTCTGCTTTCATGACTTCTAGATGGAGTCAGATGTAATAAGATTTAAGAGCTGGGAGTCAATGTACAGTTGGGCTTCATTACATTCAGAAATATAGGATTGGAAAGTCAATGTCAGTATTAAAGTGAGGTGTAAAATGCAAGGTTAGGAAGTTTGAGTTATGTCTTTACTTTGTTAGGTGATGTCCAATTCACAAATATATACATACAGAAATATATACAAACACACATACATATATACATATTGATAGATATGAGTATATCTATTAGATGATGGTGTTAATCATATATATACACAGATATATTAATATGTATGTGATTATCACATATATGATATTAACACCAACAGCCTTTTGTCAAGTTGCTACTCTTGGGTATGGCACACCTATGAAATAGATATCTTTTCAAGTTTTATATTTAGATAGTTTTTCTGGTTGTATTTTCCAACTAATGAAGTAGAATTTTAAATATAACTTGTCTTATTTATCTGCCCTCAATTTGAGTACCTCTTATTTCATTACATTTAGAAATCCCTTCCCATTGCCCCTTTGCCACATAGTTAATGATCTGTAAAAACACTTAAAAACAGTAGAGGAGTTCATTTTTAAAAAGGAATCCTATAGAGAAGCCTTCTGAAATGTGAGAAAGTCGTCTGTAATCAGCCATTTATTTAGTTGTGCTTTAAGTACTGGTTTTCATGCAGCAAAGGTACTCTTTTAAACAGGGCAAACCTGCAGTATGTTCTATAGCTTAATCTAATTATACTTAATAACCTTAATTTTTTTTCCATTACTACTATAACAAAACTAATCTAGATCCAATTGAGAAGCATTGTTATTCAGAAGAATAGGATTTAGGTTCAGCTGGGAGAAAATAAAATAATATTTACATCCACATTCCTCTCCCATCACTATCATGTTCATGAGCAATCTGATGACATGGCATGGCATGTGAGTTTAGGCTTGGCTGTATGGCCCCAGAAAAACATGGTGAGGACAGTGTCAGAAGCATGTGTCTAGGTAATTTACATAGGAGCTGGCTTTGTCCTAGGCAAGTTAATTTGTTTTCCCTGTGTTATTGTAAAAATGGAGCAAGTTACAGTTGTCTTTGACGGAACTTTTCTTAAAACCTGATAATGGGTTGGGGAGTTAGCAGGAACTGGATATTTTCTCTTTGGTGGGCTGTTTATGTGGCCTAAATAGTTGAGTACATAGGCTTGGGCTGGGCCCTGTGAAATATGTGGAATAGGTGTTAATATTTGGGACATATTTTGTTTGTTTTATTTTACTACTATACTTCAAATTTCATACCTCCTAAAATCAAAGGCTTTGTACATATCATAGTTCCATTTAATGTCATAAGTCTGATCTTGGAGTCATCATTTAAAGTATTCATAGTTCTTTTCATCTTTCTTTATAAATGTCCATTGGTCTATCAAATTTTCTTCCTCCCTCCCTCCCTCCCTCCCTCCCTCCCTCCCTTCCTTCCTTCCTTCCTTCCTTCATCTATCATATTTTATAACCTGTTTTTCTCTGGATTCTGAATGAAGCCTGAGTCTTTCTGCTTTGTGTTCAAATATTCTCTCTGAATTTTCACCTGAGTCATTAAAAAAAAGAATCGTTATCACCCTTTTCCATTATTTGTCTCTGGGTAGAAGGCCCCAAATTGCATTAGTTGTTTTTATTATTTTAACACATAGAAAGCCTGATTTTACTATAATTTGTTCTTCACTTTTATCTCAGCTCTAAGTCTCCTGATAGCACCGCTTTCTAAATTGTGTCTATTAAGTATCTTATTTAGTATTATTATTTCACAGAGTCACACCTTACATTTACCCAGGTACCATTTCATTTCTTCTTCCTTTTTGGATTCTTTTGTGCAGGTTCTCTTTTACTGAGAAATGAAATTAGCTCCCAAATCATAGCCATCTACACATTTCCTTAATTTCTTTTCACTTTTCAGTGGTGTCACTAAATGAAACATATGAGGTGCTTCTTAAATTGAAATTTTATATTATTGTACTATCTATCCCAGGACTGCTCACATTTTAGCATACACATGAATCACCGGAGGATCTTTTTACAATGCAGATTGTGATTCAGTAAGTCTAAGGCTGAGCCTGAAATACTGTATTTCTAACAAGCTCCGGGTGATACAGTGCTGCTGGTTTAGGCTCCATGCTTTCAGCTGCAATGATCTAGACAATTCCAACTCATGCAACAACACGACCGAACTGACTTCAAATAAAGTTTTAAGGAAAACGTTCATATTTTTATTCATGGAAATTATTTGAAGTGGTGGTTATTTGAAATGAGTGGATTTCTTTGACCTTGGGTTAAATAAAAGATCTGACTTCAATCTGACCTAAGGAGATGAGAACTTGGTTTTTCCTTTTTCAGACTCCAGGGATCTGTTCTTGGGGAGGAGAATGCTTATTGGATTCTTTCTAATCCTTTATTGATAAGCTATATTACCTAGTGTTTGCTCACATTCAAACACATTTCACATAGCTTAAGAGATCCCTTTTTAGTGTATCACCATCAACTTGTCTTTTTTTTCATTGGGAAGACTTGTCTAGATATGTGGTATTTTATTCCTCAAATAAGATTGGTCTTATTACTGACCTCTGACGAATACAAACTTAATTATTAGTAATTTGCTATTAGTCAGTCAGTTCTTTATCCAAAGCAGCAAAGTTCCATGGTGACTGAATGAAAAAGTAATGATTATAAGACATTAGCCAGAGCATACAAGACAGAAAAAAGGAGACTTGACATGTCTCCAGACTTAGGAAATGTGTATTCCGTGGCACAGAATAGAGTGTCAAATTAAATATACTTCTGAAATATTTCAAGTTCTACAAAAACTGCCCCACTTCTTGATGGATATATTTTCCAGTTGTACAAGCATCCCCATACCTGTAATATGTGTATAAGCTCTACTTTACTTTTGACACTTTTATTCAACCATAATGGAGCATGGAGCTAAAAGTGATATATTTTCTAGACATGACTTGATTTCAGGTGATGTGTATCTGTACCTAGAGAATACGATTCTTTACAATGAGCAGTGTTGAATAGGTGCTTCTATAAAAATCAGACATCACATATTTGACTTGACCACACAGGATAACCATATATATTCTTACTGAAGTGCTGGGTACTTAAAAATGTTTTATTTCATTCCTCAGTTAACAAAAAGGACCCTGAAAAGTACACTGGTAGCAAGCAGTATTGCACCAATTATACCCTTCACTGAATTTGATTGTAGGGTTTTCTCTTTATTAGCTTAAAAGTGAGCAATACCAAGTCCAATTCCCCAGGGCCTTTTGTGTTTCTACAATCATGTCAAGTTGCTCACAACCAGTGAATTCATTACTCTCATTTATAGATGGCAGTACATAGAATGAGAATTTAAAACAAAAGCAAAAACACATAGGTCTTTAAATTGTACAAGTTTGCAATTTGAGAAAGTTTTATAGAGAGGTGAATATTGTTTCTATGAGGATTCTTCGTGTTCCTTATTTATAGATGATTTTTGGAGAGTTTCACTTTTGATAGACAGAATACCTTGTGTTGGATCTCTCCTGCAGGTAACTATTATAAACTCTAGACAAAAATGAAAAGCCATCTGAAAGCACTGAAGAATGTCCTAAAGAAGGCAGAAACTGGAGGGGAGTTGACACTTTGAAGAAGGAAATGACACTGCCCTTTATGCCTGAGGGCAGGCCCAGGTGGCATCACGCAGGAAGGCTAAAACTCAGAAAAATCCATAATCTTACTAGTTGAGGAAGCATAGTTCACAGTGATTGAATCACCTGGAAGTGGGGGGAATATCCAGGAAAGGAGAAAGCTATAGAGAGGGAGCACTGAATTCTGTATATACACTGTACCTAAATCTCTGGTTGACTTCTGATTTATGCATGTGCTTGACAGACTCTACGCAGCCCAGCAAAGGCTAACAAAACTGAACAGATACTTCAGCTGCTGCTAATTGCAAAGGGACAGAGTTTGAGGTTTGCATTCAGCCAAGTTAACTATCTGCTAAAACAAACAAATAAGAATCAATATTCCTAGGTGGCTAATAATACGAGTTCAGTGTCTCTTTACAGTGTATCATTCACATGGTCCAGGATACAATCCAAAATTACGAGACACATGAAAAAGCAGGAAATCATGGCCTTTCTCAAGAGAAATGGTAATTAGTGCAGCTCAATCCTGAGATGACCCTGAAATTGGGATTAGAGGTCAAGATTAGAAGGCAATTATTATAATTATGCTTATAATGAATAATATTATATAAGGATATAAAGGAAAATATGCTTATAGTGAATAAGATAAGAAGTCTCAGCAAAGAAAAATAAAAATGAACCAAAAAGAAACTCTAGAACTGAAAAATGCAGTGTCTGCAATAGAAACTCACTAAGTGGGTTTAGCAATATAACGGAGATAGCAATAGAAGAGTCAGTGAACTTGGAAAGAGACCAATAAAATCTATCCAATCTGTACATAGGAAATGAAAGATAAGGGGAAAAAAGGACAATATAAAAAAATCTAATATATACTTAATTGGAGTCCCAAAAAAAAGGAGAGAAGGAATGGGACAGAAAAACTATTTGAAGAAATAATGGCTGAATTTTTCTCAAATTTGGTGAAAGGCATATGTTTATAGATTCAAAAAATTCAGAAAAGCTTAAGATGGATAAATACTATGATTTTTGAAGGTTTATAAAATTTTAACATTACGTGGGAGACTAGTTCAGAGAAAGGATTTGGGACTCTGGATTTGAAGTAGTATATTTGGAAAGAATTGTAGCGAAGAGGATATGGAAAAGTGGGAAAATAACAAATTAGAAATGCATTCTGTTCCTATTACTACAATGTTAAAAAAGAATAATATAAGAATGAATTTATTCATTAGATAACTAAAGAGAGATAAGATTATTTGGTTGCTATATGCTTCTCAAATAAATCTTAAGATTTTTTTTCCTTCCTCCTTCCCTCTGTCTCTCCTTCCTTCTCTCCCTCTCTCCCTTCCTTCCTCCATGCTGGAAGAAATTTTTCTTACTTATATAACATTAGATTGAGGGAGATATGGTATTTTAATATTTGTGTCAAGAGATCACTGTGAAAACCAACAGTCTTCTGCTTACAATGTTGTGTATCAACTAACTTCTCTACAATTGGAATACAGTAGGGTGCTGGGCTTTCCAAGATTATTTTAGAACCATTTCAATTTAAAAAGCATTAAGCTAAAGCAGGAAGTTAATTTACATAAACAGGTGAAAAAGAAAAATTTAATACTTTTTCTTGCTAATCCTTTCAGAATATTAGAATTGGGTGACTGAAAAGCTTCACTTAAAACACAAGATTGAATGTTTTCCCTAAGCTATGCATAAAAGAATGTTAGTTACACATCCTCAACTGAACTAACATTCTGTATCTTTTTCATAATAACAGTAAGAGAGTTGAAAATGGATGCCTCTTAATGTATCATCTGACACATGGGAATTCAGCCGAATTTTGAAGACCAAAAATGGGATGTCTGATTCTGATAAGCTAAATCTTTGATAGAAAGGAAAGACTGAAAGGTATACTGCCTCCTGTAAGGCCTCCTCTGGTTCCCAAGATTTAAAATCAATTGCAATTCCTTAGGTATTTGAATTTCCCCTTAGTGTCCCATATTTTGAATATCTGAATTTCAAAGAGAACATGACAGCCTAACAAATAAAATCTGTCAGTGGGCAGTTAGAAGAGTATCACCTAAATTATTTACTTAGTTTACAAGAGACTGTACTATTACTGGGAGTCAATAAAGTGATTCCTGAATAAAAACCTTAATTTAATTACTGTCTTCATTTTTTTCAAAGCCCAGTTTTTAACTAATTTTGATAATAGAAATTTGGAACTGGTTATTGTTTTTACTCAAGCTATTTCTTCAAATAGCTTCAAGATAGCCTTGGCAAAATGCCCACAAAAATGAATTAGGATATTTAACAATTTGGCCAATCTCTCCTTCACCCCTACTCCAAACAAAGCCTGTTTAATTTCAAGCAAGCACTTTAGCACACAGTGGTCAAAATTCCATCTTGTGCTCAAATTTTGAATTGGCTGATTTCGAGGCAGACAGACTTCCTTCTGTAACTCATGCAACTTAGAAACAACAGCATATTAGTGATTAAATTGGCTGAACAACTTCTGGCTCAGATCAATTATTTTCTCCAAGGATTTTTGCTTAAATAAAGCAAATTTTCTACACAGCTGCAAGGAATGTCTCAAACAGCCCAACTCTATACACCACTGTCTTTGAATGTTGTCATTTTTAATGTTAGAATTTCTGTCACAGAAAACACCTTTGAAACTTGATGGGGCGATTTATCGTCACTCTACCATATTGACACAAGTAAAAGAAACAATAGTATCAATGTTCTAATGAATTAAAGACCCATTATAAAAAAAGAACTCTCACCTTTCCAAAGCATCTGCAACCACTGGGGAACCGTGGGTATTTCTAAGCCAGTCAATAAAGAGCAAGATATTTGGAATATACAGAGGCATTCTTCTTCATTTTTAATTCAACATGAAACCTAACCTACGTGCAGTTAAAGTGAGTTTCCATATTGTAGCAGTTCGGCAGTTTGATATAGTTACGAATTCCAAAAATAGATATTGGATTATCTGTTCATCTGGGCATGATTAAGTTATGATTAGGGCTTTGGTTGGGCCATGTCGGTAGGGCTTGGGCCCCACCCTTTGGTGGGTGGGGTCTCAAAGATAAAAGACATGGCAAAGGACAGAGTTGGAGTTTTTTGAGTTGTACTTCTGATGATGAGTTTTAATGCTGGAGCCCTGGGAAGTAAACACACAGAGGAGCTTGGTTGTGAGGAAGGAGAGAAGGCTCTGAGAAAAGAGACGAGCTGTTTGCCTGACAGTTCACAGCTGGCCTTGTGGAGACAGGCAAAGCCTAGGGAACCTCATAGTCTACAGCTGACCTTGTGGAGGAACCAGAGGAGCTGAGCCTGGAGAGAGGTAAGCCGCGGGAAGAGATAAACCCAGGAAGCTGGAACCCTCATACAGTTTGATGAGGGAAGTAACTTAATGCTTTATGGCCTGGTAATTATAAGCTTCTATCCCAAATAAATACCCTTTTATAAATGCCAACAAATTTCTGGTAATTTGCATCAGCACCCCTTTGGCTGACTAATATACATATATGGAAAGAAAGCAATCTATCACCCAAGTCCATACACTGGATCCTATAAAAGCATGAGAAGCTAATGGGATGACACTCTTTTAGAAACAAGGTTGAGAGGACAACTTTATCATGTTCACCTGTATCTGAGCTATAGCATTCAACTCAAGAAAAAGTGGCAGGTTAGAGAATTGTATATAAAAATGAAGATTCTTGCAAATGGGAAAAAATTTACTTTCCTCATAGAGTT
This sequence comes from Tolypeutes matacus, assembly GCA_026826555.1. Classification (NCBI taxonomy): domain Eukaryota; kingdom Metazoa; phylum Chordata; class Mammalia; order Cingulata; family Chlamyphoridae; genus Tolypeutes; species Tolypeutes matacus. The sequence continues at coordinate 15,128,366 of JAKSZT010053881.1, forward strand.
TCTTTAAAATGACTGATGGTTTGCCTTTATTGTCCCCGCAGCCAGTGGCCACTGACCAACTCAGCTATCTACTCATCCCAAAGTTCCAAAGTTCTTCCTCTCAGATCAGACGTACACAAGCTCTTTTATATAGTAGGAACTATACTTTGTGTGAAGAAATCTTCAGAAAAAATCAGGGGTCCCCAAATTTGCCAGATAGACCAACACTTTTGCTTCAGAGTTTGAAAAAGAATTTAATGCAGACATAGGATTACTATCTAAGTAGTTTTATTGGAACATTTTGGAAAATTTCCTTCTATTTCATTTTTTAGTAGTTTTTATTACTACTAATGTTTTCAATCACTTCAGAGGGCTAATTACTGCTAAATCATAAAATGGGAGCATTTTTGACAGTGAGACTTTAGATTTATAAAAACATGGAATCATGCTTTAAATGAGGCTCTTCATGAATAGATTTATCTATAGAGACTTTTCTAGGGGAAAATGATATATATATATATTACTGTTTAGAAGATGTCCAATAGAAAGTTTGTATTTTTCAAAAATTTTATTGCTGATTAAAAGTTAAAATCATTTAGCCACAGAAAGAACACAAAATACACTTCCGTGGAGTATCTGCCTCAAATTTTATAGTTCCTGGATTTATTTAGTATCATGGTATTAGATTTAATAATTAAAGCACATATCACTCCATTTCCTGTAAGTTACCATTTCTTGACACTGTACAATTCTTGGACATAATTACTTTGGGTCTCTTGAGTAATATCAGTAAGCAATTAATGAAAGATTCCTGGTAGAAGCTGTTAGAATGAGACAATGACTACATAACGGAGATCAAATTATATCCACGGGGAATATAGTGTTCTCTATATTCTATAAAAGTCTAGAATCAAATTTCGCTAGTTTGGACAAATTATGTGAAGAGTTCTTTTGAATTGGTGAAAAGTCTGCGTCATAGATTATTGGGAAAGAAATGTATTTTCAGGTAGACCCATTGGAAGGAATTGCTAACAATACTCATTTAAAGCATCCCATTCATTGTTAGTTTTTGCATAAATTTTGACAGTGTACTTGAAAGTTGTTAATTATCTTAAGTGGATTAAACGGTTTCTTGAAATGTGTTTATACAAATAATTTGTTTAGTACAGAAAGCTTTTTATATTATAGCATAAAGGTATAGTACAACCTCAAATGACTAAACACTACATATTTTAAATTAATTATTTCTAAAATCTACAACTTGTAGTTTTTCATTACTAGTCTCTAGAAAACTTCTAGGCCTTTCTTTCAGAGATCTGTTACTTTCATTCTAAATTCATGAGTATGTTACTTTAATACAATATTACCATATTCTGATAGAGCAATATTTTCAAGTTTGGATGACAGATTTCTATAGTGAACAATAAAAGTAAACTTTTCTTTCAGTCTTATACTCACAGAATCCAATTGTAAATCTGAGGAACTCTTAAGCACATAAAATCTCTTTCTATAAGTGGTATCTTCCAAACAGCAAGTTAGGCTTTTCATAGGGAAATAAGAAAGTTATGAGGCTTAACTAATATCTATGTAGCTTTGTGATCCTCTAACAATATTATCTACTGTGTCCATCAGGTTATTGTGATAAGCTATAAAATGCCTTCCAGAAATCAAGGCATATCTGTGCTCTATTGAAAGGCATGCAGAATGGCTCAGGGTTTGGGCTCCTATTACCCATTGAGAGGGTTCAACTCCCAGCTCAAACACTTACTAGCCTTGCCTCTGAGTTCTCAACTATAAAGTAAGAGTATTAGGGAGACTTACTTCACAGGGTTACTGTGAGGGTTAAATGAGGTGACTGAGTTATAAGCACTTGGCCCAGTGCTGGAAGTTAGTAAGAGCAAAGTGAAGGCAAATAATTATTGTCTATTGCTAGAAATATATGAAGAGAGGAAATTAGGTTCATTTGGCATGGATTGTTCATACTGAGCTTTTATTCTCCCCTCCACTTCTCCATGTATATAGTTTTAGACAAACTCTGGTTCCCAAGGAACACTGCTTACTTTCCTATTTTTTACAATTAGCTTTTGGCACTTCTGAGTGTGGTGATTTCTCAAAAATGACCAGTATCTGTTTTGTTCACATCTTTAAGTTCTTTCAGTTCCCTGGCATGCAATTTATCTGAGACTGGAGATTTGACTTTAAAGTGGCTAACTACTACTTGATTATACTTGCTCCTATTGAAATATGGTTTCAATTCCCATTTAATCATTTTTGTTCCTTCTCTTCCCAGATTGAAGATGATTCCTCTTAGTAGAGAAAATGGAAACAAAATAGGAATTGAGTAGTTCTATCAACTTTCTGTTACCTGTAACCTAAAGAATGGTCCAAACACTACCATTTTCTTCTTGTAGTTTTAAAAAGGCAGTATTTACTGACAAAATGGAGGCCATCTAGCATTTTCTCTATTCATTTCTTTCCACCTTACATCCTGTAAGTATGATACATTCATTTCTTTCCAAGGCTAAATACCCTTAGTATGAAGGTACACGTACAGATGTCAGATGTGGTAATGATTAGATTTTTTTTTTAATGAATTGGGTTAGGGTTTGGAATACTGTCATTCTTTCCTCTTCCAATAGATTGTCTTCAACTTGTAGTGGTTAACCACTGCTGAATAAGGTTAAACTGTTTTAAGCGGCATTCTACGCACATTTGGCATAACAAATGAAAATATCAAAACACTCTCTGATTGGGATTGTGGTCTCCTTTGGATTGCTGTTTGACTTTCTAAATTCACTATGCTGAAATCTCCTCCAAGACAACCTTGGAAAGGTCAAGCTCTAGTCCCAACTGTTGCCACTGCTTCACCTCGTTCCCCTTGGCCCTGGCATTTTATACCCAGTGAAACTCAGTAAGTAACTAAGCTGAGGATGAGTATTTAAATCATTTTTATAGGAATTTTTCTTTGGTCCAGGGTGGTGAAGCCAGAGAACTTCTATGGTATAGGCAGGGTGAGTAACCACATACAGATCTAAGGTAATTTTGTTTGTTTTTGGTCCTATGCAGACCTGCATATGCTACAGTGTTTGAGTAAGGACTGTATGAATGCAACCTTTGCCTGTGTTATTAACAAAGACCCTCTAAGGTCCTTGGCAGACATATTTTAAGGTTTGCTTGCTGTTAAGTGTGAATCAGCAATAGAAACTAGAAACCCATAGTTGGTTGCTTAACATGGGGCAGTCTAAGTTCATCCAGATACCCAATTACTGCTGATTTCTGCCAGTAAACAGAGAGTCCATGATGAGAACTGGCCCGGTTGGCAGGATGGCAATGTGACTAAGGTTCTGGAAGCCAATGGCAAAGGATCCGAAGGAGGAAACCTGCTTGCAAATGTAGTGATTCCTCCTGAATCCACTAAATATAGGTGAGTAAGCAGGTGTTGTGTTTTAACAGTACAATGGATTGCTGTGAGTCATTGGGAGGGAGTTGGAAAGTTCCCCAGTCTTGTCCATAATTTAATAGAATCCTATTCTGTTATTTGTCAACCTTCAATCAAATCAACAGCATTAGACCCAATGGCAACAAAGTATAGTACAGTGTGCAGGTTTTGTGAGCACAAAGACCTGGGCTAGAACTCTGCCTGTTTTTACTAGCGTACAAATTTACAAAACTTTTTAACCCCTCTGAGTCTTACTTTTTCCAACAGAAAAAAAAGAGAACAATGATTCCTTCCTTATATGGATTATTGCAGGTTTAATTTAGATAACATAAAAAGCTCTCAAATAAATGTTACTTAACAACCAATTGAAGGCACTTTATTTTTATCATCATCATCATTCGTTCTACTGGTCTTTGGGAAAATAACCCTGTACTTATTTACTGACGCCAATAACTTTGTCCATTTTATAAGATGAACACATACACCATTGAATGGTGGAACTAGATTTTAGCCTGGCTGTGCATACACTGGCCTACAGAATCACAAGAGTGGTCCTACTGAGAAGATATGGAATGATGAGACCCTATAAAAGTTCACTGGAACAAAGGAATTCTTGAAGTGGGAATTGTTAGTGTTTATAAAAGATATAAGAAAATTATTGACCATAGTGTTTATGATGATGAAACAAAGGAAAAGAACTAAGAAATTGGATGAAGGTGGATTTTGTGTCCCATGGAACTTGAAGTACCCTCATTTTCACAAGCAATAGATAGATGTCATCTTTCTTCATAGCCTTTAAGGTCTCTAGCTAAGGAAGGAGAAGGGATTCATATTTTACAGACTCCAGAATACAAATATTGATGAGTAAAAAGTATTTCTTAGGTTGGTTAACAGTTATTTTTAGCCATCAAGTAATAAAATGCATGAAGTTCACTATATTAGGTTCTGATGAGCCTAGAAATGTTAAGAGGAGAGAAAGACATGATTTGATACAGTTATAGATATGATTTCTGTGTGTGGAAATTCATATAAATTTGTTTTTGTCACACTGATTTTAATAACCTGCCATAAAACTTTTGTTAATGCCAAGAGGAAAGACATAGCTTATGCTGTAAACTCACTTAGATACCTCTGCCTTACATATTTTGATAGCAAATTAAATTTATCACTTCATTATCCCTTCCTGGCAGTTGGAAGTTGTAGACTTTAATGGAAGGTGCCAGGGTTGCTAATAGAATCTTCTTGTCACAGAGGAAGGAAATGTAAAAGCAAAACTCACAAAGATTTGATGGGATTTATGATAAACAGCAGCACCCAAAAACACAAACTCAGAGTGAAGCCTATGCCCTATCAGGGGATGGAATTAATTATCTAAGAGATTTGTAACTCTTTTTCCACTATAAATAAAAAGGTACCAATCACAAGTGATCATTTAGCCACAGCCATTGCCTATAGATAGGAATTAATGAGGACATTTACATAAAGTTTATATTGTTTTCATCCCTCAAGATTCAGTTCATCTCTTTGCTCCCAGGTGCCCCTGATTTTCAGGCTGAGATGGACACTTGGTCTTTTCTGCCTTTATTACTCTAGTATCACAATAGCATTTGTGTTGAAAGGAGGTGCAGTAAAGCAGTTAAGGGCACAGTTTTTGCTAAATAGACAAAATTGGATATGCCTCCTGCTTCCACTAATAAATAACTGAACCTCTTGAAAAACCTCAGTTGCCACCCTTTGTAAAATGGGGACAATTACAAATGTGTATGTTTACACAATTATGAAATACCTTTAAATAATTTATCATCATCTTATTTTTTGCAATTAACTATACTTTGATGATAAGAGTTTATCTTGTGCATCATTCAATCTCAGTTATATACCACAGTGCCTGGTACAGAGCAGACATTAAATATTTATTGAATGAATAGATATGAGTAAATGATTAAAATCCAAACTCATAATTAAGTTTATGAGCTGGCTAGAGATAAATAAAGTAAATTCTAATTAGTACCAAGAATCAATTCTGTCATAAAAATTATGTGACTCCAGAAAAGATGTGTGATAACTGTTTTGGGTCATAATATTCCAATAATGAATCTTAGGTAATAGGAAGTACAAAAGTAGAAACTGGAAGGTTTTTGAAAATGTAGTTTTTAACTACAACTTTGCAATAGTAATGTCCCACAAATTGCACCAGCCTGAGTAAGTGGAAATTCAACCTGAAGTGTTTTGTCTTTAGTTCTATAAATTATAAATTTATTGTTCAATTACAATAATGCTATTTCAAGACAAAATATCAATGCATGTATCAGAGCATTAAAAATATATTTGGCTTAAAATTTCCATGCAAATTTCCCACTGGGTATGTTTGTATAAGAGTGGGTAGGATGTTAAGGCAAAAGAGCCCAGTCCTGCATGTAACACTCTCAGCAATCAATTTAAGGTTCTGTTCTGGGAGCTTTGGCCTCAGGCAAGGCCAGCTTTTGTTAACAGAGGCTGCAGGCCCTGGCTGATCCTACAAAGCAAAGAGAGTTGAAGGGCTACCAAAGGACTTAATCAAATTTTCCATCTTTAAGAGGCAGTTTCTCACTTGAATTGTGATGACACATATACTACCTGCCCCATTCCTCACGGAGCCAGATGTCCCCCTTCTCTATTTGTAAACTCTAGCCTGCCTCCTTGATGCACAAGCCTTAAAGTATTCCAGTTCCACAAGCAGCTGTTGGTAAGTTGGCAGAGGGAAATACATTTGTTTATGCCTCTAGCCATCCATTTTCCTTAAGCTGGTTTCCAGCTAAGATTTTTATCTATGTACCAGTTATTTTTTCCAGTGGTTAACTTCATAAGGTTTTTAGTTCCCAAAGGTTACCTGATTAAAAGTAATTTGGACATGAAATACTATTTAGTATTTCTAATCTGATATGTCTTATTTTGTCCCTAGAAATACTACTGAATGCTTGTCCTCTAATTTTTTTCAGAGTTAGTTGTTCACTTTCTTTTTAAATTAACTTAATGCATTTATATACATTTACACACAGTAAAATACACAGATTGTAAGTACGCAGACTGAGAAGTTTAGAAAAATATACATGCCCATGAAACTACCACCCTTAAGCAAGATGCAGGGCATTTTCATCATCCCAAAGAATTCCTTTGTGCTTCCTTCCAGTAAATCTCTATCTGCTCTGTTCTGATTTCTAATACCACAGATTAGTTTTACTTAGTTATTTAGTAAGTATTCTTTTGTGTCTGGCTTCTTTTCTTTGGCAAACATTTTTAAGATTTACCCATCTCAAATGTTTATGGACATAATTTCTCTTCGGTAAATACCTAGGAGTGGGATTGTTAGGTCTTTTAAGAAATTTCCAGAGAGTTTTCCCTAGTGTTGTACCAGTTTATACTCCCATTAGTAAAGTAGGAGGGTTCTAGTGGTCCCTGCCAACATCTGATGTTGTTAGTCTTTTTAATTTTAGCTATTCTAGTGGGTGTGAATTGGTATCTCATTGTGGTTTTTGGGATGCACTTTCTAAGCTCACCTAAACATTTTTTCTCAGTTTTTCCTTACCCAGGTTTGTTAGTTCTTACCCAGTGTTGTCCTTAACACAAGAGAATATTATTCTTAGTCATGGGCAAGGCTACATAAACTATGGTGACGTACCAACTGTGTGAGGGAATATAGGTTGATGATGACAAAAGATTTCCTTGACCTTCTGCTGCTAACATAATTTTGACTTTCCAGGAGGGGTAGAACAAACCATCATCAACACAGCATCGGTAGGTCTTGGCAAATTAATTCAACAGAGGTCTGTCCCATTTTGGTGTCAAAGTTATAAAGAAGGAATAAAAGCAAGGGAGAGGATCCACAAGATTTCTGTCCTTCGACTCTACTTTCTTTCCTTATTCAACTGCCTTCTCTAGGCCTTGACTCCTACAGATACCAGTTAATGCATTCTTCTAAGCCAAGGAAAGTCGTTCCTGAAGCTCATTAGAATCAAGTGCATCTCTTTATAATTGATTCAAAAAAAAAAAAAAATCATATAATTTAGGCTAAATAACTTTTTAAATAGTGCAAATCAATTGAACTGTCCTTTCATGTTGCATCCTTTAACAGCTGAATATTCTACATGGCATTTCACAGAAATATGATTTGATTTGAGAACATCTGCAGCAGTCTGGAACACATTTTCCCCTGTACTTGACTTTTAGCTCATTATAGCTCTCAGATGTTCTCTCAGCAATCCTGTGACATATTGGAGTGTTACTGAACAAACATCAGTGAAGCCTATGTCTTGAGTAGTGTCAATCTCAGTTGAAAATGTTTCAGCTTTCTTAGCATCAACACTAGAAGAATTTAATTAACCCAATGAAACTTTCAAAATGATAGTTAATACATGTAAGAAATGAGAAATCAGACAAGTGGGGGGAGAGTGGATAAGTGCTTAACCTCCCACAGGCTGATGCTTGCCACCCTCAGCCGGCGCTTCGGCAGACCTTGAGAAGCCTCGCTGCGCTGAGCAGCCTCCCACATTCTGCCATGAAACCTCTGGCTTATTCTTTTCCCCCTCTGGAGATGGAGAAGGTGGAGGTGGCAACCACTGCTGTCACACTTCCTTGGTCCCCACACAAGGTCAGCTTCCAGCCTCTAATCAGCTTTCATCCTGCTGCTCTCATGTTTTTAGTAGGTGGGGCTGGGAGGCCAAGGTCAGAAAAGAGCTGACGGCAGTGACACGGTTTTTTGCCCACTGCTGCTATTACATTAAGGAAGCAGCTGGTGAGATAATGTATGCCAAAGTGCTTTGTAAATTATAAAGTGCTTATATAATTGTCAGAGATAATCACTACTGTTGTTTTATTCCTAGGTTGCAGTAAGAGCACTGAACTGGGCTCTTGGGTGGCAAAGTCTATGAGGAAGCTGAATATATGGGTGTGAAGGGGTCAGAGGGGAGTGTGTGGTGAGAGCACAGAGAAGATAATAGCATGGATGGTAAAATTGGCTTCATGGGTCAGATGAGCATGTACAGTAACATGAGAATCACAGACAGGAGAATACCAGTATTTAAGGGACAAAAAGAGGGGGCTTTTTAAAGGATTAAGTCTAAAAAGAAGGTTCTCCTCACACGCAGAAATGTCTATCTCCAGGCCTTTGCCTCAGCATGGGGCATTCTTCCTACTCCAACTAGACTTTAAATTTCAGATTATTCTGGAAAACATTCTCCAGCTTCCCTCCATTTCCAGTACTCTGTGCATATCTCTATCATTGCAATAATCACACTATATTATAAATAGTTCTTTAATTTTCTAGTTTCCATACTAGTCTGTGATTCTTCTGAGGGCAGTACGACATTATTATAAATCTTTGTAGCTATAATACTTGGCACATACAAGGCACTAACAACTGAAAATAAGAGAGAGATGAGGAGAAAGAGAATTTAAAAATCAAAGAAGAGATTTCAAGAATGAAGGAGTGGTCGATTGTTGAATGTAACACAGATTGGGTAAAATAAAGACTGGAAAATGGCTCCTGGACTTGGAGATCCACCAAATCATTGGTAACTTTAGCAAGATCAGTTTTATTGACTTGGGGGGAAAGTGGGTAGAAATCTGGCCTTGATGGAATGAAGACAGAAAAACAAGTAAGGTACTAGAGACAGTGGCTTTTTCTAGAACCTGAGCTGTGAAGGGAAGAAGAAACTCAGACCATATTATTTATTTGTCTCAACACTTCTATAGTTATATATTATTATCCCAAGTTTTTGGATAAAGAAACAGGAACTGAGTAAGTACATAAATTGCCCGAGGCCATACCACTAACAATAAAGAAGCCATGAGTAATAAGACACACATCCTGTTGGGTTTTCTCAGCTGGATTTGGCCAGTTGTTGGATATCTTCCTAAAACCAGGCAGGATGAGAAAATAAACATTGGTAGATGTATGGTATGGAAAGAAAGGCTACCTGATAATTAGGGTACTTTGGCTTGGGATCCGACATGGTGGAATGATGTAATGGGAAACGGCATTATGGCTTTATCCACCAACCGGTGGGAAGGAGTGCAGAAAGGGAAGTGACCATTACTAAAGATGAGCTCTTCCATTTTATAGTTTTTTTTTACAGGGCTACAGAGCCATCAACCCCTCCAGTAAAAGCTATAAATTATCTGGTTGCTGTATTAATCTTCATAGGCAGGTTATACTATGGTAATAACCAACCAGAAATGTCAGTGGCTTAATACAATATAAGTTCATCTCTCACTCAAGTAGTTTGCTGTGTCTGTCCTGTAGTGTCTCAGCAATCTAGGCCATGCATTTTATGTCACCACCATCTCAAGAGGAGATTTAGGGGTTCACCATGGCAGAAGAAGGGATACTGAAGGATTGAGTACCAGCTCTTACATGCGTCCGTGTGTCACAAACCACACTTCACTCACTTCATTGACTAAAGTGAATGGCAAGTCAGAGGGTAAGGGAGGTTTGCTTCTCCCATATATCTAGAAAGGGTCAAAGAACAGGAAATATTAGTGAGTGCTAGCAATGTCTACTACAAAGGCAAAAAGCATTAACAGATTAGGTGGTCTTGCAGACTTGTTCTATATCTTAATGAAGATTGTACACAGTCCTACTGGAATAATAATTCTTCTATTTCCTTTGGAGGCCTGGATTACCACAAATGTCATATTAGTGGGACTTATCATTAGTTTCACTAGGGACATACCCTGTGTGGCAAGAAAGACCTGGTAATTTTTCAGGGTCTGAAAGATGACCAAACTGATAGCCCTGAAATAAAGAGTGACATTCTACAACTCAGTTGGACTGGACATATGCAGAAAATAACCATCAGCAGGGGACTTAGAGAAGATTCTATAGGTTGAGATGAAATGGAATAAACTTGATATCAGGGAAGACAAGAAAAATGCTTTAAACATGTATAGCAACACATCTTCAAAAGGCATGGTCTTGGCATGGTTTGCTGGGAACAATCCACAGCATACCAGCCAGCCTGGTGTGAGGGACTGGGAACTATAGCTTCAGGCCCACTTCCAGTGGCCGATCACACACGGTGCCTGAAGCTGCAAATCAAAGGATTCTCTGTGCAGCACAGTCACATTCTCCGTGCAGGTTGTAGTCTCATCTTCTAAGACACATTTCTAGAAGTCAGCAGTGACCATGAAGCACATAACTATTAAAGGATTATAGATTTGAGATACTAATAAGATTGCTTTCTAAGATCTACACAGCATAAAATAGAGTGGCTATTTGGGAATTAGGTGGTTAACTTGATCAATATGGGTAATGAAACTGTAATCAGATCTCTAAGGAGAAGAGGAAGGAGGATAGATATTTCATTTGGACATTTAAACTGATTTGGTTAACTGTGAGATTGCTGATTATTTAGTGCAGCTGAAGATATCCTATTTTTCCTGAGATACCAGGGTTTTGGTAAAGCTGTTTAACATAGCAGTTATGATCCATGACATTTGGAAGCTTAAAAAAAATCTAGATATTTTTTGTTTTGTTTGATTTTTTTGAAAATCAAATCCTTCCATTTTTATTTTGATAATGGATATTTCATTTTTTCCCTCTTAAATCATAGTTTAGGACAAATTGGCTTAAAGCTTAATATAATTAAAATTTCTGTTGACTCTTTATATTAGCAAAATTACTCCTTTGGCTACTATAATTACCAGAAAATTAGATCTTCAATCTAATACTCCTTTATTCAAGTGGGCAGATGGGCTCAAATGGAGATATAACAAATATATATTTGTTTCTCAGGAAGAGTCTCAGGGGCATAGCTTGGAATTACAGAGAGATATATTGCCTGACTCCATAAAATCAGAATTAGGAACAAAGCTAATTGGTTTGCAGTAAATGCTCATTGATATGGTAGAGTTCATGGAGAAGAGGGTAGAGGATGAGTTCAAGGCAAGGATTTGAATTCAAATTATAATTTACATGCTTATAATAAAGGTTTCATTTTAAATCCTCAATCCTCACCCAGAAAAAGAAATATACTAATTTTTTTCCAAGCTTAAAAGTAACATCCGAATTAATGTGGGTAAGTTGCGTTGAAGATGAAAAGCACTTTTATACAATTTCTAAGTATATAATTAATATTAATAAGGTGCATTCTGATTAAAGTAGTTATATTTGATAAAGTATGAGGAATTATACTTAACCACTTACTTTTATGAAAGTGACAAAGGAAATAATTACATTTGTGCTTGGCAATTAGCTATCAATTTTATGTAGTGAAGAGAAATGGGGAATCATAATGTTTAAAAGTAAGATGGAAGAAGGAAAGGAAGTGATAGTAGGCTGGCAAAACAGTGAACATGTTGTATGGCTTACATTTTATTTCAGGCATGCAATAATGGACTGAATTGAAACAACTGCCATGGGTACAAATTCAGAAGCTCAGTTGCTGCCCAAATTCCTTGACCAGGAGTCCTGTAGGTGCTTCACACTAAGAGAGGGAAGTGGAAAGCCATGTGCTGCAACATCTTGTCCTATGTCCACGCAGACAATGATAACTGATCACACACCCTGGCTGAGCTTGGCTTTGCATCATCATTTGCCTTTACATGTTGCTTCAGGCCTCTGCTACCAACTGAGCAGAGTTGTCCTGTGAGAGGAACCAATTTACCCCTGGGATGAGAGAAACCAAGCTGAGAAGGCTTATAGGGGCACACACAATTCTGGATTTTAAGCAGTGCAAAGATACCTCTCTCTACCAGCATGAAAGGTTCCTACCAGCCCTTATCCTAACAGTTCATGTAAAATTCTGGCATTGTTGTTACTTCTGATTTGGGAACAGCAGTAGCACCCTCCCTTCTCTATTTTATGACCAGTCATTCACCACTCATGCCTGAATACTGCCCAGATTGGAAATGAACTAATTCATTTCTATTTTACCTGGAAAGCATACATTTCTGGGAAAGGGGGTGCTTCAAAGAACAAAGATGCTAGCTTTCTACCAAATAGAACAAAACTAAGTTAAGAAGATCATATTATCAATAGAGGAACTTATAAAAAGAATGTATCAGTATCACTTAGAAAATCTACATACAAAAAGATATTGAAAAAAATCAACTCATACAGTACTACTCAAAATTTTAAATTTACACAAATATCATTCATATGTACAAATATATCTACTATTTCTCAGTGTTTTTATCTATACCATGTTGGAAATAACTATATTAATAACCCCCATGTATTGAATGCCTACTATGTGCTATATATGTCATGCATATGATTTCTCATTCTCACAAAGCATTTGTGAAATAGGTATCATTGTCTCAATTTGCCATTACAGAAATGAAGCTGGCCCAAGTTCACCCACTAATAAGAGACTGAGCCTGGACTCAAACCCAGACTTCCTGGACTCCAAACACCGTAGCACCTTGACCAATGAGACGATCAGAAGCTCAGAACTTCAAGATGGACTATGAAATCTTATTATGATTTGTTTTTTTTTCTGCCTCTAAGCAGTAATAATCACCTTTTAGCTGGAGCTGGTAACCCTTTGGATACTAAAAATGGGCAGGCTCCCTTGTCTCGGTGCATCCATTTGACTCGGGAAAAACTGACTCCCACGCATCTGCAATTCATGGTGCAGGTGCAGCTTGGCAAGTGGCAGAAGACCTTGCCACAGCAGTAGAGCCGGGACCTTGTGAATGGCCTGAGCACCAGGGCCCTGGTGCTAGCTATTAATGGCTACAGCTTCTACTCGGTGTCCCAGGAACATTTCCTAGATGAGCTGCAGGATGAGGCCAAAGCTGCTCAAACCCAAGCCCTGGCAAGGTCGGTAGACCCCTGATCCAAATGGGCACTACCCACTCTGTCCTGCTGGGGCCCCTTCACAAGGTAGATGATACCCCATGACACTCGTAGAAAATGATGCCTGCTCACAGCACTGCTGGCCTACTTACTAACCTTGGATGGAGAGTGAGCCCAAGAAGCCAGTAACTTGTTCATCCAATGGTCATGAAGGGAACACTGGCCACCTCACACTCACTGTGTGCAATGACTGAGCCCTTCTTGTAGTTTGTTTCCTTGTGTGTGCAACCCTGGCTTTTCCCATGCTTTCTGACTTTGTGGTTTACCCAAGAGGCCTTGACTATTATGGGGGGTGGGGGTGGCAGCTCTGTTCACACTCAGTGTTGGAGTGTGAGGTGGGAAAGACGAGGTCAAGTTGAGAATAATAAACTGAGTCTATCTCTCCTGGAAAAAAATATAAATACAGGTGTCTGTGCTATTCTTAAGGGATGCTTGGCATTCCAGTATTCAACCTAATATACTCTCCAAACAATTGGATGCTATTTAGAGATATAGGTTAAGTCCCCATAATGTCTATGCAGTAGACCCTGATTTAGTAATTTTGGAAAGTTTGAACTTCCAGGGATAGGTGCTTTTCTTTTTTTCCACCATGTCCTATGAAATGAACTAAAACAATAAAAAAAAAAAAAAAAAAAAATTCAGCCTCATAAAATCTGGCTGTAGTTACAGAAAGTGACCTTATTAATAATGCTTTCTATTTCACTCATTATCCAAGTAACTGATAGAGATGTAAAATGTCATCTGGAACTTTTTTAATAATATGATGTAACCTAACCATCTGGCAACCCTAGGGAAAATAACTACAGGGACAAAGCTGCAATGGGAGAAGATAACATAGACAAGGACTACAGAGCCATAAAACGAACTTGAAGGAAAATAGTTTTCATCTCCCTCCCTCTTCCCTTTTTTCTGACTTAGCTCTGCAAATGGTCATTAGAGAAAAGAGTAGTTCCGTTGCTGTAGGGTTTTTATTGTAAGATTTCATATACTCATTGATAAGTTTAAATTATTTCAAAATATTTCATTTTACATTTTAAAAATCATTATATACAATTATTTTGGACACAAGTTCTTTGTCAGATTTATGAATAGTTTCTCCCATTCTGTTATTTGAATTTTCATTTTCTTAGCTATGTCTTTTGGTGAGCAGAAGTTTTAAATTTTGATGAAGTACAACTTATCAATTATTTTTGTTTTATGATAAGTATTTTTTGTGTCGTAAGAAATTTTTTCTTACATCAAGGTAATGAAGATATTTACCTATGTTTTTCTCCAAAATTTAATAATCTTAGCTTATACTTTTAGATCTATGATCTATTTGAAATAACTTTTAAATTTACCTACCCCAAACTGGAATGGGGTAGGTATAAATTCTTTTTAAAATTTTCATATGGGTATCCATTAATTCCAGCACCATTTGTTGAAAGTACATTCCTCTCTCTATTGGATTGCTTTGGCACCTTTGTCAAAAATCAATTGAGTGTATATGTGTGAGTCTATTTCTGGATTCTCTATTCTGTTCCATTAATCTATTTGTCTATCTTGATACCAAAACACACTTGCTTGATTACTGCAGATTCATAAAAAAATCTTGAAGGCAGGTAAAAGAAATCCTCCAACTTTATTCTTCGTTTTCAAGATTATTTTGGCTATTCTAGCTCCTTTGAATTCCAATGTAAATTTTAGAATCAGCTTGTCAACTTCTACAAAAATATATGTGGCAATTTTGATTTGGGATCATGATAAATCTACAGATCAATTTGGGAAGTATATAAATTCTAACACATCTCTCGATTGATTTTAGTCTTAAATTTCTCTCAACAATCCTTTGTAGTTTTCAGTGTGCAAGTATTGCAAATATTTTAATTTGTTTCTAAGTATTTTATGGTTTTTAGATTCTATTACAAATGGTAAATTTATATGTAAATTTCCAATTGCTCATTGTTCTAATTGCTCATATAGAATTACAACCAACTTTTGTATATTGTCTTGGTATCATGAAACATTGCCATGTTCACTTATTGACTTGAATAATGTTTTTCTGGTTCTTTAGGATTTTCTATCTACATATGATCTTGTCATCTACAAATAAAGACAATTTAAATTTTTCCTTTCCAATCTGGATGCCCTTCAGTTCTTTTTCTGTCCTTATTGTACTGATTAGGTCCTCCAGTAACATACTGAATAGAAATGGTGAGAATGGACACTTTTACTTTGTTTTTTATCTTAGGAGAAATATTGTATTCTTTCAGCAATAAGAACATGAATAAGTTTCAAAATTATTAGTTACCAGAGAGATTAAAATTAAAATCACAATGAGATACGAAGAAACACATATTAGAATGGCTAAAATTAAGGACTGAGGATACCAAATATTGGCTAAAATACGGAGAAACAAAGCATGCTTTTACAATTGGTAGAACTGTAAACCTGTACAATCACTTTAGAAATGTTTGACAATTTCTTATGAAGCTAAATATGAATCTACCTCACAATGTAGAAATTACATTCTGGCATATTATCCAAGAGAAAAAAACATGTCTACAAAAAGAGTTAATAAGAATGCTTACAATGCAAATATTCTTGCTGTCCTGATTTTGTGATAATCAGGGTAGGCTAAACATTCACTATATTAGAACATGCATATGTCCCCAGACCTAGTTTTTTAGAATGCCGGTGATAAACTAAGCCTGATTTATTATATGACCATCCTGTATGGGAAAGGACTGTAACTTTGGGTATCTTTGGTAAAACTTAAGAGATATAACAAGGGGAAGGATGTGGCTCAGGTGGTTGGGCATCCATCTCCCATATGGAGGGACCTGGGTTCGATCCCTGGGACTTCCTGGTAAAAACAAAAAAAAGAAAATTATAGAAGGTGCGTGAGCTGCCAGGCCCTGTCCGCGGGTGCGCCATCAGGCCCCACACATGGGTGCGGTGCCAGGCCCCGCGAGCCATGCAGCGAGATGATGACATAACAGGAGAGTGTCACAAGGGAGAGACAAGATGAGATGCACCGAAAAACCAGGAACTTAAGTGGCACAGGCAGTAGGACACCTCTCTCCCACATCGGCGGTTCCGAGGACCAAATCCCAGTGAAGACAGGAGGAGAAGGATGAGAAGAGAGGGCAGGAAATGAACACAGAGTCTCCCAGCAAATGGACACAGAAACAGCAAAAATGGGGGGGGGGAGTAAAAATGGATAAAAGTAAATAAATCCTTAAAAAACTGTATATGGGAGGAAGATACGGACTAGAGTTACTAGTAATACTTTGACGATGCTCTTTCATGATTTGTTAACAAATGTTTCAGAACAATGAAAGGTGGTTTGGGGGGGTGATGTATGGGAGCCCTGTATGATGTTATGCATGTTTGTTTTGTAAGTTCACAATGTTTACTGAACACTTAGTGTTTATGTATGTTCATGTATGAATGATATACTTAATAAATTGTTTTTTTTTTTTTAAAGAATGCTTATAGCAGCTTTATTTAATAATAACTAGAAAATAAAAAGAACCCCTGTGTCTTAAAACATTTTGGAGTGGCTAAACAAATTGAGGTATATTCATATAATGGAATTTTATTTACCAATCAAAAGAAGTGAACTACTATTATACACAACATGGATGAATCCCTAAAATATTGTGCTGAGTAGAAATAGACATACAAACAGCATAATTATGATTCTGTAGAATTCCATTTACATGAGGCTAAAGAGCCTGAAAAAACTAATCCATAGTGATAAAAATCAGAATAGTGGTTGCTTCTTGTGGTAGTCATTAGGAACGACTGGGAATATGCTCAAGGAAATCTTCTGAGGTGTTGGAAATGGGCTCTATCTTGACAGAGGTGAATATTTCATGGGAGCATGCATTGATCAAAACTCATCAAAGGGCTCATTTAAAAACTATGCATTTTTTCTCTATATAAATTCTACCTCAATTTGGAAAAATAAAACGCATGTTAACTACACTTGAGGACAAACAGCATGGAAGGTACAACACTTTTAAAGTTGTGAGAAATAGGAAATACCACTGTCTTCATCAGAGAATGCCATTTTCAAGCCATTTTTTATGGTCATGCTGTTAAATTATATATTCCTTTTGGACAGTTCTTTGTTCTCTGTGTTGGATAAGATGTCAAAAACAAATATATAGTTAGACAACTATACATAAAATTAGCATAACTACATATCAGTAATTTTATGAAATCATATTACTTTTGGCTTTAAAATATCATGAAAATGATATATCTGGCCATGTGGATGCACCAATTTTGGTTTATATCATCAAAACAAAACCTTCTTTGTTTTCAGAGTCACTATGCAAGCACCATGACAGCTTTTCTGATTTTTATACTAATGAATGCTTTTTAATGAGCACAGATTATGTTCACTTATTAACATCACTGATATGTATTTCATCATGTTTTAATACCTACTGAAAGTAATTTGGCACATTTACTGTTTTCTTCTAAAATGACTGCTATTCCTGAAAGTGAGTAGCTAGAGTTTTAATTATAAATTGGCTTTCTTTTTCCCTCCTAAATAAGGATACCACCGATAGTTTGTGCAATTTAATTTCATAAAGATGTAGCATTTTGCTAGGTGCTTGAAAAAAGCACATAAGACATGATCTCTGGTTTCCAGATACTCATAATGAGCTGTAGTGATAGACAAGAAGACATGCAACTATAAGATAATGTGATAAGTACAATGCTAGTTAAATGAACAAAGGACTATAATGGAACTGAGAAAGGAGTGAGTCAATTTTCCTGGAGGGAGGATAAGAGGGTAATAGAAGGTTTTACAAAGGACGTGACATCCAAGATAGATCTTAAAATGAATGACTAGTTAATATATTCATTCAGCAATACACCTACCATACTTGTTCTTACATGGTAGTCACTGTTAGGCACTGGCACACTGTGCATGATCTAGGACCTCAAGAAGCTTATAATGAAGTTTATTTTGCCAAGCCAAGAAGGAATGGCAGTTGCTTACCTACTTGTTTACCTCATTCTTTCCACTCTGGCTTCTTTCATCTTATTTTACTGGATTAGATTCCATATAACAAAGAGTGACTTGAAATACAAAAGCCATTTTCATTTTTTTTTTTTTTACATTTGTTTCTTTTCCAGTGTAATGGAAAAATTTATTACTTGATAAGTGAAGTGACAACTAATGCTGAATGCTTCCACTTAGTTGTGTTCTTAGAACACCCATTTCAATCATTCATTCAATCATTCAACCAACATATATTAAGCCCTTACCATGTATTAGTGGGTATTCAAGGAGTTGGGATGCAAAGGTGAATGACAAATTAGCTTATTGTCTAGACAGAAACAATTTGAATCCTGTGTGATACCTGTTGCAAACGAAGTTGAAGAAAGGAAGAAATTAATTTTGGTGTGGCAGTCAGAGTAATTCAAACAGAAGGTGAGAATTTCTGTTAAATGAACTGAAAAGATATTCTAGGTGTAGGGAACAGTATGTGAAAATGCACATAGACCCCAGTCAATAATAAGTTTTTGGCCTGTGCTCTTTCCCTTTCAGTAGCTCTTGTTTAGGAGTCCTTCTCCCCCAACAAGTACAGAATAGTGAAGACATCTTCCATGCTTTCCTATCTGTAAATTCTTCTACTCTAATATTGGTGTGTCCAATTTCTTTTATATTTCCTCAAACAAATAACTTCAATACAATTCTTATTTTCCCAAATTAAAAAGTGCCAAATACTAACATTTTATTTTTAATATCACAACATCACTTTACACCAACTCTATAGCTAAATTTCTGGATTAAGGTGTTTTTGAGTTATTTTCTCATTTAGGTATACTTCACAACTCTTATCTAAAATCCTTGGGGCCAGAAAGTTTCAAGGATGATGGCATCGTTGTAGCTCAGGCAAGGCCCTGCTCTCTTGTAAAATAGGGGAGATAGCATAGAAGTCATCAAAAGGAATCGCTTTGGGTACTTGTAGACCAGGAGAGTGCCACAAGCATCACATCTTCTAGTAAGGACTGGGAACTGAGAGATGAAGAGGCCAAAATGAAAACTGAGTTGGCCCCCGTGGCTGGGAATGTCACCCATACCCCAATCCAAGGCTAACACCCTTAGTCAAACCTGTGCCTGAGGGTCCAATGGAGAGTGGAGAGGGCATATTCCTCCCTGGGAAGAGAGACTGTGTGGCTGAGGGCTGAGTGCGGTTTCTCTTCGGCAAATTTAACCACCATAACCTGGTTTTAAATCACTGGTTCAGAAGAGCCAGTCAGTTGGAATCAAAGGATTCATCTCTGTGGAAAGCTTTGCTGAGGAGTGCCATCTGCTGGTCAGCTGGGAAAGTAAAGGAAGACAAGGCTTTCTTGTTTCTTTCCCAGTCTTGTAGATCCAGTCTATGCCCCATTAGTGGCTCCCTACCTCTGCTTGGATTGAATTCCCCAATCAAAGGACATAGACTGATAGAATGGATAAAAAAATATGAGCCATCTACATGTTGTCTACAAGAGTCCCCCTTCAGAAGTAAAGGCACAACCAGGTTAAGAGTGAAAGGTTGGTAAAAGATATTTCATGCAAATAGTAACCAAAAAAGAGTTGAAGTAGAGATACTAATATTGGACAAAACAGATTTCAAATGCATCCTTTTTAATTATTATAAAGGATGAAGAAGGTCATTATATACTAACAAAAGGGGCAATTGACCAAGAAGAAATAATTATACTAAATATTTATGCACCTAACCTCAGTGCACCAAGATACATGAGGAACACACTGGCAAAACTGAAGGGAGAAATAGAAGACTTCAATACATCACTCTCAGTATTGGATAGAACATCTGGACAGAGGATAAATAAAGAAACAGAAAGCTGAAATAATATAATAAATGAAATAGACTTAACAAATACTGTATGTGCTATTATGTACTAAATATATTTTGTAAACTCATAGAGTTAAAATTTGAATATTGGTCACCAGAAAATAGAAGGGGGCTAGAGAACAGAAAGCTAAGGTTTAATTTGCAGAACTGGTAAAAATGTTGTTTGTAAATCTTTGGAAATGATTAGAAATGGTTAAAGCATGTCATGGTGTTTGTAACTAGCAGTGCTATTGTATGGGTATGACAGTGGTTGAAAGGGAAAGTTTAAGGTCATGTATATTACTAGAAGGAGAACTATAAACTGTAACATGGGACTGTATAACATAGTAAAACCTCATGTAAAAGACAAATATGGGGATACTGCATACATGAGACTGTTTTTACAAAATATAAATATACTTGAAAGAAGGAAAAAGTATAGCAGCTATGTACAGCAGGCAAGGCATACAGGGTTTGAGAGGTGATGAGTTTTGTTTGTTTGTCTTTTCTTTATTATTATTGGAATAATGAAAGTGCTCTGTGAATGACTGGGGTGATGAATGCACAAATATGTGATTACACTGAATACCATTGATTGTACTCTTTGGATGGACTTGTGCTTTATTAATATGCAACAATGAAATTGATTTGTAAAAAAAAAAAAAAAATCAAAGAGGAGTTCTGAAATAAAACCTCTAAGCAAGAGAGAGAAATTGATCAACAGAGAAAAATCACCTACACAGTCAGATGCCTAGATATCAATAAAAGATAATGAGCCATACTAAGAAACAGGAAGATTTGGCCCAGCCAAAGGAACAAGCCAAGAATCCAGATGAAACACAGATTTAAGACAACTAATCAATGATATTCACACAAACCTCCTTAATCAATTTTAGGAGATGAAGGAAAACATTACTAAAGAGATGAAGGATATTAAGATGACACTGTGTGAGTATAAAGAAAAATTTGAAAGCCTGCAAAGAAAAGTAACAGAGCTTATGGAAATGAAAGACATAGTGGATGAGATTAAAAATACATTAGAGGCATATACAGCAGGTTTGAAATGCCAGAAGACTGAATAAGTGAAATCAAGAACAGAATATTTGAACTTGAAAAGATAGGAGAAGAGACAGAAAAAAGAATGGAAAAAATTGAAAACAATTTCAAGGAAATGAATGGCAACATAGAAAGCACAAACATATATGTTATAGGTGTCCCATAAGGAGTAGAGAATGGAAAAGGTGTAGAAAAAATATTTGAAGAAATATTGACCAAAAATTTCTAACCCTTAGGAAAGACATGAATATCAATATCCAAGAAGGACAACATACCCCAAACAGAATGTATCCAAATAGACCTACTCCGAGACATCTACTATTCAGAACGTTAAATGCCAAAGATAAAGAAAGGATTCTGAGAGCAGCAAGTGAATAGCAATGTACCACTTACAAGGGAGTCTCATTAAGGTTAGTGCCAATCTCTCACCAGGAACCATGGAGGCAAGAAGACTATGATATGATATAGGTAAGGCACTGAAAGAGAAAAATTGCCAACCAAGAATTCTTTATCTAGCAAAACTATTCTTCAGAAATGAAGGTGAATTTAAAGTTTTCACAGACAAACAAAAACTGAGAGAGTTTGTTACCAAGAGACTGGATCTAAAAGAGATGTCAAAGGATTTGTTACAGCATGAAAGGAAAAGACAGGAGAGAAAGGCCTGTAGAAGAGTGAAGAAATGAATGTTATAAGAAAGAGAAACTAAAAGGGTTAAAAGAAAGACAATAGAAAGATATGACAACAGAAAGCCAAGGGATAAAATGGATGAAGTAAATAATGCCTTTGCAGTAGTAATGCAGAATATTAATGAATTGAACTCCCAATCAAAAGACATGGACTACACCACTCAGAGCTGAGTGGGAGAGAGTGTGGTCTACAGTGTGAACTGTGGTCTATGGTTGGTGGCAAGGCTCCAGGATGTGTAAGCTCATTGAGGTTGGTGGGCCACACTGTGGGAGATGTTTGTGTGGGATGTGGTGGGAGGTGTGGGAGGTGGGCAACATGGGAATCCCAGTGGGTTCCGTGTAATATTTTAGGTAATCTAAGCACCTCTTAAAATATATGTATATATATATATATAAATAACATTTTTGTAAGCAAATACACATATATGCATAAAAAAAAAAAAAAAAAAAAGACATGGACTGGGAAGCAGATGTGGCTCAACCAGTTGGGCACCCGCCTACCAAATGGGAGGTCCTGGGTTTGGGTCCTGGTGCCTCCTAAAAGAAGATGAGCAGATGCTGCCCCTGCCGCACTGAGCTAGACGTTACCCGTGCCGCAAAGAGCTATTGATTTTCATGTATTAATCTTGTTCTATACACTACTAATGAGCAATCTGAGGAGGAAGTCAGAAAAAATTCCATTTACAATAGCAACTAAAAGAAGCAAATATTTAGGAATAAACTTAACCAAAGACATAAAGGACCTCTATTCAGAAAACTATAAAACATTGCTAAAAGAAACCAAAGATGATCTAAATAATGGAAGGATATTCTATGTTCATGGGCTGGAAAACTAAATATTAAGATGTCAACTTTACCCAAACTGATCTATAAATTCAACAGAATCCTCATAAATATTCCAACAGCCTTCTTTGTAGAATTGGAAAAACCAATTATCAAATTTATTTGGAAGGGTAAGGGCCCTCGAATAGCCAAAAATATATTTTAAAAAAGAATAACAAATTTGGAGGGCTCTCACTTCCTGACTTTAGAGCATTTTATCTAGCTACAGTGGTAAAAACAAAACAAAACAAAACAAAAAAAAAATAGCAATATCCTGGTAAGGATAGATAGATTGGACACAGGAGGAGCAAGTGAGTCTGTTTTGGGGATTAGATGAGATAAAAGTGCCTGAACAAAATTTTTTGGAGTAATGCTTCTGTAACTTGTTAAGCTGCCTTTTGTCTGCTATTTTATTTTTAGAATTTGAAATAAAGGTTACTTGAAAATAATAAAAAAATTAAATCCTTGGGGCCAGATGATTCAGAACTGTCTTTTTTTTTTCAATTTTAGAAAAATGATATGGTGCATATACCGCATTTTACAACACCCCCAGCAAGGTGTGGGGTAGCACCTCACGATCAAATACATTATCCTTTCTGCAGTAAACATTTAAATGTTTACTCTAAGAGGAATAAATAAATATTATAAATAGTCTCACATCAGTTCAGGCCAGGTTTGCTGCCAAGTGAGTTACGTGAAAACATTTGGTTCCAGAGCTTTTTGGATTTCAGAATTGTTGATGAGGGATTGTGGATGAGTATTCTGATTATTTTCATTTTACAGTTTTAGAAACAGGTTTGGAGAGATTAAATAACTTGTCCAAATTTGCCTAGTTAGTGAGTAATGAAGCATCACGTAAACCTGACAATCTTACTCTTGAGTTTGCTAGTAAATGATAGCAAGTAACTGCATGGTAACCCACATGCAGCAGGCAATTGTTTCATTTCACTTCATATTTATATATAAGGTTCTCATCAGGGAGAAAGGGGAATTAAGGTAACTGAGTTTAAAATAACAGGCTGTTTTCCTATCAAAGACACTCCTTTCTGATGATACAGTAAATACCCTTCTGACTATAGGTTTCCTCATCACTGCTTATCTGTGCAGATTTTGGATATCACATCTTTGATAGCAAAGTATCTCTGTCCTCACAATTCTTTTTGTTTTTAGACTTTTGACCCAACTGCTCCACTAATTCATGGCCCCTGATTCCTCATTGGGTATTTTCAACCTCTGGCCTTTCAGAATCCAGAGCGATGCTTCTCTGGATTTCTTACCAAACCTCTTAGATATTTTCATTTCTCTTCCAGCTCTAAATCACTCATTGCTAGTGATCTCCATCAAGTGAAGCTTGTGTTCTGCTCACTGTCAACTTTTCAATTTCTGACTTTTCAACTGCTATTTTCTCTTCTATTCCTTTGGAAATGTGATCTCAGGAATCCTGCATCAGAATCGTGAGGTAAAAAATGCAGATTCATGGACTCACCACTGGCCCACTGAATCAAGATCTGTGGGGACGCAGCCTAGGAATCTACATTGTGAACAACCATGCCACATGACTCTTAAGCACCAAACGTTCAAGAACAACAGCTCTCCATGGTATGACAAAACTGGTGACTGCTCTTCCCATACCCATGGGATTTGCTTTCACTTTTGTAGGCACAGAATTAACCTACTTGCATCATAAGACCAGAACAAACTACAGAGCTGAACTTTCTTGTCCAAAGCCACCTGAAGAAACAGTGCTTGGGAAGTCTATCAATTAATAAGTGAGGTAAGCATTAGGGAAAGTATATAAATATACTAGTTATTTAAAAGCTAACACGACTAATTGATCAAATCATCATTTCCACATCCAAAGTCTCATTTTCTCTCCATGTTCAAACACTGCATTTAAATTGGTTTCTTCTAAATATCTACTCCAATTTATTCTAGCCTGACCTATGAGTAAAAGATCAAGTAGACTAATAGTTGTCCTTTCCAAACAAACCTGTCCTGTCTAAAGAAGCCAGCCACTTCTACAGAGTCTCTCTGAAAAGGGTGAATATATTCTCATTTTCTCTATAGCAAAAAAACACTCTAAGAAGAAGTATCCTATTCTTTAGCTAATTAGAGAATAATATGAGTTGTTTTCAGACACATACACACATACACACACACTCACGCATGCACACAACACTAAGAAGAAACAATTAGGAAGCCACCCGTACCTTGGGTCCAGAGCACATTGATTCAGCATTAGGGATATTAACCTGAAGGGGATATTCATCTATTGTTTTAGTCATGTCAGCCTGCACTACAGAATCCAGGAGCACAAATCTATTACCAGACCATCTGCTTGTTCCTGCTCTTAGTGTTGAGAAATGAATCACTAATATAATCACATAGGCAGAATCTTTTTTTAAAACAAATGATAATGCTGAAAATTACACTTATAGTTTTGATAAACGCTGGGCTCACCACACACACCAAAGTAAAGAAAGTCTGAATCCAGATCACACTATCAGAAAATCAATTTCCATTTATGTCACTGACACAAGTATCCCCATTATTATCTTTCTTTTATTTGAATGTAATTTTTTTTTAATACGTAAGGTTTGAAATGAATGTGAAAGTCTTGTAAAGACAAAATGGCACCGTGTAATACAACTACTTACATTTTAGTTTACAAGATAACCACGCAAATTTGAGACAGTGCCTTTATAGATGGTCATAAACAATCATGTCAGAAATAATGTCCTTGAGATATTTACATTGAATGAGTGTAAAGTCATTTGTGAAATTTTCAGTTACAAAAAACCTTAGGCTATTGATAGTCATTGAGAAAGGCAAGAACGCTCACTGTCTAAATACTGCAGACTCAGTTTATGATAATATGATTAGTTACATTAATAATGCTGCTTAGGCACAGTCTTGCTAATTACAATATTATAAATATTAATGTCACCCAGGCTTTCTGTTTGATTGCCACTCATGGAGTCATTCATCATGATATTTTCCTGGAACTCACACTGTAAGGTTTTATTTCTTTCCCCTTTTTGCTTTTCATCACTGGACTTGTAACCATATACATTCTTCAAGAAGCCTTTATTTTTGGCTATCTGTTAGGAAAAGGACAGTGATATTTTCCACTAAAACTGTTCAATTCTAAATCGGTTTTATGATGTTTCTCTTATTCTTTCTGAGTCCCTCACCAAGTCACCCAAGGCAGAGTATCCAGGGTTTTTGTTTTCCATTCTTTTCATGTGACTTGTTTCAAGTTAAGCTTCATTTGAATTATTAAATGCTTCCTTAAAGAATCTTTTTATACTGCCTCTCTTTTTTTTTAAAGTTAATTATTGATGTAGTGACAAGCTGAAAAGACTAAGAATTATAATTTTTCCTCCCCTCGTTCAGGACTCAAGAAATGTCTTTTGACAATGGTTGTCTATTTTGAATAATACAAAGGAAATACAAAGGCAAAATGCTGAAAGTTGTTTTAGAAAAAGGTTGCTAAAAATCACTGTATTATATAAAATGTAAATGTAGTGTATATTTCTCTGAAAATAGCAGTTAATGAGAAAGTGGGGACATAACCTTTTGAGCCCAGGTTTAACCACAGAGCAGAAGCAATTACAAAAGATACTGATTAGAATTTAATTAAAAAAAAAAAAAAAAACCATCATCATATTATTCAGGACTCCAGTGATTTGATTGTCTTGAAAATAGAAAGGTAATGTTATAATTTCCAGAGCTTGTTAGAGAATAAAGAAATTCCAGCATCCTACTGAAAAGAATGCCAGTCATCACCACAGTAAGCAAGAATTTAGAGGCGCTTTACATTACAAATTTCAATCTTTTTCTTTTTATGACCTTGTGTTATATTGGTTTTATAAAAATGTAACTCACAGACCCATCATATCAAGCCTTGTTCAGAATGATTCTCCTATAGAACTCACATCCAATAGGCACTATGTTTCTCTGCTAGTGAGCACTGCAGGAGGGCAAACAGAATCTGAAATAAAAAGTCACCGAGGCACAGTTTTTAAGGCTAACAATGGATTGGTTGAGCACATACCTTTCCTGTGAGTTCAGCAATATGTGGAACTGGTTTTCCTTTCTGGTGACACACAGTGGCTGGACTCTGCCCATCCCAGTCTTGTAGTTCTTCAATGCTTTTCAGATAAAGCAGGGCTTTAAGGCCAGTGCAGTAGTCTTCAATCACAGTGAAATCTTGATTTTGAACAGCACTGCATACCTAGAAAAGATGGACCAATCAAGCAAACATAAAACCAAGAGCTAACTCTCCAACTGGACTCCATTTTCATTTATTTAACAAATGCTTATTTTGCATGCCAGACACTGTTGCAAGCATGACAGATGAACCGTTGCCTGGGAATGGGAGAGGTGGGGAGGGAGAGATTACCAAGGGGCGCAAGGAAACTATTGGAGGAGATGGATATATTTTCATTAACTTGATGTGGTGATGATCTCATAGCTGTGCACATAACTCAAAACTTAACGTATCGTACACCTTAAGTATGTCCGGTATGTAATTATACATCCATATGGCTGTTAAAAATTAGATCTCATGGGTTGCATTTTCAAGGAGTCAGATTTGGCACAACATAGAAAAGACATTTTAACACTCTCAGTTTCCCTCTGTTGGGATGTGCTGCCTGGAGTCAAGCTGTGGCTGGAGTGCTGTTCATCCATTTAGCTCAACAATCACTTATTCACTAAGGTCTGTCCTCTTTTCCTCAAATTTTCCAAGTTTCTTCCTTGCTTTAGGATCTGCTCTGTGTCTTTTTTGCTGCCTAGAAAGACTTTGCCTTCTACACCAGGCCCACAAACATCCATCTCACTCTCACAGTAAACAGGACTTCCTGAAGGAGGCCTCCCAGAACCTAAAGTAAGTCCTGGCCTTCTTTTACTTGTAACATCTCTTACCTATAATTATTGCATGAATATTTGATTGATGGCCTTCTCCCCAATTAGACAGAAGCTCAATCTACCTTGGTTCCCAAATTATCCCCAATGTCTAGCACAGGGTTTGCCATTTATTCTGTCCTCAATAAATGTGTATTGAATGAATGAATAATTTAGGGATAATGTAGAAGAGAATTCTGAACTTGAGTGACTATTTCTCAGAAAATTGAGATAAAATTATATTCTTCCAATAAAAATATACTTGGGATTCTGTGATTACAGTTGAGATTTAAGTTAGAGATTGAAGAATGTGGATTTAGAAGTGTATTATCTATGTTAACTACTTCCAGAGCTATTTCTCCAATTCTGATACTGCATGCAGACTCCTTGACAATTGCCAGTGGATATCTTTCTCAGATGGCATAACAGCACTTCAAATTCAAAACATACCATATGGAATTCAACATCTCTTCCCTATCTTCTCAGATCATCCAAAGAAGCAGCAAGCAACCAAATAAAACTAGGCAAAGCAAAACTCATTTCTACCCCATTTGCCTGGATTTTGAATACCAGGAATGTATATCAGGGTGCCTAACAATGGCAACCAAGATAGAAAAATCACATCATAACAAATGAAAATGAAGGAAATATCTGAAAATAGAAGAATGAACCAGACAGTATTTCAAGGTCTCTTAAAGTCTTTGAGTCTTTTATTTTATTCTAATCCTTATGATTAGCATACTGCCTAGTACCTAGTAGTTACATAATAAGCATTAATTAGAAGATTTATTGAAAACACACTAAGAGGTTACTGAATGGGGAATGGGAAATTGATATACAAAGAGAAAGAAAGGGCAGAAGAAATATATATTGAGTTGTTCTCAACAAGAAGTGGTAGTGATTCCATGATGTGTGTGTGTACTAGAAGTTCAAGTGTGGAACTCTGGGAAAACCAGCCTTTAAAGGGAAGCTGAGGAAGAAGAACATGAAGGGCATTGAGTCCAGGAGATCTAAGAGAGTATCAAGAAAGGTGTCAAAGACTACAGAAAAGTTAGTAACAGCAGAGCTGAAAAGCACTCATTGGATTTAGCAACCAGAAAGACACTGGCCAACTTTTTCATTTACAGGGGAGAAGCTCTACAACAAAGAAGGAGCTGTTTTGTAGTGGGTTGAGGAGTGAGAGGAATGGATGATGGATGAAGAATTGAAGACATGGGGATAGAATGCTCTTGCAAGAAGTCTGGCTGCTGTGAAAAGTGGAGAAGAGCTGGGGGTATAAGTAGGAGGAGTTTTATGTTTTATTTTTTAAAGGAAGAAAAAAAGCTACATTTTAGAGGGATGTGGACATTTTAAATTTCAGAATAGGACAGAATGAATACCATGTATTAAATACCTGTCAAAATTGGTTCTTCTCTGAATGATGGTGTGATAAAAAATAAAACATTGTATTATCTAACATGATTTGAACTCTTATTACGGGCCAGGCACTCTGTTAAACACTTTTTTATATATTATATTGTTTTTTCTTCAAAAATAATACTAAGAGGTAGGTTTAATTTTTAACCCTATTTTACAGATGAGAATAAACTGAGTCTTGGGAAAATTAAATGATTTGCTCCAGTTCACATGTGTATAAAGTGTTAAGAGAGAGGATTCATGACCAGGAAGTACTGCAAAGGAAAAAACTGTTTTAAGGTAAGTAAAATTATTTTTCCCTTCAATCATTCCATGGACCAAACATATGTTTTAAAAATGACTGAATTATCTTCAAGCCAAATATAACTAATTTTTTGAAAATACATATTGCTAGGTGAAAATTAATTTTTTCCTGTTTTATTTACTTTCTTGCTTGTATAGTACAAGTAAGAATGACAACAATAAACCCAAAAGAAAAACAAGAAACAAACAAAAAAAACCCTTGTTCCCTATTTTGAAATGCTATATGTTTCTACTATGTAGGAAAGACCACAGAATAACTACTAAGTACAAACAAGAACATTTCCTATGAAGCCCATTTACATGACATTAAAAATCTGTTTCTCAGAAGGAACAATTTGAGCATTAATTAGGCCTGTTAAAACTTCCTTGGGTTGATTTTTTTTCCAGAACAATTATAAAGAACGTCATTATAATTTCCTCCACAGGATTTTTTTTTACTGTAAAAGTCAACTGATGCTTTACTTAATCCTCTTTGTTCACAGTGAGATTCTACTTTTTGTAGTATATGCTTACGGATATAACTTTTCTAGTGAAAAAAGTCCACCAAATTCACATAAGAAATCAGATTTTGAAAATTATGCCATGTACTTTTTGGGGTGTTCATGACTGTTATAAAAACCTAATACTGAAAGGAATCAAGAAATACTTTGCAAGATATAAAAAGCAAAGTTTAATCCCAGTCATCTCTGATTTTCCCAGAAGAAGATATAAAAACCACTAAGTCTTTTACTCAAACTGTGAGAAAAATTGTATATAGCAGTCTCTGCCGAGGCGTTCTGGAGTGATCAATAGGTGGACTTGGTGTATTTTTAGTATGGAAGAAGATGGACTCAATCTTTTCCACCTTCTACTCTCTTCATCCCTACAGTGTTAGTGTACCCATAATAGGGAGCTCTGCTGAGTATGTGAAGGGAACATGAAACCTGAAGGGAGAGAAGAGACTTCAAAATGGCAACTGAGCCAAGGCTGAGATGGTGTGCCAGGCTGGAGAACCTGGAGGTCACTCTGAGACATAGGTGTTAGAGGTGGACACTTAAAATATGCTTGATGATATGGAAAGCATCACACTATTTAGGTACCTTCCTGAAGAGAGTCATTTAATTTCTACCTTCTAAAAAGATCAAACCTATTAGTTATCCTAATAGAATTTCTGATAGTAGAAACTTTGCACATTGATATTTTCTTCTCAAATTTTAATATGCATAAAAACTATCTGGGGATCTTATTGAAAATGCAGATTCTGATTCTGGAGGTTTGGAAGGGACTCTAACACCCTGCATTTGTGACAAGATTCTAGATGCCACTGCTGCTGGACCACACTTGGAGCAGCAAGATTTAGGCACCGTTAGAGGGTGAATCTCACCTAATATTGTCGGCAAACTAAACTTCTAAAATAAATTTTTTTTTTGATTTTCACTATTAGATTACATTTTCAAGATCCTTAAAAAACTACTTATAATAAGATCACATTTGAAGAAATTAGAGTAATTTTCTGATTAAACAGTAATAAGACTAAAAGGAAAAAACAAACAAACAAACAAACAAACTCAGAATGCAAACTCACCATTGGGAACCAGAGCTTTTTACTTGAGAGTTGATGTTCAGAAAATGGAACTGCACGGAAAGGTGCCTTGTTGCCTAACCGTGACATTCCACTGAGGGCTTGATCTCTATCTCAAAGGTAAATGGTTCCTTTTAAAACTCCAAACATGTAGCTGCTATTCCTAAATGGGTGTATTTTATATGACATCTCTTAATTGTTTGTTTAACAGCTCTGATTAGGATTCTTAATAGCTGTTAACATGTTTGCTTAGTATAATCTGTAAATTCTTTATGGTGAAGGCTGGTTTATCTTTCTTCGCAGCAGGGCATCAGGTGCCATTATAAGGATCATTGCCGCTATTAATTATTTCTATAAGTGTGAATATCCCTATAGTGAGCTGTTTTAAGTAGAGGCCCCTAGATTCTCAGCAGGACCAGCTCTATGCAGGAGCTGGGAGGTGGTGGCCTCCTGTAGCATGATTTGAGGTGGGCCATAAAGCTCCCATTGCCACTGAAGAGTCTCCCCCAGAGGTCTGACACAGTGCCCTGAATTTTCACTTTAGGTGGAGGCACATTTAATTGAAGCCTGTCTATGCTAGGCCACTGCACAAATCCCTGGGAGGTAACAGAAGGCTGTGGGGTGCTATTCCTTTCTCATTATTTATCATTAAAAGAGATTAACCACGTTAACAGTAAATTGCCTATTTATGGTGATTTACATTTTAAAAATCACCTTTACATATATTATTTCTTTCATTTCTCAGAATAAATCCATGAATTAGGACGAAGAGAGGGTAATATTTTTCCTTTGAAAATGAAAGGAGTCGAAACTTGAAGTACTAATTTCTAAAGTCAAATCTAGTGGATTTTATGCCTAGCGGTTAAGAGCATGAAGGCAAGTCAGGCAGAACTGGGCCCAGATCATATCTTAGCTGCATAATCATGAGCAACTTAACTTAATAATGGAGATTAAAGACTTAGCATATATGAAACTAAGAGGCAACATATTTAAGTGCTTAAAATAGGAGCAAGTACTTAGGTTGGCACTAAAAATAAATTTCACAACTTGAATACATCATCAGTACATGAATTAAACAGAATATACTTTTTTAGAGACTAATATTTTTCTCACTAATGCAGTAAAAAAAGGCCATGAACTTTGTTTTTATTTGCCTTAAGTAATGATCGTAAAAAAAGAGCTTTATTCTTGTCATCTGAGACCTGGTTTTGCCAGTCAGCATCTGGGTGAACTCATACTAGTCATTTAGCCTCTTCAGTCTCTCTAACTCTCCACCCAGCCTTTTTAAAAGATGGATGATAATATCTAATTTATTGTTGTGAGAATTAAATTACATCACGTGGGTGAAAGTGCCACGGAAATTATACATCTCAGACCGACAGAATGTTCATTATTTCCTACATTACTTTAGCTGTCTGTAAGCTGCTTCTGCCTGCAGGGAAAGTTCTGGGAGGGTGAGCCAGAGGAGTTTCCTGTTTGGGTCTTTCAGGTTGCTGTCTGGTAGACTGTCACCATAGGTGTTATCCTGATTGTTCCAGAACAGAGCCAGAGACCCACAATGGGAATGCAGGCCAGCTCTACACCTTAAGGGGGTGCAGAGGGGGAGGTACCAGTGAGGGCCCCAGAAGCTTCTCATACTATTATTTTAATATAATTAATTTAAAAAAAATTTTAAAGAAGTTTTAGATTACATAAATGTTACATAAAAAATATAAGGGATTGCCATATTCCCTACTCTCTCCACCTCCCATACTTTCCCACATTAACAACATCCCTCGTTAGTGTGGTAAGTTTGTTACAATTGGTGAACCCATATTGAAACACTGCTACTAACCACGGACTACAGTTTACATTAAAGCTGTGCTGCTGTTTTCTTTTTATAAGGTACTTGCCCAGTTACTGCAACCCTTTAACTCTTCTGTGGACTTCTGAGTAAGATTTGGCTCTGCCAGTTTTTGCTAGTTTTTCAAAGATATCTCTGGATACGCTGAAGTGCCTTACACCAATATCTTGGACCTGTATTCTCTTCTGATGAGGTTGTTAATGGAGGATCTTGATCTCTTAGATACAATTCAGATGAACCCAGGATCATAATTATTTATTTTCATATCTTAATATAGATAGACAAACTAAACTCCAGGTCTCAGAAACATGTACCTCCAAGCTATTTATTACAAGTCAAACATATACTTTCAATCTAAGAGCAAAGCAGCCTCAAAGTTTCTGTGAATTCATTAGAAAAAGTAATATTGCAGAGTAACTACATTTAAGCAAAAATGGGAATACTTCAATGGTTATCTCATTCTAAATTACACTAATAACAGATCTGATGTAGCTGGAAGGGGTTCA
Source organism: Tolypeutes matacus (assembly GCA_026826555.1). NCBI lineage: Eukaryota > Metazoa > Chordata > Mammalia > Cingulata > Chlamyphoridae > Tolypeutes > Tolypeutes matacus. The sequence continues at coordinate 15,161,574 of JAKSZT010053881.1, forward strand.
AGAGTTTCCCCATAAAGTTTTCCCATGGTCCATATTTTAAACACAGAATAAAGAGGATGATCTATCCAATTCTTAAATATTTACCAGAAAATGAAAGTGATTCCATGACCCCCGCCCCCCTTACTACTCTAGTTTTATTAACGGTTAAACTGTTTAAACTACTTAAAACATCAGCAATATTTATCCTAGGCTTTATAATTTTCAAAGCATGCTGACAAAAAAAATCAGAAATACTTATGTAGTGATTTACAGTTTTCAAAGCATGCTGACAAATAAGACTTAAAGAATCTTATACTCAAAGGGAACTTAGACATACTTCAGACTAGCCTTCTTATTTTATAGATTATTAGTCCAGAAAGGTTAATTAATCTGTTTGTGATCTCACCACTAGCTGGAGGCAATGCTGATCTCCTGATTCCTATTGGGTCTAAAGCTTTTTCTGTTTTAGCATTGCCTCTCACATGTCATTTTACTTAGTCCATGTAATAATTGTTAGAGGTAGGCAGAGAAGGTGCTATTAATTGTTTAGTAAATAGGGAAAGCAAAATCAAACACTGAATGCTTTGCTCAAATTCATAAGGGTAGTACGTGGTAGAGCCAACAGTAGGAATCCGATCTTCTGACTTCTACCTTGTTTCAGTATATTTCAAAATCTTAAAATTGATAAGTCTTACATAACTTAATAAATACACATTTATAATTTTCATAAGAGGAAGCACATTATTGCAAATGAGTCCACATTTATTGTTAATGACCAAAATGCACAAATTTTAGAAAACTAGGATCTTAATATTTGCCCTATTTAAAAGTTTACTGTCTACACATACTGAGTAAAACATCAGATTTTCCAAATCTGGAATGAGTAATTCCTCAGTGAATTGAGTTCTGACCAATACTGACAAAGAGATGCATAAAACTATATTACACTTTTAATGTTGGTGTACAATATGTATTGTTAAAGTAATAATTCAGAATAACAACATCCACTTATGAATTTTTGGTACTACATGAACATGGTACTGCTTACTAGAACTCATGAATAAAACACTAACATTATAATTTTATATTGGAAAGGACAGCCCTTGGAGATACATAGCCCATAGGGAGCTAGATGGGGATATATTTGTATATCCACATAAAACCGCAAATCCTAATTGCTGTAGCATATTAGTTTCCATTTGATGGAGCTGTACAACATCAAAGTTGTGATGTCCCTATATACTGCATTTAGCAGTAGTGTAAAGGACTACTTGAAGAAATCAAAGTGAGAGTTTCTAAGTAGTTTCCTGGCAATTGAGACAGCAGGCTCTTTTATCTGCTCCGTAACTGTTGCGGTGCATTGATTTAAACTCCTTCTGAGATCCCAAATGCTTTTATACTCTTAGGTCTCTCAAGCAGCTTCTACTTCTTCCCCAAAAGTGATAAAATTCCTGCATTCAGCAGAATACCATCTTGTTTTCCCTGAAAGGAGAGGGCTTATTTCAGCTTTCCTACTGAAATGCACAGGCTCACTAAGTAAAATAGCTGTCCAAATGCCATGCCATCCCATTAAGAAATTTGCCTTTGAGTTCAGTTTTCTATGTTCTGACCATAGCAAATTGGATTGGCAGAAAACAACAACAACAAACAAATAGCTTCACAGATGTTTTCCCAAGGTTGAATTCAGAAAAATCCCAATGGATAAGCAGTTCTGCTTAATAATTTTTCTCAAAGCTGTCTTTGAAATGCTACTACTCACTGTTAAATCCTAAAGGTATCAGAGTCCATTTAGCTTGTTTCCTTTGGTATATCATATATTTCATTGTTACTCATAATACTTTCCCCTTTATCTAGCCTTTTAAATTATATACTCTCTGATAGATTCTAAGCCCATCAATATATCAATCTCCCTTTCCCCCTAATCAAGAAGGAATTTTATGGAAATTGAAAGGCTACCTTTCAATGTCTCTATGCGGTCATTGTCTATGTGATTAATTTCTTAACCAAAGTTCAGCTGAAAACAGACTGAAGAGAATAAAGTGTTTTTAAGGTGTTTTGTACCAGGATCCAGACCACGTTTTGCTGACCAAAATATAATCATCAATTCTCCCAGCGGTTTCTCAATGGCAGCACAGGTGATGGGCCGCCCTCGCGACTACTATTCGAAAGGGCATTTGTGGGATTGATCTTTGTTGCACTTTGTCGATGACACACTTGACTGAAGATGGCCTAGGCTAATTAGTCAAAGGGATGTTCCCTGCAGGTGTGACTCCACTGTCCCCTTCCCTCTATCAGTCCTTTACAAAATGAACTCTAACTGAATTCAGATCTCAATAATGACCTGAACTAAGAATAATAGAAAAGAACCAACAGAGACATAGCACCTCTGTCTGCCTTTTATGAAAGGTGACAGATAAAAATGGGTGAGCCAAGCACAACATGTATGGCCAAAGAATGGTGACTGTCTTCAAAGACAATGCTGCTTGATGGTCCTGCTTCCCCGTGGACATAAATACAGGACTATAAAAACTGAGGCAAGACCTGGAGTCCTTTACTCACCAGGCTGTCATGAAGCCCATTTTTTCGGTTAGGGGCTATGGATACAGTTTGTGGAAGTTCAGCCACTTGCTTCTGAGGCAGCAGGATTTTTATACTGAAACCATTTATTACCATCCTGAGCAATCACTCTGGTACAGCATCCGTTGTCACAGTAATTTTCAATTACTCTGCAGTAACACAGGTGGTGGTGCTAGGGTTTGCATGTAACATTGTGCATGCTCAGCGCCTCCCACAATAAGAGTGGGGCAAGAAAAGGAAACTAAACATCCAGACAATAGCTGTCAGATGACTAAAATCATAATTTTAGGCAATCTCTCTTTTTCAACAGAGTCAACACAGCTGGGAAAACTTGATTTATTTACTAAAATACCACATGGGGTTTGGATCACAGAAAGACAACAAGTCATAATGCCTGGAGAGAAAGAGTCTACTGGGCAAATTAAACCAAGGGAATTTTTTCTGGACTTTAAGGATGGATAAAGATGTGGTCAATCAAAATTGCAAGCAGGCATTCAACATTCCAAGAAAGGAGACAATTTACTTACAAGAAAAATGGCCTTAACATAAAACTCATGTCCTGGATAACACTGTCCTCCTCTTAACTCTTGATTCAGTAGCTGGTTTGATAGTCTATTGATAAAAACTCAGATTTGTGAAAGAAGAATGAAGCTGTATCAGTAAGTCAACATCTTTGACTGAACTGCTAATACATTCTGGGATACAAAAGTTAGAAAAAGTTTAGCTGTTTAGGAGTGAATAATCCACTTAAAATTTAAGTGCTATAGGAAGAAACCCTTATTGTTCAAGTTAATGACTGTAGCACAGTACAAAACTATATAGGGCTGGAGAAGCAAAACAGTAGACCCTGTTTTGTTTCTCCAGCCCTTATATAAAGTTCCAGTGGGAACTTTAAAAATTATTAAAGAACCATTCCTAATTCCTTCTCTATACAGGTAGAAAATTTGAGGATCACATTATTTGTGGCTTTGTGGAAAAACCAGGGAAATAAAATGCATGCCTGTTTTTTTTTTTTTTTTTTTTTTAAAAACAAAAAACAGAAAGACCAAGAACCTAAAAATAAAATGATAAGCCTTCGGCCTCCAAAGCTAGATCTGCTGGATCTGCTGAAACATACAATCACCAAAGAAGCAGATTTACTTGTGCATTTCTCACTAAAAGGGCACAGATATTATAATTTGTGAATATGACAAGTTATTAACCTAAAGAAAGATTGTACACACCAGTAACAGTTCTAGGTTGAGGGTTTTAGGAGGATGCTTAGAGGTGACCATATCATCCAAACAATCGAACAGGAAAACTATTAAAAAAAATATCAAGATTACCAGCATACACTGGGATTGTCCTGGACAAACTAAGACCTATGATTCCCTTACGTTGAGATACTTGTTTCCTCCATTTTTGGATCAGAGAGAGAGTTTCACTTATCCTCATGGAAAGCATTCATACTCATGAAATGCATTTTTAAATGCTCTGTTGCTTTTGACCTGGTTTAACATTCTGGGCTTTCAGATACTTATACAGGTCACAGAACATTAACATTATATTCAATCCATAGGACCTTTATTGCTTAAGGGGAAATCTGGAATCCCAGAGACTTGACCCGATCCAGGTAACCCTAAGTTTAAAGGTTCTCCTTTAGCCTCCAAGGGTCTTTTAGCCTAAGAAAAGTTCAAGAGTGAGAAGAAGGGCAAAGGACCACTCCAAAACTAAATCCTGTAAATTAGATAAAGTCACCCTCACAGGTGGAAAAGTTTGATGTGCTTTACATTTTTAATAATATACTCTTTTGCAACTGTCCTTTCCTTATGTTTTACCCAAATTCCTTTATGTTTACTGTACTTTACTGATATTTACTAAGTGGTTAATATATGCCAAGGACTATGAAAAAGATGATCACACGTAGCACCACCTTTAATCCTCATGTAACATCATGAGGTAAGTATTATTATTTTCTTCAGTTAGTACATGAGTAAACAGAAGGTCATAGATTAAGGACATTGCCTAAATTCACACAGCAAATAAATGGCAGAATAAGGATTCAAGTCTTGGTTTAATATGACCCTAGGACTTTTTTTTCTCAATTACTGTGCAATCCTGCTTTCTTGTTTTAACTCCTGCAATGGCACCTGGCTCTCATGTGAAAACAGGAATAAGAATATGTATATATATAGCTTCTTAATTTAGCTATGTAAAACCAGGTACACATATCCAGTATATCAGTGGGGTTCTTATGAAGATTATATCATATAAGAAGCACACATATTTAGTTTAGTGTCTAAAATCAATGTATGATAGGCTTTAACATTTAGATTTCTTTCACCAGCTTTCAGAGACATGTATAAAGGGGCAGGGACTGTATCTGTTTTGTTCACCACTGACATGTGAATTGTTCAGTGAATGAGTGAATGAACAAATGAACCAAGATAAAGATATTGTAGTATTACCATACAATGACAAGCATAATTTTCTCTTATTTCCTTTCAAGAACACATTTTACTCTCCCTGTAATTATACAAATCTATCATCATTCAGAACTCACAGTAACCCACAATAGAATACTTTTTTCTCAACTTCTACTGCATTTAGAATCCGTATAATTCATGACACAATTTAAAATTAATTGCTTTGTATTATTACTTAACTATTCTCCGGGTATTCCCATGCCTCCCCAGGATGCAATGAAGCAGCTCTATGTCTTCAGCATTCTTCTTAGTACTCAAAGTACTATTTGTCTCCGCTAAACTGGACAGAGCCAGTATATGGATTATTGTTTATATGGTGTTCTAAGTCTGGACACTTGAATTTTGATAGCAGTTGTCATTTGATTCCCTCTCTTCTGGTTTACTTTAATAGTAACTTAAGTAATAATTCCCTTCAATAATAACTGAAGAACTGTTTAAGCAGAATTATATAAAGACATCATTTAACAATGATTGAACTAACAGTGTCAAATCAAATATATGGATTCTTCTCAATTATTAATTTTTACATATATATGTATATGTGTTAAAGTATTCACATATAGCAATCTCTATTCTAAATACAACAAAGGATAGATAAAATTTAGCCAGGAGAAGCTAAGGAGAATGAATCTATCCTGCTTTGTGTCTGGATTATTTAATTTTGGGGTTTCTGTATTGCATACATATCCAGGTCAGTTCTGTTGTGTGCTTGTATCAGGACCAATATTTCATTTTAAGATTTCCCTCTCTTTCTGTAATTACTCCAAATTCATACTTTAAATTTCAAGTTCAGAACTTCCTCTAAATAGCTCAAGGCAACTACTAAATTGATGTGTGATGCATTTAAAATGATTTTCTCCTCTCTAATATTTGTACTGCAAAACTCTTGTATATGTCCGGTGTAGGTCTTCTCTTTCTATTTGCTGCAGATGTAACCAGGATGTTTAAAAGATTTTTCTGTTTTTGTCCATAAAAGAACATTTTTCAGATTCAGCAGTTCTTCAAAACATCTTTTCCTGTCACTCAAAGATACCCGTTAATTCATTCATTATTTCATTTAACAAATACTAATTTATGCACCAATCTTCTGGTTTCTTTTCACAGTCTATTATCAAACAAAAATTCTGACTGAGGTAGTCTGGGGATAAGTTGTTTGTCTTCTGTCTGTCAGAATGAACCTTCCTCACAGAGCTGCTGAGAAAAGAACCAGGAAGTACTATTTTACCAGGAAGGCTTTCTTGGTATATGTGTGGCATAATGGGCTCAATTCAGAGATATGAATAACTACTCATATTCTGGATTTTGTATCAATTTATATATACAGCTTGTATCTTTTAAGAGTTTTAAAAAAGTATTGATTTATTTCTGCTAGTTTTAAAAGATAAGTTATTCCTTTGAGCCCAAGGACTAAAATTATCACACCTATATTGTAAACAGCTTAATAACACATAGGTGAACATATAAGGTAGAGTTTAGAGACCAGGAGATGACTGAATTTCAATTGTCATGCTTTAAGAGCATAAATTAAAGTCTCATTACCCTCTCCTCCCGGCAAACCAATTGGCTTTAAGTCAATTATTGAATATGTATTAGGTTAAAGAAAATATAAATAAGGTAAATGCAGATAAGTTGGATTTTGTGTTTAACATTTTAATCTTATTTATAAAATGTCATATTTTTCACTAAACTACTGTATATATTTTAAAGCTGTTAGAATAAACCTCACTTAATTGTATAATGCTCTAATATGCAATAAAACTTATTTTTAATGCTTTTTTATTTTTAAAGAAGCTTTATATTACATAAATATTACATAAAAAATATAAGGGATTCCCACATTACCCACCTCCTTCCCGTCCTAAAATTTCCAACACTAACAACATCTTTCATTAGTGTTGGTCATTTGTTACAATTGATGGACACATATTGAAGCATTGCTACTAACTTTGGACTATAGTTTACATTATACTTTAGACTCTTCTGCACAATTTTATAGGGTATGACAAAATGTATAATGGCCTGTATCTGTCATTGCATGACTTATTTTTTAACTCCCTCTAGATTACTGTATTAGTCAGTCAAAGGGGTGCTGATGCAAAATACCAGAAATCTGTTGGCTTTTATAAAGGATATTTATTTGGGGTAGAAGTTTATAGTTACCAGGCTATAAAGTGTAAGTTACTTCTCTCACCAAAGTTTGTTGCCATGTGTTGGAGCAAGATGGCAGCTGACGTCTGCAAGAGTTCTACCTCCTTCTTCCTCTTAAGGCTCCGTGGTCTCAGCTTCTTCCAATATCACCTGTAGGGTGGGTAAGTCTTGTCTCTCTCCTGGGGCTCATTTCTCTCCGGTCTCAGCTGCTCTGCTCTCTCCACAAGGCCAGGTGGTGAACGGCCCGTCTCTTTTCCTGGGGCATCTGCCGTGTCTAATGGAGCCTTCTTTCTTTCCTGACATTTCTGCTTCTCTGTGTATTTACTTCCTGGGGCTCCAGCATTAAAACTCTGACCTCCCTCCTCTTCTCTGTGGTTTTTTCTGTGAGTCCCCGCCCACCAAGGGGGTGGGGACTTGACGTCCTACTGACGTGGCCCTATCAAAGACCTAATCATGACTCACTCCAGTTATCTGCCCAGAGGAACAGACCAGTTCACAAACATAATCCAGTATCTATTTTTTGGAATTCATAAACAATATCAAATTGCTACAATTACTTATATTTATTTTGTGTGTTTACAGAAGGTGGGCCCTATGAATATGCAACATTATTCTTTTTTTTCCCACAGGATAGAAAAGAATGAGTTTATTTCCCCAGAGTCTTAACTTACAAAAGGTATAGAGGAAAATTACATACTGATTATATCTTTTCACATGAGTTCAAGTTTAATATATTTACTACAAAAAATATTAATGTAAAGTTGTCTTAATCAAAATGTATTTCATACACTCCCCTATCCCCTTTTATTGGATCATAGGTCTTGTGATAGAATTGTCTAACCACTGCCTGATAATTTGTGATAAAAAACCAAGCACTATGGAACAGTTTCAACGACTTATGAACAACAGAAAACAACATGTCAACTCTGGAATAAACAAGAATTATTGAATTAACTTGAGGAGTTGAACAAGATACTTTAAAAATACATATTCCAAGTTTATAAGAACTTCTTTAAAATGTGCACACACACAGACAAACAATGCTCTTGCTATATCTCAAATTAAGTAACTCTCATAGGTCCCACACCTCATTTATAGGTAACATTCTTTGATGAAAATCTGCTTCTCATTAAAAAAAAAAAAAAAAAATGAAAAAAAAACCCATGCATAATTAAATGAAAATACAGATTTAGTTCCCCTATGTCCTCAAAATTAGCTTGCTTTCTTAGCACAGAAATGGTAGTAAACTTGACAAAAAAAATCCCCAAAAAAACTGTATACACTGAATGAAGTATTTTTTCCTAAGCTTAACCAACTAAAACAATTTTAAAATGTCTTATTTCTTATTGAGAATAATTTAGTTTTGCTGTAAAATAAAGTAGGTCTTTTTCATTTTGTTCTTAAAGGACTCCTTGTAAAAATACTTGATAAAGCCACTGATAGGTACATTCCAAATTAACAGGAGGTTTTTAACACTGCTCACAACCGATAAACTAGTGTATATTATTTTCAGTTTCAACTCAGGAGAACTTGAAACTATTTTATTGAGAACCTATTATAAAACAAACCAAAAGTATTAACAGTGACAACAAAATCACCGACTCCTGGTTTAGAAGATGACTGTCAACTTCTACCAAGTACCCAAGTCTCCAGAGAGTAAAACTCAAGGAAGGATAATCCATTTTAGACTCCATCCTATTATAGGATTTCAACTTCTGAAGTACCAAGAAGAACTCAGAAGGCCACGACCTCTTCCTCTACCTTGGCCTCTTCCTCTGTCTGCAACAGCTTCCCTTTTCTTGGATTTCACCTCAGGTTCAACATCCATAAGTAATGTATCCAGAGGCAAGCTGTCTGGCAGAATAAAATATCGAATATTATTTCCTTGAATACTCAGTGTTTCCAGCTGTCCAGCCTCTCTCTTCTCCAGGGTCATTCTCACAGCTTTAAGATGTGTGTTCATGCTGATGTCCACACCTTGGGCCTAGCCTCCGTTCTTCAATTCAGTGGCTACCGTTTCATAACTCAATTTCATCAAAAATCTCATGAGCTTCATCCTAGAGGTGCCATCACCCTTTCATACCAATTGTACAAAAAATAGTCATCATTATTCTTAATTTAGCTATCTAAGACCAAGTACATGTAGTCCATGGTGTATTTGGTCATACTGAATTTACCAGTGACTAAATGGATTTTTAGAATGTGTCATTGTTTTCAGGCCTAATGATGAGTCATGGAATTTTTTTCCCACCTCAAATACATTACTTCATCTGGTGTCATTAGGATGGAGTTAACATCCAGATGTAGTGATTGCTTTAGGGGGATGGATAATGAGATTATGGCCATGCCCTTAAAGCACGACAATTGAAATCTGATGATTTTCCTCACGAGATAATATGCTAAATATTATAACATCTTACATGTCTATCACTGTAGGGTTAATCCAGCTATCTGAAACAGAGGTTTGATATTTTGATCCTTAGAAATATTATCTTCATTTGTCTTACAAATACAGCACAACTGATTTGGGACTAATGAAATTTTATATTTCATGCCCCAATTTTTAATTTCCAAGATGGTTTTAGGTACTCCTGGTTCAGATTTGCCACCTTAGACAAAAGAAGCCAAAAGTCATTGACCCCTTTTCTTCTAATCATGTGGGGTGGAACAGGAAATAGTAGTACTTTTATCATTTGATGGGAATTTGAATAGTTTCCAGTTTTGGCTACTATGAACAATGCTGCTATGCCCATTTGTACACAAGTCTTTCCGTAAATATATGCTTTTATTTCTCTTGAATAGATATCTAGGGGTAGTATTTCTGGGTTGTATGGCAAATTTATGTTTAACTTTCTAAAAAACTATGAAACTGGTTTTCCAAAGTGGTTGTACTATTTTATATTCCTACAAGCAATGTTCTAACTTCTCAACATCATCACCAACATGTATTACTGTCTGTCTTTTTTATAATAACCACTCCAGTGGAGAAAAATGTCAAAAAGTATAGGGGTTAAAATGATAGACTCTTGGACTAGCTGTCTCAGTTCAGATCCCAGTTCTGCCACTTAACAGTCTATAATGTGACATTTCTCTCTATAGAATGGAGACTATAATATCTTTCATACAAATAATCTCATAGGATTGTTTGAAGATTGAATGAGTTTATATACATATTGGCTTACAAAAATATTTAGCATATAGTAAATTCTATGTAAGAGTAGGACATTATTGTTTTTTTGTTATTGTTATTTGCAATGCTATAATGTACTTGGTCTGCTTGTAGATATGGTTAGATTTGGGAAGCAGTATAAGCTCTCTTGACTACCAATTCCTTATCAGACATCGGTCTAAGATAGCTATGAAAATGTTCAGGTGTTAGAATGCCTGGTATTATGAAAATCAAACTACAGATCATATATGAACAATTATAATGGGAGAAACTTCCAAATGGCCTAATTGACTTACTGGGTTACTTCAGTCAAAAATGGGACTTAGACTGACCAGTCAAAACAATGGTTCAGGGAAGCGGCTGTGGCTCAATCAGTGGGGCTCCCATTTACCATATGGGAGGCCCTGGGTTCGGTTCCCGGGGCCTCCTGGTGAGGGCAGGCCCACCCGCACGGCGTGGTTGGCTGACCCAGTGAGCACAAGCAGCAAGGGGGGATAAATGAATAAATAAATTAAAAAAAAAAAAAAAAAAAAAAAAAAACAGTGGTTCATTTTAAACATATGATATACTTATTTATGGCAAAAAATTAAAAATGGTATAGATAAATTGCTTTTCTTTATAAAGTTGTATTCAATTTTCAATCACTTGATTATAAGAACGTTCTTCCTCCCTTTGCTATGCCCCATTCATTTGTTTCCTCCTCTCTTTTATCCTTTTTTTTTTTTTTTTTTTTTTTTTTTTAAGATTTTATTTATTCACTCATTTATCCCCCCCTTGCTGCTTGTGCTCGCTGGGTTAGCTAACCACGCCGTGCGGGCGGGCCTGCCTTCACCAGGAGGCCCCGGGAACCGAACCCGTGGCCTCCCATATGGTAAACGGGAGCCCTACTGATTGAGCCACAGCCGCTTCCCTATCCTTTTCTTAACTGTTGGAATAACTAATTGATCATTGATGCTTCTGATCAAGGAATGAATGGATAAAGGGCCAAGGAATGACATTCCCCCTTCTCAAGTCACTACAACGACCATTTCTAGAAAGGCACAAGTATCATCTGCTTATCAGCTCTATTTCTGATTAATAAATTTAGAAGATGTTTGCATGCATGCTAGTCAGTTTTTAAAGCACATTACTAAGAGCATTTCAGAGCTCTTCTTCTGGGTTTCTGGCTGTACACAGGGATCAATTCCACACACTCAGGTCACTGCTGTGCTCATTTCTCCAGGGCCCAACCAGTATTTGGGTACCCCTTTAATATCCTAACCACAATCCAACTTTACTTGAGGCCACCAACTTCTTAGCCTTCTGTGCCTCAATCTGGGAGTGAATTCGTCTGAGTTGTAAAATGTTAAAATTTTATTATAAAATTACATGCTGTTTTTACTTAAGTTTGTAATCACCCTAGTCATAATCAAAGATAAAAAGGATAATGTGGATATAATATACAACTATTTATGGGCTGTCAAGGTCTTCTCCATTTCTGAAATTCTATGCTTTTTATGAAAATAACATGATGTATTCTGTGTAGTTTAATGAAGAAGAAGTAGGATCAGTGAACAAAAGATATATGGAGGTAGAAGAGATGAGGCAGAATTTGCTTATAATTTTAACTGGCTACTTTGTATGTTATCTGTCACATGTATATTCAAGCACGGGGTTGATAACAAGAGGTGAAGAAGAGAATAGTATTCTGGATAAAGTGCCAGTGCTGGGTCATGCCCCAAGGTGTGAAAGTAGGCTGCTCCAGGTGGATAAACCCCAGAGGATGGGAGAGTTAACTCCCAGAAAGATGAACTTTGACAATAGGAGAGAAGCCAGGAGGATGTTGCAGATAAATTTCCTCTCCATTTTCCCCGTGATGGAATCTTAGTTTGCCATAGTTGCTATGGCAAATACCACACAATGGATAGGCTTTAACAAGAAGAGTTTATTTTCTCACAGTTTTGGAGGCTAGAAGTCCAAAATCAAAATCAAGATGTTGGTAAGCCATGTTTTCTCCCAGGGTACTCTGTAATACGGTGATCTCTCTTCTTTGGCTTCTTCAAAGTTCTGGCTTCTACTGACTTCTCACTGACTTTGTCCGAATTTCCTCTTTATAAGGCCTCCAGTCGTGCAGATTAAGACCCAATCTGATTTAATTTGACCACATCTTAACTATTAATAACATTTTCAAAAGGTCCTTTTTACAAATGGGCTCACACTCACAAGAGCACGGAGTAGGGTATGAACATGTCTTTTCTGGGGTACATGATTCAATCTTCAGCAGATGGATTGTCCCAAGGCATTGTTTTCTATCAAGCCTATCTGGAGACATCCCACATGGCTAATTGGCTGTTTGTCTCTCTTTGCTGCTTGTAAAACAGTGGCCAACACAGTAATGAATTATCTTGTATTTAAACTCCATCTTTTTCTGTCTCATTTCTGTTTTCTTCCACCTCACTACCCTAGATTTTATATCCAAAGAAAATATTAGCACTTGACCCTTTCCTCAGGCTCGTTTTCTTCCATCTTGAGCAAAGGTATATGCTACTCAAAAGCTAGAATAGAGGGCTATGAATTTTGTTTAAAAATTGCTTCAATGTATAACACCACTAACAGGAGAGATGATGATGATAATGAATATCTAACACATATGTGGGGTGCTTAGTTTTTTCAAGGTACTGATTTATGTGCTTCATATGTGATAATGCATTTATTCCTCACAACCACCATACAAGGAGGTAGTTATTGTTATTTTCCTCATTTTACCATTAAGAAAACTGAAGTACAAAATGTTCACACAGCTAACAGGCCCAGGGTCGCACAGCTAGAAGAGCAGAGATAAGATTTGAGCATAAGCAATCTGCTGTGTTTTCATTTGTGTTGAAGAATTCATTAGTAAGATGGCATATTCTGAAGCTTCCTGTCCCTATTTGACAATTCTGAAGCTGATGTCACTTCCTGTGTGGCAGACTCAATGGAAAAGGCAGTATGGGACTGTACCACACTGTTCATGATTAGAGAATGGTTTCTAGAGAGTTGTGGTTCACTTTGTTTCAAGAATATATGGTTGTTGGGGCATCAGACTTTGTACTGCCCAGGATCCTTAGTCTGAATGTGCAAAAAGATCCATTGCAAAACATATTTGAACCAAATCTCTCATATCTTTCCTAATGGTAGAGGTTTTTAGGAGAGTCTAGTTTATTTTATGTTCAATTCTGACCATTTTTAGTTTCATCTTGAATCATTTGTACCCACATCATGCAGAGCATATTATAGCTATCCTGTACACAACCATACATACCCATGCTCAGGCACATTAAACTCCACTTTGTGACTATGTGGAGCTAAAATATAATAGTTACCAGTCTGTGTGGTGTAAGATATTTATGACTGAAAGTGACTTGACTTATACCTTCCTTTTGCCTTTCTGTAGCTGTATTTAAAATAATGACTATAGAATGTTTTTCAACATAAGGTCATTTGTGTCAATGGACAGAACACAGAGGATCAGATCACCTGTAGTAATTGCAAATTAATGCTCTCCTGGCAATGCATTAACTACACAGTTATTGATCTACAGTTGACTCATAGAGAGCCACTGAGAAGTGATTTTACTTTCTTATTTTTTATGCTTTTATTGCTTTTTCCATAATGCATATTTCTTTCAACTGGAATTTTCTCTGCCTGCATTTTTAATTTCCCACAGTGAGATGACTTATAACTTGTATTTAGAATCTGTAAAAATTCATGTCACTGTCTCAAAAGCCTTTTAGAAATCTACCAAATTGTAACTTTGATGCCATTAAATCACATACATGATGCACAGATACATATTTCCAGAGAGCCAAGCTATTGAATGATTTTTTTTTTTTTACTTAGATAAAACAGAATCCATTTGGACCTCTATCTGAAATTACAATTTGTTGAGTAGTCTGCAATAAAACATTCAAATTTCCCTTAAAAGCATTTTAGCTGGGGAGTAGTGATGATGTGATTTTCTTTCCCAGAGCACACTTTTAATATAGAAGTACAGTTTATTTGGGGGTTCTGTCTGACCAAGATGGAGGAGTAAGACACTCCAGGGTGTCATTTCCCCACAGAATTTTTGAACAACTAGCAAATACTGGCACAGTAATCTTCCTCAAAACTCCACAAAACAGTTAATGGGTGAGTTGCAGTAACTGGGCAAGTATCAAATCAAGAATAAGTAATTTTAAATATGGTAGGAGAAATTCCTCATGCCCTTGTTGGCCCTCTTCTCAACCTCTCTCCAGTGTGGCATGGAGTCAGATTGCATTTTCATTCTGAGTCCCTGGCCCTTTTTAGGAGGGAGCAGAGTAACCCCTATGTGAAAACTGGGGTGATAACCAGTAAGGGTAACCGTATGGGTGATTATAAAGGCCAGTACTATTGTATTACATTTTTTGGTATGTAGCTCTACTTTTTACTTCTTACAGGTTCTAAAATGCAAATGTATTAAGAGGAATGATTAAAATATGGTTTGGGCAAACAATATTTAAAGATATAATTTATAACAAGTACAACAAAAAGGTGAGGAGACAGAGAGGTATAGGAAGAGTGTATGTGTATGCCATCGAAGTCAAGATGGTATCCAAACAAATTTGACTGTAATACATTTAGGATGTTAAATTTAAGACCCAAGGTAACCACAGAGAAAATATCTGGAAAACATATTCATTTGAAATGAAACATATTCACTTCATTTCCAGAAAGAAATGAGAAGGGACTCAAAAATCATACAATAAAAAAAAAACAACCAAAAAACAAATAAATATGAAAGTAAGCATTAATGAAGAATTGAGAGACAGAAAAAGTGTAAGACTTATGAAGACCAAATAGCAAAATGATAGAAGAAAGTCCTACATTATTATTAGTTACTTTAAATGTAAACAGATTAAACTCTCCATTTGAAAGGCAGAGATAAGCGGAATAGATTAACCCGACTATATTCTGTTTACAAAAGACCCACCTAAAATTCAGTGACACAAGTAGGTTGAAAGTGAAAGGATGGGAAAAATATAC
Source organism: Tolypeutes matacus (assembly GCA_026826555.1). NCBI lineage: Eukaryota > Metazoa > Chordata > Mammalia > Cingulata > Chlamyphoridae > Tolypeutes > Tolypeutes matacus. The sequence continues at coordinate 15,176,934 of JAKSZT010053881.1, forward strand.
CATGCACAGTAACCAAAAGAGAGCTGGGGTAGCTATACTAATATCAGATAAATAGGCTTTAAGTAAAAAATTGGGAAGTGGATGTGGCTTAAGTGATTGGGCTCCTATCTACCATATGGGAGGTCCAGGGTTTGATTTTTGGGGCCTCCTCGTGATGGCAAGCTGGCCCACGTGGTGAGCTGACCCAAGCAGAGAGCTGGCCCATGTGGAGTGCTGGCCTGCACAAAGTGCTGGCCCACGCGGAGTGCTGCCCTGGCACAGGAGTGCTTGGCCCACATGGAGTGCTAGCCCACGTGGAAAGCTGGTGCAGCAAGATGACCCAACAAAATAAGACACAGAAGAGAGACAATAAGAGACACAAAAGACCAGGGAGCAAGGTGGCACAAAAGATTGAGCACCTCTCTTCCACTCTGGAAGGTCCCAGGATTGGTTCCCAGTGCAACCTAAAGAGAACACAGTCAGACACAGAAGAACACGCAACGAATGGACACGGAAAGCAGACAGCAAGTGCAAAAAAACAATTAGGAAGGTGGGATAAATTTAATAAATAAATAAATAAATAAATAAATAAATAAATAAATAAATAAATCTTTAAAACAAAAACAAAACCTGTTATGAGAGACAAAGAACATCACCATATACTGAGATAGGGGTCAATTCAACAAGAAGAATAACAATGATAAATAATTACTAATAGTAAAGCTTCAAATTATGTGAGGCAAATATTGAGAGATTTGAAGGGAGAAATAGACAGTCCTACATTAACAGTAGAAAAATTCAATATATCACTTTCAATAATGGATAGAACATCCAGAAAGAAGATCAATAAGGAAACAGAAGACCTGAGTGATATTATAAACCAACTAGACCTAAAAGACAAATATAGAACACATCACCTGGACAGAAGCAGAATATACATTCTTCCCTGATGCACCTGAATCATTTTCTAGGATAGACGATATGTTAGGTCACAAAATAAGTCTCAATAAATTCAAAAATTTTGAAATCATTCAATGTCTACTCCAATCCCAATGGAATAAAGCTATAAATCAATAACAGAAAGAGAACTGGAACATTTCCAAATATGTGGAAATTAAACAGCTTATGCAGGAGATAATTTTTTAAAAGTATAAGTCTGAAAGAGATATAGAAAAATCCGGGTGAGTAAATATTGGTATATATCTGCACATAAAACTTCTGACAAAATTCATAATTCTCCATGTTTGTGTCAAACCCTTAACTGATAATTTTTCTAGCTGGTGGGGTAGATCATAAACTTTTATTTCAATTCTGAACTTGATCATTCTTCAAGTGAACAGAGGTCATCAAACCTAAGCCTAGTTTCTGAACTGTGAGTTAAGGGTCACTTGAACTGGAAAGATATTCTGATAACAATTTCCTTTACAATTTTTTAATAGATTTCAAACATAGCATTGATTTTCCAAACTCTAAATGGGAGAAATAGTTGTGACTTCTAATAAAAGTCTTTAAAAAGTGCTTTCAAGTCTGTAAGAACTTTGATATTTTACTGCTATTCCTATCAAACTCATTATTTGCAGTAAGTATCACAGTTTATAGTGCAAAATAAATATGCACCCAAATTGTTGCATATTCTTTATTTCTCAGAAAACCATCACCTGTACCAAGAAAAACTCTAATAAATGTCAAATATATGACTAGAATTACATACTCCTGGGACACTTTCTTCTAGCATTTCATAGTTAGAGACAGAGTCATCAGAGATGATGTCCATTTGGCAACCTGTCTTAGAGCTGAACCATGGTCCTGGAAGCCTCTTAATGTGCCAGGCATTGCTGGATGATAAGGGTGGCAGGATCAGGATGGCTGAAGGAGCAGGGAGAAACTCTGGGGGCTGAGACTCTGAATTTTGATATGACCTTTGCTATACTAAATATCATTTCTCCCTTACAACAAGCCAACTATATAGGTACTATAACTTCCATTTATTGGAGGAACAAACCAATATTTATAGAGATTAAATAATTAGTCCAAGTTTACAAGCTACTATATGGTGAGGCTAATATTTAAGCAAAGGATTATGGAACTGCAAAGCTTCTTTTCCTAACTACCACACTATACACCGAGGGGCCATAGAACCACACCTGGGAACATAACAATAGCATACAAATATAAGAATACTGTCAAGGCTCTTCAACAAAAATGAACTGAGATTTTTGAAAATTTCTAGAGTGTATTGCCAAGAAAAACAAGGAACTCAAGAAAATTGGATTTCAGGTATATATATATATGGCAATGATAAAGAGGCATAAAGCAGAGCTATTCAGTTTCAATTTTAGTTAAGTTTTTCATTCTAAAAGTTTAGCTTCAGAATGAAAATAACAAAAAAATATTAAATATTATTAGAAAAAATTTGAAACTACAAACAGGTAGGAAGTTAGGAAGCACCAAGATAGATTAGATTATAAAGAAAGAAGAAATGATCACTGGATGTCCAATGAATTCTATGCAATTAACTTTTTTTAAAAAAAAAACCCTTTATATATCAAAACAATTAATTATCCTACAAAAGTAGAAGAAAAAACTTCTTTGTGTATTTTATTAGTACAAAGAGTATTTGCTGATGTTCTAAGAGTTAGAATGGGGATATTTTAAAGTAATCCAACATCTCAGATTAGTTATGGCAACTTAAATTTTGACAAACTGTTGGGTGAACAAATAGCTCATAAAATGTACTACAAGGGGAGTTCTAGGAAGTTGGTGTCGGAGTGGACAGGCAGGGCTCAACTCTCTCACAAAAACATCAGAGAAAGGTCAAGAGCTTTCCAAGGGATGTGCTTTGGGGGTCAGTAGACTAGGACAATGCTTTACAACTCCCAGGAGAGCAAGGGACAGAGACACAAAGAACCTGAAACAACAAATGTGAGTTACCAAAACCCTGAGGCAGCAGGGAAGGGTTCCCAACCCCCACCCCCAAGATATTAAGCTGGGATAAAACCCTTGGCTCACTGTAGTCAAATGAGAGGGGAACAGATGTCTTCCTCCCAGTCAGCTGTTACAAGGGAAAAAGGAGGGGAAGTCAGGTGGCTTCTCTCCAGTGAAGTCGGCTAGCAGATTCTGCTTTATCTTGGCTCTGGCCAGACCATAACAGGAAAGTGAAGCTTGAAAGAAACACCTCTGTGGAAAGCTATCTGCTAGCTGATCTGGAAATTGCATGGACAAAAACCACTTTAAGGTCTCTCTTTGCCCAATCGCTGGGGAAAAAATGTGCGCCCCATTAGTATATACATGGTGTGATTGTGATAACTTAAGCTGGGTAATTTTAAAGGCTTGGGATAAGTTGAACCAAACATTAAAGAACAGCAGTGAAAAAAAAAATAGGCAAGAGAGAGAAATTGGTCATCACAGTAAATTCACCAACATATTCAGATGTTTAGACATGAGCAAAAAATTACAAGCTATACTAGGAAACAAGAAGAAATGACCCAGCCAAAGGAAAAAAACAAATATCCTGAAGAGATATATGGTTTAGAACAATTAATCAATGATAATCACAAAACTCTCTTAAATCAATTCAAAGAATTGAAAGAAAACATGACTAAAGAAATAAAGGATATTAAAAAGACACTTGGTGAGCATGGAGAACAATTTGAAAGCCTGCAAAGAAAAGTAACAAGGTTTATTGGAATGAAAGACACATTGGATGAGATAAAAAAATATATTAGAGGCACATAAAAGCAGATTTGAATTGCTTGAAGACAGAATTAGTGATTTTTAAGACAAAACATCTGAACTATAAAAGACAGGAGAAAAGAAAAAGAAGAGAATGGAAAAAATAGAACAAATTCTCAGGGAATTGAATGACAATAGGAAATGCACAAACATATGAATTATCATTTTCCAAGAAGGAGAAGAAAAAAGAAAAGGGCAGAAAAAATATTTGAGGAAATGGTGACTGAAAACTTCCCAACCCTTATGAAAGACATAAATATCAATATCCAAGAAAGATAACACAACCCAAACAGAATAAATCTGAATAGACCTGCCCCGAGATACCTACTATTCAGAATGACATTATCAGAGATAAAGAAAGGATCCTGAAAGCAGCAAGAGAAAAGCAAAGTATCACATAAAAGGGAAACTCAATAAGATTAAGTGCAGACCTCTCATCCGAAACCATGGAGGCGAGAAGAAAGTGGCATGATGTATTTAAGGTACTTGAAGAGAAAAACTGCTTGCCAAGAATTATGTATCTGGCAAAACTGTCCTTCAAAAATGAGGGTGAGTTCAAAGTCTTCAAAGACAAACAAAAATCGAGAGAATATGTTACCAAAAGACCAGAATTATAAGATACACCAAAGGGAGTGCTGCAGCCTGAAAGGAAAAACAAGGGTGAGAGAGACTTGGAGAAGAGTGTAGAAATGAAGATTATTAAAAAGGGTAAATTAAAGGGTAAAAACAGAGACAATAGTAAGATGTGACAACAGAAAGCCAAAGGAAAAAATGGATGAAGTAAGTAATGCTTTTACAGTAATAACATTGAATGTTAATGGCTTGAACTCCCCAATCAAAAGACATAGATTGATATAATGGATAAAAAGAAATATGAGCCATCTATATGTCTAAAAGAGACTCACCTTAGACATATGGACACAAGCAGGTTTAAAAAAGCAAAAGGTTGTAAAAAGATATTCCATGCAAATAGTAACCAAAAAAAGAGTTGAAGTAGGGATACTAATGTTGGACAAAATAGATTATATATATATATTTATTTATGTTTTTTTAAAATTTATTTTTATTTATTTATTTATCTTCCCTTTGCTACTTGCGCTCGCTATGTCCATCCGCTGTGCGCCTTTCTGAGTCTGCTTGTCTCCCTCTGATGCGTCGTCTTGCTGTGCCAGCTTACTGCACCTCGAGGGCCCAGAGCTCACCACGCCACATGAAAGCTCCTTCACCAGGAGGCCCCAAGTATCAAATCAGGGCCTCCCATATGGTAAATGGGAGCCCAACCAATTGAGCCACAGCTGCTTCTCCCAAGATAGATTTTAAATGCAAAACTGTTGTAAGGTATGAAGAGGGTCATTTATATATTAACAAAAGGGTCAACTCACCAAGAAGAAAAAACTATAATAAATATTTATGCATCTCATCTGAGTGCCCCAAGGCACATGATGGGAGAAATAGATGTCTCTACAGTAATAGTTTAATTTGTGACTTCAATACACCACTCAGTATTGGATAGAACATCTGGGCAGAGGATAAATAAAGAAACAGAGTGCTTGAATAATATGATAAATTAACTAGAACTGATAGACATCTATAGAGCATTGTACCCCAAAACAGTAGGAATATACATTCTTTTCAAGAGCTCATGGATCCTTCTGCAAAATAGACCATATGTTGGGCCACAAGACAAATCTCAATAAATTTAAAAAGATTGAAAATATGCAAAACACTTTCTCTGACCATAAGGAAATGACGCTAGAAGACAATAATGGACAGAAAAAGGGAAAATTCATAAATATGTAGAGATTAAGCAACACACTGTAAAATAATCAGTGAGTCAAAGAAGAAATTGCAGGCAAATTCAGCAAATATCTTGAGATGAATGAAATGAGAACAAAATATGTCAAAACCTATGGGGCACTGCAAAGGCAGTGCTGAGTGGGAAATTTATAGCCCTCAATGCTTACATTAAAAAAAAATAAAAGAACTAAAATTTAAGATCTAAATGCAAACCTGGAAGAACTAGAAAAAGAACAGCAAAAAAATCCCAAACCAAGCTCAAGAAAAGAAATAGTAAAGATCAGAGCAGAAATAAATGAAATAGAGAGAAAAAACAAAACAAAACAAAAAACAAAGAGAATCAACAAAACCAAAAGTTGGTTCTTTGAGAAGATCAACAAACTCAACAAACCCTTAGCCAGACTGACAAAGAAAAAAGATGTAAATAAATAAAATAAAAAATGAGAGGGAAGATGTTACCACTGACTTCGCAGAAATAAGAGAGATCATAAGAGGATACTATGAACAATTGTATGCCAAAAATCTGGACAATGTAGTGGAGAATTCCTAGAAACACACAAACCACCTACACTGACCCTAGAAGAAATAGAAGAGCTCAACAAGCAATCACAAGTGAAGAGATTGAAACAGTAATCATAAACCTCCAAAAGATGAAAAGCCCAGGGCCAGATGGCTTTACAGGTGAATTCTACCAATCATTCAAAGGTGATCTAATACCAATCTTGTGCAGGGTCTTCCAAAAAACTGAACAGGAAAGAATGTTACCAAACTCATTCTGAAGCCAATATCACCCTATTACCAAAACCAGATAAAGATACTATGAAAAAAGAAAATTACTGACCAGTAATTCTAATGAATATAGTTGCTAAAATCCTCAACAAAATACCTGAAAACCAAATCCAAAAGCACATGAAAAAAATTATACGCCATGATCAAGTGGATTTTATCACATGTATGCAAGGGTGTTTCAATATAAGAAAATCAATGAGTGTAATAAACCACATTGATAAATTGAAGAAGAAAAATCACATGATCCTCTCAATTGATGCAAAAAAGGCAGCTTACAAAATAAAGCAAGCTTTCATGATAAAAACACTACAAAAGATAGGAATATAAGGAAGCTTTCTCAATATGGTAAAGTGTATATACGAAAATCCTACAGCTAGCATTGTACTAATGGTGAAAGACTGAAAGCTTTCCCAATGTGGTCAGGAACAAGACAAGGATGCCCACTGTCACCATTGTAACACAATATTGTGCTAGAAGTTCTAGCTAGAGCAATTAGGTTAGACAAAGAAATAAAAGGCACCCAAATAGGAAAGGAAGAAGTAAAACTTTCACTATTTGCTGATGTTAATGATCCTATACCTAGAAAATCCTGAAAACTTGACAACAAAGCTACTAGAACTAAAAGATGAGTTCAGCAATGTGGCTGGATACAAGATTAATATGCAAAAATCAATAGCGTTTATATACACTAGTGATGTGCATTCTGAGGAGGAAATCTGAAAATAAATTCCATTTATAATAGCAGCTAAAAGAAGCAAATATTTAGGAATAAACTTAACCAAGGACATAAAGAACCTGTATTCAGGAAACTATAAAACATTGCTAAAAGAAACCGATTAAGACAAGTAAAAGAAAGGCATTCTGTGTTCATAGATTGAAGTCTAAATATTGTTAAGATGTTAATTCTATCCAAACCAATTTAAAGATTTAATGAAATCCCAATAAAAATCTCAACAGCCTCTTTTTGCAGAAATGGAAAAGCTAATTATCAAATTTATTTGGAAGGGTAAGGGACCCCAAATAACCAAAATGTCTTAAAAAAGAATGAAGTTGGGGGACTCTTACTTCTTGAAAGAATATTACTAGTTACAGTAGTAAAATCAGCATGGTACTGGCATAAAGACAGACCCATTGACCAATGAAACCTATTTATGAACTCAGAAATAGCTCCTCACATATACAGTCAAGTAATTTTTGTCAAGGCTATCAAAACCTCCCAGCGGCTCCAGAACAGTCTATTCAACAAATGGTGCTGGGAGAACTGGGTAGCCATATACAAAAGAGAGAGAGAAGACCCCTATCTCACATGTTATACAAAAATTAACTCAGAAATGGATAAGAACCTAAATATAAAAGTGACAACCTTAAAAATCCTAGAAGAAAATGTAGGAAAACATCAGGATCTTATGGTAGGTGGTAGTTTCTTAAACCTCACACCCAAAGCACAAGCAACAAAAGAAAATATAGATAAATTGGACCTCCTCAAAATTAAACACTTTCACACACCTCAAAGGAATTTGTCAAAAGGGTGAAAACACAGCCCACTTAATGGGAGAAAATATTTGGCAATCACGTATCCAATACGGTTTAATATCCATGATATATAAAAAGATCATACAACCTAACAATAAAAGGACAAACTATCCAATTAAAAACGGGCAAAAGAGTTGAAAATACAATTGTCCAAAGAAGAAACACAAAATGAAAAAAATCACATGAAAAAAAGTTCTACATCACTAGTGATTAAGGAAATGAAAAACCAAAACTACAATGAGATATCCTTTCACACCTATTAGAATGGCCTCTATTAAAAAGTGTTGGAGAGGATGTGCAGTGGTAGAAAGGAACATTTGTTCACTACTTTTGGGAATGTAGAATGGTACAGCCACTGCGGAGGACTGTTGGCAGTTCCTAAGGAAGATGAATATAGATTTGTCATGTGACCCATCAATACCATTACTAGCTATATACCCAGAAGAACTGGGAGCAGTGACATGAACAGACATCTGCACATCGATGTTCATAGTGGCGTTATTCATGAGTGCCAAAAGTTGGAAACAACCCTGTTGTCTATCAACTGATGAATGGCTAAATGTATTAATGATGTATACACATGATGGAATATTAAGCAGTGGTCAGAAGAAATGAAGTCGTGAAGCATAAGACAACATTATGAACCTGGAGGACATTATGTTGAGTGAAGCAAGCCAGACACAAAAGGACAAATATTGTATGACTGCGCTATTATGAACTAAAAATGTCAGCTCATGGTGTTAATAATTAGAATACAGGTCACCAAAAAACAGAATAAGGGTAAAAGATGAAAAGCTGAGGGTCAATCTGTGCAGAATGGTAAAAAGGTTGTGAATCTTTGGAAATGGATAGAAATAGTGAAAGCACATCATAGTGTTTGTAACTAGCAGAGCTATTATATATGACAGTGGTTGAAAGGGTAAGTCTAAGGTCATATATATTACTAGAAGGAACGCTAAAAAATGTAACATGGAACTGTATGAATGTGTAACATCATGTAAAATAAGAATATGGGTGATATTGCATATATAAGACTATTTTTACAAAATATAAATACAAAAACCTACAGAGACAAACAGAATAGCATCTATGTACACCAGGGGAAGCAAAGAGAGATTGAGAGGTTTTGAGTTTTTTTATTTGTTTGTTCATTTATTTTGGTTATTTTAATATAATTGGAATTATGATAATGCTCTAACAAACACTGAATTGTTGAATTCACAACTATGTGATTATAATGAATGCCATTGATTATACACTTTGGATGGATTTACGCTTTATTAACATGTATCAACAAAAGTGATTTGTTAAAAAAAGTTTTACTAGTATGTTCTACCATGGAGTCAAGAATTATCTATAAGAAACTAGCAAATACTGTAAATTGTTTTGTTAATTACTATATAGACCCTCTTAGAGCTGTTAATAATCTGCCAAGTTTTTTTTTAATTGCTTTATGAGTGATTGTATCATTAATAAGTGATAACAATGACCTTTGTAAAGCAAATCTCAGAGTTCAGTAATATTTTTTGGTTCAGAACCTAGGAATTCTATAATCTGACCACTTTCCAAGGGCCTCTTCTTCTTCTCCATTCTACTTAAGCTTTTAGACACAACCTGGATCATGATCATAAGGTAAATAAATAAATCCTCACATTTTATAGCCTAGGAATATGGTTAGAAATAAGATCTTTTCAAATCTATGCCATAAGCAATGAATTAGGGAGAAAATGTGGAGTACCTCAACAGAAACTAATGTGAAAATAGCAGTAATAATGTACTACAAATGAAGTGATAAATGTATCTTTTCAGAAGGAAGATCTAGTTTCTTGTGAATACATTGTGGGGCAGAGACCAAATATGAGAGCTGACTATACATAGGCTTGTACATTCACATGTGTAGGTATCTGGTGAATAAAGGATTCTAAGATTTGGTCTATTATTATTTCAAAGAGAAATTGCCACTCTCAAAGGAACACACACACACACACACACAAAGGAGCTAGTCTTAAAATAGCCTGGAAAAAGTCTAAATCTGTTTTTTTTTTTTGTTGTTGTTAGAATAAAGATGGTAACCAGAAGCAGAGAGAAGATACTTAAAAAGGTGAGAAACCATAACCCATTATCATCATGATTATAATAAGAAAATAATACTGTGTAATATTTAAAATGTAATCAAGAAAAGTGAGGAAGAATTGGGACAGCACATGTGAAGCAAAATAGTAGGAAACAAAATAGATTTTCATGAGTGGAAATTTTCATGGAGGTAGGCACTTATGGCAAGCCAATTGTGAAATATCCTTTTGAAGTCAATATTTTCATTTTTATGTTGCAAGGGAAAATACTTAGAATGGCACAATCAATCAATTCTATCTGAAACCTTGAGGGGAAAGTCAAATATATTAAGCACATGATAGAACTGAAAAATCCCGGAAAGGGATTTATGTTAGTATGATTTTACTGTATTAATAGTTAATAATGTTTTTCTTCATAGAGAAAGTTGATGATGATGTTCTACCATTAACAGAGCATGTGCTTGGAGACATTTTCCAAATAGAAGTTATAGATTTATGTTGATATAGGCATAATCAATAAGGAGGGAGGGAGGAAGCTAACTAAGGGTGAGGGAGACTGCCAGGAGTCCTAGAAAGGAGGAGAATGGAAAAGATGGAAGTTAAAAAAAAATTAATTTAAAATGAACAAGATGCCACGGAAGTACAAAGTAGAAAGTGCCCACTGATCATCTGCCCCTGGATCTGAGGAGAGAGAGAAGAGATGTAGTGTTAAATCAGACTGTTATGGATTGAATTGTGCCCCCTGCCCCCCCCAAAAAAAAAGTTATGTTGAAGTCCTAATCCTTAGAACTTCAGAATGTGACATTATTTGGAAATAAGGTCATTACAGATTTAATTAGGCAAGTAAAATGAAGTCATACTGGAATAAGGTGGGCACTGAATTCACATGACTGGTGGTCTTATGAGAAGGGTCAAGGAGACATAGACAGACACAGAGAGAACATATGTGAGGACTGAGAAAGAGTTTGAAGAGCATGGTTTGCCAGGAAACCACTGGAAACTAGGAAAAGACAAGGAAGACTTCTCCCCTACAGATTTCAGAATTCTAGACCTCAGAACTGTGAGACAGTAAATTTCTTTTGTTTCAAACCATCTAGTTTGTGGTGCTAGGAAATAAAGACACACACCTTGCCACTCCTTGGAGGTTTGCCATTCTTCAATAGCTGCCCATTGAACTTACAATAGGATTTAAAATCCTTGTATGGCCTACAGCACCCAATAAGATCCTATTCTGCCTATGATTTCCACTTCATTTCTGCCTACGGTTTCCATTTCATTGTGCCTTGCTGGTCCTCAAAAAGACTAAATCTACTCTCATACTTGCACCTTTGTATTTATGCTCTTCCTTGTTCCTCTGGCAGGAGACACTCTTCTCCCACAACTTTGCATGACATCGTTACTCAAATCTTGGCTCAATTATTATTACTTTGTGCGGGCTTCTAGCATGCAAGGTCCATGAGAGCAGGGTTGCTGGTCACCCTTGTATCGTTGGTGCTAAAGTCATGCATGGTACATAGAGGACAACGACTATGTGAGGAATTGAAGGTGTATCTGATGAGAGTTCACTGACAATATCATTTCCATTTTCCTAGATACCATATTTCAAATGCAACTAAGATTATAAGATTTTTTGGAAGCTACATTAATAAGCTGCCATTGTTGACCTATCAAGTAAAGCTCTGTCTTTTTCACAGCATTTCCTTTTTTCCATTTGCCTCTGTTATATATGTATACATTAGATTTTTGAACTCAAGGGTAAGACTATAGTATTATCAATTATGAACTCTATCTTCTAATGGTGGGTCAATCATTTGTATCTCTCCAGCTTTTCTTTAACATACCTGGTAACTTACACACTCTGTCTCCAAATTTCATGTTACCAAACAATTTGACAAACTGGATTTCTGGGTCTTCTATATCTTTTCTTCCCAAGGTAGGCAGCAAGCTATCAGGCAAATGGCCCCAGGATAAAAAATGACAGAGTTCTCTTTCTTTTGGCGCCTGTCTATCTCCAGTGAGTTTCCATTTTATATCAGTCCATCGGGGGGGTGGAGACCCAACCTGAGTCATGCCTTACTGACAGGATTGAATCAAAGCCCTAATCATAACAGGTAATTTAATCAAGGGCTCCTCAACTGAATCCAATATAATCAAAGAGTATCAGACCCAGAAGAACAGATTAGTTTATAAACACAATCTTTTCTCTTTTTGAGATTCATAAAATGATCTTAAACTGTCACACATACTGTTACCGGTCTTTACATATATATGTATTTTTTTTATTTTCGGGAACTTTAGCTTTGCTGTCAACTTTGTAAAAAGTATCCCAATTTTATTGGGTTGAGTCAGCATTGTACAGAAATCAACAGCCATATTGGTCTAGAAACATTAAACTTGTTTTTTCCTTTTGTACAGGGGTAATGCATTGTTTTAAATATGTAGGGTCCTATCTATGGGTTTGATTACAGAAATTAGTATTCTCTAAATAATGACAAAAATATAATGTTTATAAAATAATTTGTGGAAAAAAGAGTATCTAAACAACTGGGATCTATTTTTTTTAACCTGAAGAATAACAAGTTAACACTAGTTAAAACTTTGATCATGAATAAGAACTCTTCGACAAAGAAGACTAACACATAGTTAACCATATCCCTACATATGGTGCAAAAAGAGACAGCAAAAGGGATCTAAATTTAGTCAAGGAAGTTTATACAAGGCCAGAAATTTCATGTAACTATATCTGCGCATTTATCTTAGCTAACTTGTGGTTATTTTCTAACATAAAATAGTCATCATGTGATACTGTTATTTTTTCTTATAGTAAAACTGTCTTTCAAAATGATTAGATTTAATTTCGATTAATTTCTTTTGAATCCAGAAGTAATCCTTCTATCAAGTGGAGAGTGTGTAATCAATGGCCTAGCAGGTTTCCATTTGAGTTCTTCTATTTGCTTATAAATAACATTTATTGCACTGGAATCAAGATGCTTTTTGAAAATTAAAACCTCTTGAAAAAAACCTTCCATTAAAGTAATTTAAAATAATGCAATAGTTGACACAGTAATTAGAGCTTCATTGAATGGATGCTAAGAACATATTTTTTTCTCATATATTATTCTAAGAATACAGTGTTTCCACTTTAAAAAATACATACTTGGATATTGTTCTTAAAATTGTAAAGAACACTTATTAAAGCTAGGAAACAAGAAACTGCATAGTGCATAGAAAAATATGTCTATTTAAACTAGCTAGGTATATACTTCTGATGCCATTTAAAATAATTTCAAATAGTATCAACTATTTTTATTTCATATCTCATATTCTGGCTTCAAAGTGAATCATGATAGAAGGAAAAATAAGAAATCTTTGCATAAAAATTTTCCTCCTACCCAATGAAAACATAAAATATGGCATGCATAATTTTTATCACCTGAAGATATCCACCAAGAAAGTGGAAGCACTGGAGTCTCCCTATGCATTATGACCAAGAGATAATGTCATTAACACATTTGCACTCAAATGGAAACAGTGTCATTGTGCTGCTTCAATTACTTCCTTTTCTCTAGTTTTAATAAAATAATATCTATCCAAATCACTTCGATTACTATTTAAAAATTATTTAGTTATCTGTGTGCAGTGAGTGATCATGTGACCATGACCTCCATAGCACCTGCCCACTAGGATCCTTCTTTCTGTTGTATTTCAGTATTTTCTATCAGCTTCAGCAACAAACCCACACAAAAGACATGGAAAACACCACCACCAACCTCACAAGTTCTACGAAGGGACAGGTCAAACTTGTACATGAACGAACTAATGGCTTCCTGTAATTGCCAATGTCCTGAGTCAAAGTCTTTAAGAGGTTGAATTGTGATGAAAATAACATTAAATTAAATTATGGAAACCCATGCTCATTCAGACAAAAAAAAAAAAAAAAAAAAAAAGGTGATATAGTACTTATATTCCCTATATACATTAGAGGAGGATGTATATTTTGTCATGAAACCTATCACTAAAAGCAACTGATTCAGTCTGTGTTTTGATTGCAATAGAGATCCCCAAAGAGTTTTTATTAACAGAAATTGTTGACTAGTACTTAAACCAAAGGAAGGGATTGTAAGATTCACTGGGAAATCTAGGTCTGGGACTGACAACCAAAATTATAACCAAAGCATGCCAGTGTTGAATTATTAAAGTCCTCCCTTCCTTCAAACTGTTAAGAAGGGCAATTATTAAAATTACTTATTCACTATCTTCATTAAGAATAACACTGGTCTTCCTTGGCAGCCGAAAACAAACTTATTTTCTTTAGAATAGTCCCCCTAAAAGTTTTAGGACCTTGAGAGTTTATCAAGAGTTTGGGAATATAATTTAATAAGGAGGATGGTAATTTTCATCTGTCCTTTTTACAGCTGTAACTGCCATATAATGAAAGCTTGTCAAGGAAGATGAAAAACCAGGGATTTCAAAGACACTCAAGATCACTTAAATAAATTAGAGCTCAGTTGGGTGGACTGACAAAGTTATAAGGGCAGCTACCAAGGAACACAAACCCACAAGTGGTTTGGAAACTTGTTTCTTCACCTGAATGCTGCATCTGGTTCCATTGTAGCTGTCATTTTCACTCCCAGGTTGTACTGGGGAAATGATCTGGATGTCCCAAATTACTCTCTAGGTAAACTCCTGAGTTGATATATTCAATACTGAATGAAGCATTTTTAAGGTAGGGTGATTTGATATTTTACCACTGAAAATGGTAACATCTTTATCAAAGGAAGTAGAATAAGATGATAGAAATATACATTGTCACTGAGGAATGATACATTCTTAGAAATGGTAAAAAAAAAAAAAAAACGTTGAAAAGCAAAAAACTGCCCATTATAATGCAACCTGAAACCATAAGAAGCATTTCAGTTTATAAAGTGTCAGGTTGTTTACAATTAAAAAAAAAAATTATATGTCAGTTAAAATCTCAATTAGCAAAAATTTAAGCAAGTGACACTATAACCCAGATTTTTTTCTTCAAAAAAATTTTCCCTGTATTCACCAACTTCAAATTTTTGTACAACTGTTACTTTTTCAATAAGACCTAGTTTTCACAATACTTATTATCTTCTTGCATACCAGATAATATAATTATGTTTCATAATTATTCTATATTGTCTCTCCCCCCCCTCATTAGAATGCAAGCCCCATGAGGTTTTCGACTTTGCATGTTTTATTCACACATGTATTCCAAGTTCCTGGAATACTACTAGGTATGTAATAGGCTCTCAATAAATATTTATTGAAAGAGTAAATAATCAAAGAGTTCTCTATGATGTGTATTTGTTAACGAGGAAGGTAAATTCTATCAGACTCATCCAATTTAGCAAAAAAATTTATCTTTTACATTTTTGAAATATTAGTTTTTTTTCTAAAATCATATGGCTTAATTTTCAAACATATAGAAGGTCATGGGTTATTGAATTTGTTTGTAAATGAATGAAAAATTATTACTTTGAATATAAAACCTTACTCTAGTTTTGAACTCTCCTATTTTCATAGTTGACATATTGATGAGTAGTGTCTGAAAAAATCAGAATATATAAAAATATATTTACATGTATATATAATTATATATATATATTTCTGTACCATTACTTTTCTTGTTCTATGTTTTAATGTATCAGTACCATGGCAATAATATTTAAACTCATTTCATTTGTATTCAAAGGTATGTTGTCAGTACACACCTCGTTTCTGAGTAGAAGTAATTAGAAAAGTAGCTTTGACAGTATTCTACCTCAAGATATAGATGTGGGTGAATTCTTCAAGGAAAGTATTATAGAATCAGAGAAGGGGGTTGAGGTGGGAAATTAGAGGCAATGAGGAGGATCCAAAATGGCAGAGCAAGGAGTGTCAGGCTGTATTCCTCTTCCAAATTGGTGGGAAAGACATGTGGGCTTGCTGGACATAGGGGTTATCTGGCTTTATATTAAGGCTCTTCTTTGACATTTGGTTCCACTTATTCTAAATCTGCAGGTCTGTGAGGCAATTGGAGGGGGTGGCTGGCAAGGGAGGGTCCAGCCAGACACCAGGGGATCAGCAGGCCATGGCATGATCAGCATGGGTGGCTGGCGAGGGGGTCCCAGCTCGGCACTGGGGGAGAAGGTCAGCAGGGTGATCAGCCAGTGAGGTGGGGCCTGGCCGGATGCTGGGGCCCTGAGGGGGAGGCCCGTCTTTTTACTATTTTGGGGGTTTTTTTTTCAGTCTGTTTTCCAAGTACCCAGCAAGTGGTGGGGCCGCAGGGCAATAGGTGAGCATGGGCAGTCAATGAGGAGCCTCATCGGATGTCGGTGGCCTGAGAGGGAGGCTCGATTATATTTTTTTTTCCTTTTTTTTTTTTCTTCTTTCTTTTCTCCTCTTCCTTTTGCTTTTTAAAATTATTCTGTTCTTTTACTTTTTTCTTTTTCTTTTATGTCTTTCAGTTAAACACAGGCAATTCTACAGATTTAGAATAAGTGGAACCAAATGTCAAAGAAGAGCCTAATATAAAACCAAACAAAAATAAACCTTAGGCAAGAGAAAGAAATCGTCAGAGTAAACTCACCAACAAAATAAGATTCCTAGACATAAAAAAATTACAAGCCATATTACAAAACAGGAAAAGATGGCCCAGCCAAAGAGCAAATAAAAAAAGTCTTGATGAGACACAGAATTAAAGACAACTAATCAATGATACTCACACAAATCTCTTGAATCAATTCAAGGAGTTGAAGGAAAATATGGGAAAAGAGATAAAAGATATAAGAAGATACTGGGTGAACATAAAGAACAATTTGAAAGCCTGCAAAGAAAAGTAACAGAGCTTATGGAAATGAAAGACATAATGGATGAGATTAAAAATACCCTGGGGAGGATTATTCCAGGAAGATTGTGTCAGAGTAGGTAGACAGGACTCAATTCTCTCACAAAACTACAGAGGAAGGACAAAAAGCTGTCTGAGGAAGCTGTTCTGGGGATCTGAAGAACAGGAGAGTGCTGCACATTCTCCAGGAGGGCAAGGGATAGAGAGACAAAGAAGCTGTCATAAAAACCTTGACGATTTGATGGCTTCCAGAATGTTCTACTTTTCCTTAATGCCTTTCATTAGTTTAGCCTTTAGGGCTTCTATCTCTTTAGCATGAGCAGACCATTCAGAGTCTTGTTTATGCTGCAAGCTTTCTATTTCATTCTGATAATACAGTCTCAATTTCTCTGTTTTTTCAACTTGGCAATTCTGCCATCTCCATTCCAACCACATTGTTAAAGGATACCTTCAGTTCTTTTATTGCCTACTGATGGGATGCAATGGCAGTCTCCATCTTTGACTTCCACAGAGCTTTTACATCCAAATTCTCTTTGTTGGTATGATCAAGCTTACTTTTCAATGAATCATTATCTTTGAAAAGCTTTTCTGTTGCCATGTGAAGTGCATTTATCTCTTTCTGATGAGTTTCTTTACAGGCTCCAAAATGATCTGTCAGAGAAATTATTTCTCTCTGGTGGTCACCTGAGTGGCTTTTAACTTTTCTTGTAAAGAACTTATTTCTTGCAAAAGGGAAAATGAATTATCTGTCATCGGTAGGCTTATTGGACTCTAACCTTCTTCAGAGTTCAGCTACTTCCTATATGCTCAACTCTAGGCTTTTTCTAGTTCCATTATTATGAGACTTTTCTAACACAGTAGCCACCTCAAGATTGCCTTTGGTAATTCATTCTTCCTCAACCCAGAACTGAAGATCCTCAACCTTCCTTTTTTTTTCTTCAAGTTAGTTAAGAAGCTCCAACTTCTCCCTGTCAGCTGCTTCCACCATTGCTTGCAGCTGATCCATCTTTGCCTCCAATTCAAGGCCATGCGGATCATTTCCATCCTGAGCTAGAGCTAGCTCCTGCTCTATTTTCCCCGTGTCATTTATGGCCTTGACCACCTCCACCTGATCTAGATCCCGTCCAGTCAGCAGCTGCTCAATGTGCTGCTGCTTCTCCTTCAGGGTCTCTTGGAGGGCGTGGTGCCAGAGATCATCCTCACATACTGGGAGGAGGTTTCAGTCGATAATCCTGTCCAACTGGGCTTGTTTCTGATGGAGGAGGCCACTGATCTAAGGGAGAAGGCGAAAGGGTTACACTTCAAGCTGGCAGGTGTGGTTGCGATCACTTGCCTCAATGCAGCAGCCTTGACTTTGGCTGGCATAGTGGAAGGGAAACTAATCTTGGTCACTTTGTGGACAGGAGCAAATAAGCCATATTTGGGTTGACACTGAAAGTACCTTGTTCCAGCCACAGCCTCAGCGTTCTTCCCAAGTAGTTTGTCTTACTGCACACCACACAATTCTCCCTTGGTGAAGTCTGTCTCCTTAAGAAACTGAAATACACCAGGCTTAGTACTACCAATCAATCCTCTGCCTCCAATTTTGAATTCTCTCTCTCCTTTCTTGATTGAGTCAGCTTCTGAAAGGTTGGAGATGAATTGAATGGCAGTTTTTTGTAAGGTTGCTCATCTGAGATGTAGTTGAAGGTTCCTTTCCTATAAGCTGGGATGATTTATGAGGAATATTTGATGGGATTGCTAGAGATAGGGACACCATGCTGGTTTCAGAAGTGGACAGAGATGAAGTAGTTCTGTATGCCATTCGTTTTCTCTTCTGCTTGTACTTTCCTTGATAACTTTGAAGGTCAGGTAAATATGCTTTTTAAAGGTTCACATTGGAAATACTGAACTCCTGCCACAGAACCATCATTCTTGCCTATGGGTTCATCTAAAACAGTCACAACCCACTGGCCTGGTACAAATTGGGTTTCTCTGAGAAAGTGTACAACAGCAGAAGATGCCATGCAGATGATGGACCAGATGACCAAGGAGAAGAGCAAAACCCTGGCTTTCTTGGAGAATACCAAACAAACAAATGAAAAACTACAGAATGAGCTGGATATCCTTAAAGAAAACAACTTGAAAACTGTGGAAGAGCTGAACAAATTAAAAGAACTTCTGACTGTAGACAATTTAAAAAATGGAAGAATTCAGGAAAGAGTTCGAAACCCTAAAGCAGACAGCAGCTCAGAAGTCCCAGCAGATTTCAACATTGCAGGAAGAGATCGTTAAACTTGCTCAGGAGCTGGAGAGAAGCAGGGACGAAGTCACAAGTCATCAAAAGCTGGGAGAAGAGAGATCTGTACTCAAAAATCAGTTAAAAATGAAAATGAGAGAATCCAAGTACATAAAAGACACAGATGAAGAAAAAGCATCCTTGCAGAAATCAATCAGTATTACTAGTGCTTTCCTCACAGAAAAGGATGCAGAGCTGGAAAAACTAAGAAATGAGGTCACAGTGCTCAGGGGAGAAAATGCTTCTTCCAAGTCCTTGCATTCAGTTATTCAGTCTTTAGAGTGTGATAAGGTGAAAATTGAGGTAAAGGTAAAAAACTTGGAGCTTCAACTCAAAGAAAACAAGAGACAGATGAGCAGCTCCTCAGGTAATACTGATAATCAGAGAGAAGAAGAAGAATGAGCCCAGGAGAGCTAGGTTGATTTCTTTTTTCAGTAATAGCAGACCTTCAGAGGAAGAATCAGGACCTCAAGTGAAAGTAGAGATGATGCCAGAAGCTGCCCTTAACGGGAATGGGGATGACGTGTAAAATTAGGACAGTGATGACCAGGAGAAACAGTGCAAGAAGAAACCTCACCTATTCTGTGACATTTTGACTACTTTGATCTCCACGACACAGGCACAGATGCAGATGTCTGAGGATCCTCCCCATTCCATGTACCATGGCAGTCAGAGTGAAGAGCCCATACTGTGAAATATTTGAGATATCTGGGCACTGGGCAGCCAACTGTAATGATGACAAGACCTTCTGATGAAACTTCTAGTTGAAAACTAGTCTTTCTCGGTGCACTAGCATTTAATCAACCTAACACCAGAGTTGTGTGTGCAGATATCAGGAGAACTCATGTTATTTTTGGCCCTTATCAACAAATCTAAAAATATTTTGATCTTCCACAAATAGCTCTTTTAGTATCTCCTTATTATAAGTTAGAATAATAAATATTTAGTAGGTGAGTTTTCATCTTTAAATTTGTCTTCTTGATTTTTAAAAGTTGTAACAAGACATTACACCAGATGCCATTGCATTTATTCTCCCTAGGGAAACCTCATCGAAAAATCCCTAACCTTAAAATACCTTATGTATTAGTCTGCCAAAGGGGTGCTGATGCAAAGTACCAGAAATCTGTTGGCTTTTATAAAGGGTATTTATTTGTGGTAAAAGCTTATAGTTACAAGTACCTAAAGAGTCCAACTCAAGGTTGCTTTCTCACCAAAGTCAATTGCCACGTGTTGAAGTAAGATGGTCGCCGATCTCTGCCTGGTCTCTCCTTCCTGGGCTTCCTCTTCCTCTTAAGGCTACATGGGCCCAGCTTCTTCCCATCTCTGCTGTTGGCTGGCATAGGCTTATCTCTCAAGGCTTCTCTTCCCAATCTCAGCTGTAAACTATCAAGTGTACAGCTCATCACTCCCCAGGGCCCCAGGACCAAAAATGACAGAGCTCTCTCTCTTCCTGTGTCATCTGGAGTGAGTGTCCATTTATATTGGCCCATTAATGGGGCAGGGCTCAACCTGAGTTATGCCTTACTGACATAGCCCAATCAGAAGCCCTATATTGATTTTATCAAGCAAACTTAATCATAGGCCCATCACTGAATTTAATGCAATCAAAGGGTATCACATGCAGAGATTAGTTTACAAACATAATCTTTCTCCTTCTGGGATTCATAAATAATCTCAAACTGCCACACCTTATTTAAACAACTTTAAATTATGATGTTATTTTTCATATTTGCACTAAAATATTTCCAGGTTCCACTTGTATATTTAGAGTTTTTGGTTAAACTTTGACATTGGAATTAGTTGAAAAAATGTGCTATTTTGCATTTTCATCTACGGATTTAAAGTATTTTATTCTTAATGAAAGAAATATCTGAGCTCTTTGCACTACCTGGATTCAGTAGTGCCTTTACTTCAGGCTTGATAGTACTTAGGGGTGACAATTAAATCATGAAACAAGTAAAGGGTGAGAGAAGTCCCAAAAACTGCAGTGGGGACATTTTGTAATCTATATGCTGCACCACTTAGTCCACTGTAGTGTTTTGTTTATTAGTTTTGCATAATTTCAGCTTCTATATATATATTATATATATATTTATAAAATCTATATTTTGGGAAAATAACTCCCAGCAAGTCTATTTGTTCAGATTTTTACCTTTATGAAAAAGAAAATGCTTAAAATGTTCATAGAGACATAAACAACCAGGCCCGAAATAGCATAACTTTATAACTATTTTTTTCCTTTTTTCAGATAAACTCTAGCAGTCAATTAGTTAGATAATAAGGCATTGTAAAATGCCTAAATTAACCAATCTACAATCCTCCTTTACAAGTTTTTAAATAGCGTTTTTAGATGTACGTATTATGAGTAATTTTGGATTTTCTTATCACAAAAAATAAAATGAAGGACCTCAACCACCAGATTTTTTAATCACCCAGTTTGAATCTATTTATCTTCATTTGAATGTCTTTTAGAATAGGTTAAAAAGTAATAAATAAAATGCATCTTCCATACTACATGTATAAGAACTTCTATTAATTGTGTAATGTGTGTGTGTATATATATGTGTGTGTATATATCTATCTATCTATATATATATATATATATATGCCTTTGATGTATTTTTCCCTCAAGATTATCAACTGTGTTTGACAAGTGAATAGTAAATAAATATGTAATCAGCTGAAATTTTTGGTTATAAAAATATTATAATAGGAATTGTTTCACAAACAGAAAACATGTAAAACAGTATTAAAATGCGAGCAAACAAGGGTTCTGTATCTACTTTAATAAATGGTTACTCTTTTTTACCAAAAAAAAAAAAAAAAAAAAAAAGCAGACAACCATGAGTTATTAGCCCCTATGGCCAGGAATGGCACCCATTCCCTACCCTCATGGCTAATAGCCTGGATAAAACCTGTGGCTCACTGCAGACAATTGAGAAAGGAATAGTATGTGTTTCTCCCTGGGAAGAGGAAGGGTGCAGCTGAGGGCAGAGAGTGGTTTGATGAGCAGAGCCTGTTTTGATCAAAATCAAGGGCAAGTGGAGGTTCAAGGAAACACTTCCATGGAAAGATTCAACAAAGGGTGCCATCTGATGGCCAGCCAGGAAACTGCAAAGAGAAAATTACTTTCTGGAGTCTGTCTTAGACCCCTTGGACCAAATCTGCACCCTACTAGGCAAGAGAGAGAAAATGATCATCAGAGTAAATTAACCAACATATTCAGATACCTAGAAATCAGCAAAAAAATTTACAAGCCATACTAAGCAACAGGAAAAGATGGCCCAACCAAAGGATCAAATAAAAACTCCTGACAAGACAGAGGATTTAAGAGAACTGATCAATGATAAGTACACAACTTTCTTAAATCAATTAAAAAAGTTGAAGGGAAATATGACTAAAGCAATAAAGAATATTAAGAAGACAATGGGTGAGCATAAAGAACAATTTGAAAGCCTGCAAAGAAAAGTACAAGAGCTTATAGGAATGAAAGACACAATGGATGAGATTAAAAATACATTAGAGGGGAGCAGATATAGCTCAAGTGGTTGAGCACCTGCTTCCCATGTACAAAGTCCCAAGTTCAATCCCGCATACTTCCTAAAAACAAAACAAAACAAAGCAAAACAAAAACAATTCTCATTGGGGAGTGATTGTAGCTCAGTGATTGAGCACCTGCTTCCCATGAACAAGGTCCTGGATTCAATCCCTGGACCTCCTCAAAAAAAAAACCAAAACAGTAGAGACAAATAACAGTAGATTTGAATTGATGGATGAGAGAATTAGTGAACTGGAGGACTGAGAAACTGAACTGGAAAAGACAGGAGAACAGAAATAGAAAAGCATAGAAAAAATGGAACAGGGTCTAAGGGAATTGAATGACAACGCAAAATTAACAAATATATGTTTTATCGGTTTCCCAGAAGGAGCAGAGAATGGGAAAGGGGCAGAAAGTATATTTGAGAAAATAATGACTGAAAACTTCCCAACCCTATGAAAGACATAAATATCAATAACCAAGGACAATGCATCCCAAACAAAATAAATCAGAATAGATTTACTCTAAGACACCTACTATTCAGAATAACATATACCAGAGATTAAGAGAGGATTCTGCAAGCAACAAGAGAAAAACAATGCATCATGTACAAGGGAACTCCAATAAGACTAAGTGCTGATCTTTCATTAGAAACCATGGAGGCAAGAAGGCAGTGGTATGATTTAGTTAAGGTTCTGAAGGAGAAAAACTGCCAGTCAAGAATTCTTTACCTGGCAAAATTGTCCTTCAAAAATCAGAATGAGTTTAAAGTCTTCACAGACAAACAAAAGCTGAGAGAATTTGTTGCCAAAAGACTGTATTTACAAGAGCTATTAAAGGGAGTGCTGCACCTATGTGCCAGGTGTGCATGAAATCTAGGTGGTGCTGCAACTCCTACCCTACAGCTCAATGGACTCATCCAAGTCACCTGGTGAGGAGACAACGATGGGCAATGGCCATCCCAGGGAATGGAGAGGGCCTGCATCTGCAGGCAGGATCATCCCACCCACCATATCCATGGGATATAAGCCCTATCTCACTTGGAGTTGGAGTGGACATCACCATCCCAGTCCCCTCTGGATTGGGGGAAGAACTATGGACTAGAGTGGACTTGATGGTATTCTCTTGTTCACATATGGTGATTCTAGCAATGCAAGAAATTATAACAATGAGGTGGAGCCAGTGGCCACTTGACACTTTTGGAGTAGGGAGGGGATGAGCAGTTGAAATACAGGGGCTTCTTTGGGAGTTGGAGGTTATCCTGAGTACTGTTGTGGCAACGGATGTAGGCCATTTTAAATCAGCACACACCACTCAGAACTGAGTGGGAGAGAGTGTGGTCTACAGTGTGAACTGTGGTCTATGGTTGGTGGCAAGGCTCCAGGATGTGTAAGTTCATTGAGGGTGGTGGGCCACACTGTGGGAGATGTTTGTGTGGGATGTGGTGGGAGGTGTGGGAGGTGAGCAACATGGGAATCCCAGTGGGTTCTGTGTAATATTTTGGGTAATCTAAGCACCTCTTAAAATATATGTATATATATATATATAAATAACATTTTTGTAAGTAAATACACATATATGCATATATATTTATATATCATTTTGCAAATGTTTGTATGTATTGTGAGAATTTTGATTTTTACCCATAATAAAAAAAATAATAATAATAATAAAGGGAGTGCTGCAGCCTAAAAGGAAAAGACAAAAGCAAGAGTTGGAGAAGAGTATAGAAATGAAGATTATTAGTAAGAATAACTTAAAGAGTAAAAAGACAGACAATAGTAAAATATGACAACAGAAAGCCAAATGACAAATGAATGAAGTAAGTATTGCCCTTACAGTAATAACATTGAACATTAATGGATTAAACTTCCCAATCAAAAGACATAGGCTTACAGAATGGATAAAAACTATGAATCATCTATCTGTTGTCTACAAGAGACTCTCCTTAGATGCAAGGGCACAATCAGGCTGAAAGTGAAAGGTTGGAAAATGATATTCCATACAAATAGTATCCCAAAAAGATCTAGAGAAGCAATACTTATATCAGATAAAATAGATTTTTAAATGTAAAACTTTTATAAGACATGAAGAAGGTCATTATATATTAATCATAAGGGTAATTCACCAAGAAGAAATAACAATAATAAATATTTTTGCACCTAACCTGCATGCCCCAAATAAAATGAGACACATACTGGCAACACTGAAAAGAGAAAGAGACATCTCTACAATAAAAGTTGGAGAATTCAATACACCACTCTCAGCATGGATAGAACATCTGGACAGAGGATAAATAAGGAAAAAAATGAGTTTGAATGATATGATAAATGAACTAGATCTAACCGATATTTATAGAGCATTACAACCCAAAACAGAAGAATATACATTCTTTTCAAGTGCTCATGGATCCTTCTCAAGGAAAGATCACATGTTGGGTCACAAAGCAGTCTCTATAAATTTAAAAAGATTGAAATTATACAAAGCACTTTCTCTGATCATAATGGAATGAAGCTAGAAATCAATAACAGATAGAAAAGGGAAAAATTCACAAGTATATGGTGATTAATCAATACAGTCAAATAATCAATGGCTCAAAGAATAAATTGCAAGAGAAATTAATAAATATCTCAAGATGAATGAAAATGAAAACATAACATATCAAACCTATGGAGAACAGCAAAGGTAATGATGATATAGAAATTTATAGCCTTCAAAGTTTATATTTAAAGAGAAGAAAGAGCTAAAATTGTAGACCTAACTTCACACTTGGGAGAACTAGAAAAAGAACAGCAAACCAATCTCAATGCAAGCAGAAGGAAAGAAATAACAAAGATTAGAGCAGAAATAAATGAAATTGAGAACAAAGAAATGATTGAGAGAATAAACAAAACCAAAAGTTAATTTTTTAAGATCAACAAAATCAACAAACCCTTAGCTAGAATGCTAAAGAAAAAAATAGAGAAGAAAATAAAATCAGAAATGAGAGTGAGACATTACCACTGACCCTGCAAAAATAAAAGAGATCACAAGAGAATACTATGAACAACTGTATGCAAACAAACTAGACAATGTAGACAAAATAGACAAATTTCTAGAAACACACGATCAGCCTACACTGATGAAAGAAGAAATAGAAGACCTCAAAACAGTCATCAAAAACCTCCCCAAAATGAAAAGTTCAGGACCAGAATGCTTCACAGGTGAATTCTACCAATCATTCAAAGAAGCTCTCATACTAGTCTTGCTCAAACTCTTCAAAAATTGTTCAGAAGGGAATGCTACCAAACTTATTCTATGAAGCTAACATCACCCTAATACCAAAGCCAGATAAAGATACTATGAAAAAAAATTATAGATCAATTTCTCTAATGAATAGATGCAAAAACTCCAATAAAATACTAATTAATGAAAACCAAAAGCATATTTATAAAATTATACACCATGATCAAGTGGGTTTTATCTCAGGTATGCAAGGGTGTTTCAACACAAGAAAATCAATTACTGTAATACACCACATTAATAAATTGAAGAAGAAAAATCACATGATCATCATGATTGACACAGAAAAGACATTTGACAAAATACAGAATCCTTTCTCGATAAAATCACTCCAAATGATAGGAATAGAAAGAAGCTTTCTCAACATAGTAAAGTACATATATAGAAAACCTACAGCTAGCACTGTATTCAAGAATGAAAGCTTTCTGGCTGAGATCAAGAACAAGACAAGGTTGCCCACTGTCAAAACTGTTATTCAGTAGTGTGGTAGAAGTTCCAGTTAGAGCAATTTGGCAAGAAAAAGAAATAAAAGGCACCCAAATAGGAAAGGAAGAAGTAAAACTTTTGCTATTTACTGATGATATGACCCTATACCTAGAAATCCCAAAAACTTTACAACAAAGCTACTAGAACTAATAGATGAGTTCAGCAAATTGGTGGGGTAGATTACTTTGCAAAAATCAGTAGTGTTTGTACACACTACTAATGAGTGATTTGAGGAGGAAGTCAGAAAAAAAATCACATTTACAATAGTGAATAAAGAATCAAACATTTAAGAATAAATTTAACCAAGGATACTAAGGTCCTGCATTCAGAAAACTACAAAACATTGCTAGAAGAAACCAGATAAATGGAAGGACATTACATGTTCATGGACTGAAAGACTAAATATCATTAAGCTGACAATTCTACCCAAAATGAGTTACAGATTCAATGCAATCCCAATAAAAACCCCAACAGTCTTTTTCAAAGAAATGGAAAAGCCAATTAACAAATTTATTTGGAAGGGTAAGGATCCACAAATAGCAAAAAATGTCTTTAAAAAAAATGAAGAGTGAGGACTCTCATTTCCTGACTTTAAAGTACATTACTTAGCTACAGTGGTAAAAACAGCATGGTATTGGCATAATGATAGACATATTAACCAAAGTGATTATTCAGAAATAGACCCCTACATCTATGGACAACTGATATTTAACAAGGCTGCCAAGTCCACTCAACTTGGACAGAATAGCTGCTTAAACAAATGGTATTGGACAGCTGAATATGCATATCAAAAAGAATGAAAACAGGGTCTCTATATCACTCCTCATGCAAAAATCAATTCAAAATGGGTCAAAGACCTAAATATTGTAATCAGTATAAAACTTCTAAAAGATAATGTAGGGAAGAATCTATGAGATCTAGTGGGAGGCAACAGTTTCATAAACTTTACACCCAAAGAGAAAACAACAAAAGAAAAAAGATAAATGGGACATCCTCGAAATTAAAAGCTTTTGTGTTTCAAAGGAGTTTGTCAAGAATTTGAATAGTCATCCTATTCAATGGGAGAAAATATTTGTTGTTTCCCACATCTGATAAGGATCTAATATCCAGCATATATAAATAAATCCTACACCTCCATCATAAAAAGACAAACAACCCAATTAAAAAATGGGCAAATAACTTGAACGGATACTTTTTTAAAGGGGAAATACAAATGGCTAAAAAGTACATGAATAGATGTTCTACATCATTAGCTATTAGGGAAATCCAAATCAAAACTTCAATGACATATCATTTCACACCTACTAGACTGGCTGCTGTTATAAAAACAGATAACTACAAGTGTTGAAAAGGATGTGAAGAAATAGTATCCTTCATTCACTGATGGTGGGAATGTAAAATAGTGTTGCCACTGTGGAGCAGTTTGGTGGTTCCTCAGGAAGACAACTATAGAATTGCCAGATGATCCGGCAATTACGCTACTAGGTATAAACCCAGAAGAACTGAAAGCAGGGAGATGAACAGACACATGCACTCCAATGTTCATAACAGGAATATTCACAATTGTCAAAAGATGGAAGCAACCCAAGTGTGGATCAACAGATGAATGGATAAACAAAATATGGTATATACATACATATGTTGAGTGAAATAAGCCAGACACAAAAGAACAAATATTTCATGATGCCTCTGATATTGAACTAAGTATTGTAAGCAGACTCATGGAGGTAGAGTATGGAAGATAGGTTACTAGAAGATAGAATGGGAGTAGAGATTGGTGATCTAATGCTTAACCAGTGCAGAATTTATAATTTGGTTGATTGTAATGGTTGGAAATGGACGGAGGTGATGGTGATGGAGTGAGGTGAATGTAATTAACAGTGCTGAAGTGTTTGTGTGAATGTGGTTGAAAGGGGAAGTTCTGGGTCATACATGTTACTAGAAGGAAAGCTATAGGATAAAACAGGGGATTGTGTAACACAGTGAACTCAGGGGTGGCTTAGGATTGTGGTTAATAATACAAATATAACAAAGTTCTTTCAGGAACTATAACAAAGGTACATGATTAGTACAGGGTGTTGATAGTTGGTGTATTAGTAGCCAAAGGGGTGTTGATGAAAAATACCAGAAATCAGTTGGTTTTTATAAAAGGTATTTATTTGGGGTAGAAGCTTACAGTTATCAGGCCATAAATCATAAGTTTCTTTATTCACCAAAGTCTGTTGTCATGTATTGGAGCAAGACAGCTGCTGACATTTGTCAGGGTTCAGGTTTCTTGGGTTCCTCTCCTCCCAGGGCTCTATTTCTCTCTGGGCTCAGCTCCTCTGTTTCCTCCACAAGATCAGCTGTAGACTATGAGGCTCTCTAGGCTTTGCCTTTCTCCACAAGGCCAGCTGTGAACTGTCAGGTGAATGGCTTATCTCTTTTCCTGGGGCCTTCTGCCCTTCCTCATCAGAACTCCAACATCAAAACTACTACAACTCTGTCCTTTGCCATGTCTTTTATATTTGAGACCCCATCCACCAAGGGGCAGTCAACACCCTAATCATAACTTAATCATGCCCAGATGAACAGACCAGTTTACAAGCATAATCCAGTATCTATTTTTGGAATTTATAACTATATCAAACTGCCAAACTGCTACAATTGGACAGTATATGGGGGGAAAAAGAATAAATGTATTCTTGTTGTCATAGGTATGTTTTCTGGATAGATTGAGGCCTACTTAGTAGCTAACAAAATATTAAAATTCCAATCTGGGGCAGTCCTGCTACTTTTTCAAATAAGATGGTAAAAATCTCTGAACTATATAAGCCTTGCCTAATAAAAGAAAACAGGTCAATATGTCAAGCCCTCAATCTTAATGCTTGCACTTATGAACCTTATTCCTGTAATAAAGAAACTAAGCGTAATTACAATTAAGGCCAGAAGTTTCTTCCTGAAAATCTCCTTGTTTCTCAAATGGGGCCTTTTTCTAAGCGAAATCCTATAAATAAAATCACTCCTCTCTCCCCAATGTGGGATATGACTCCCAGGGATAAGCCTCCCTGGCACCAAGGGATTATTACCAAACATTAATCAGCAATACATTTGGAACAAGACCTTGACCAAAATGGGGAAATATTAAATAAAACAGATTTTTTAAGGCTAAGAGATTTTAAAGTGCGTTGGAAGGTCATACCAGAGGTTATACTTATGCAGGTCTCAGGCAAACTTCACAAACTGCCACAGTAAACAAAGCCTGAAACAAAAGTGCTCCCAAGGCCTGTAGGGACAAACAGACACCATAGGCAAGCCACACAGCCTCATGAAATCAATATTCACTCAGTGGGCCCTATATGGAACATATGAAAGTCTATTTCCCAAATATAACATAGTTATATTAATTTATAATTCCTCTAATCATGATTCTTCTACTCCTTTTATTTGAACCTATAATTTTCAATGTATCTGTTAAATATATTTCTCAGAGACTTAAATCTTCATATTGTTGATGTGCCAGTTGAGCCTGAAACCCAGCAGAGTTGCGACCAACTCCTCTCCAGTTCTTTGTGCTTGCCGTGAACACCTAGCAAAACAATGAAGATGGACACGTCCCATCTCCAAACAAAGAGTATCTTCAAATGCAAGCAAAACAACTCCTTTCTTCTTCCCCATAATATCTAATTCTCCTTTCAGCCTGAAGCAGTCAGAGTGGACATCATTCCAAATCCCTCAAGATTGAGGAATGAACAAAATATAAGGGAGGAATATAAACACAGGATCAAAGTAGAGTTATTGTTATTGTAGTTATTATCTTGTTAACAGAGTAACTTGTAACATTGATATAAAAAAATAAAATGCAAAATGTTCAAAAGAGGCAATGAAAGGACAGCATCAGAGAAATAGGAGGGTTATGATCCAGTGGTTAGGGTTCTGAGATGTGCGAAAAAGATCTGAATTAGCTGCAGGAGGGAATTTGATGGGAAATAAAACAAAGATGAATAAAAAGTGAGCTTACTAGCACCCAAGGCCCAGCTAGTACTGGCATATGGTAGACTGTTGACAAAGTTCACCCCCATGTGTGACTTGCCCTGGACATGACAGGTTATAAACAGGAGCCTATATGGGAACCAACTCTTAATCTACTTATATCCTTCAGTCCATGCCTTTCTATATAGTCATGCAAATAAATACAGGTCATATTCAAGCTTGGACATCTGCTATCTTCCAGATTCTTTTTGAGAAACATGTCCCACATTCTTTTGCCATGGTTTCTGATGGGAAATCTGCTAGAACATATCATTAGAACTGTCTCTTACAGGTAAAGTATAATTTCTTTCTTGCTAATTTCAAGATATTTTCTTTGTCATTTGTTTTCAGAAGTTTGACTATGGTATATTTTGGTGTGGATTTCTTGGGTACATCCTGTTTGGGGTTTGCTCAGATTCTTAAATTTGTAAGTTTATATATTTTTTTCTGCAAAATTTGAGAAGTTTTCGGCCACTATTTCTTTGAGTATTTTTTCAGTTCTATTTTTTTCTCCTCTACTTCTGGATTCTGATGATATGAATGTTAGTTCTTTTGTTATATTACACAGGTCCCTGAGGCCAGCTCATTTTTTCCCAGTTTATCTTTGCTATTTAGACAGGATAATTTCTATTCTATCTACCAGTTTATTGACTCTTTCCTATGTTCTCTCCATTCTGCTGTTGAGCCCATGCTGTTCCCCACATGGCCTCCATTGAGAACACAGAAAGATGTTGGCCCTCTTACTGGGTTAGTCTTTTCTGACACGACCCCAGCAAGAAGATTGGAATGTCTGGCAAAGGCGGAAGGCTAGGATTCCCTCATGGTCTTTGCTTGCATGGTGGGTGTATTAGTCAGCCAAAGGGTTGCTAAAGTAAAATACCAAAAATGGGTTGGTCTTTATAAAGGGTATTTATTTGGGGTAGAAGTCCACAGAGACCAGGCCATAAAGCGTTGTTTCTTCTCTCACCACAGCCCATTGCCACGTGTTAGAGCAAGACAGCTGCCGGTGTTTGCCAGGGTTCAGGCTTCTGGGGTTCCTCTCTTCCCGGGGCTGCGTTTCTCTCCGGGCTTAGCTCCTGTTTCCTCCACAAGGTCAGCTGTAGACGATCAGGCAAACGGCTTGCTTCTCTTCTCCTGGGGCCTTCTTTCCAAAATCAAAACTTCTTCTCAAAAGACTGCTTCAACTGTCCTTTGTCTTGCCTTTTATATTCGATTCCCCACCCACCAAGGGGTGGGGCTGAACGCCCTAATCCTAATCTAATCATGCCCAGATTAACAGATCAGTTTACAAGCATGATTCAATTATATTTTTGGAATTCATAATTACATCAAACTGCCACAGTGGGTGTGGATCCTCAGGTTTTATTTATTTATTTATTTTTGCCTGGAGTAGAGTGGTTATTAGTTAAATGCTTTCTGTTTCACTAGTTGCCTCTTTCCTTGTCTTATGACTAGAGAGAGTAGACTTTTGTTGGGGATTTTTTTTGTCTGCATCTGTTGGTGTTTCTAGGTTGCTGGCTTCTTCAGCTCCAAGTCTGGCATATATGAGGCAAAAAGAAAACCCAGGGAACTAACCATCACCATTTGTGGCTTGCATCTCAATATCCTTAGCCAGTCTGACTGCCTTCTTTTCCCAACCTCTCAGAGCTTTCTTATATTTGTTTTATATATAAAGGATTTTAGTTGTACTTATAAGGAAAGAAAAATATGTCTACTCCATCTTCTTGGAAACAGATGTCTGCCTCCAATTATCATTTTGATACATATTATTTACATCTTAGATTGTAAGTTTTTAATAGGAAGATTTTAAAGTTGTTTATAAGTATATAGGTCTGCTCTTAATTGACAACACAAATATCCACACTCCATTTTTTCTGAGAGAATATGTTATGCTAAATGCTCTTCTGGAAGTTACAATCAATGTTAGGTAGTGAGAAATCATATTAATAGAGGATTACCTGAGAGTTCACAGCCCAGTAATCATAATGAAAATTTTATCCCTGGATAAAGTCAGACCATCAAAGACCTACATACCTGGTTCCTCAGAGAAATGTTTATAATAAAATGTGCTATAGTACATTTTTACTATCTGTAAGAAAGCTTTTAAGAGTGTACTTCTCTACATCTCAAAGTATACCTTTATGAAGCCAATAGGAGAATCTCTCTCAGCTTTGCAGCACAAGAAGTTGAGAAAATGATGTATTTTTATAATTTGAAAACTATGAAATGAGTGTCTTCCTTGCTTTGGCTGTTAGGAATCTCAGAATCCAATTTAGTAACCTGTCCAGTAGCTTATGGTGTAGATTTTGTATAATGGCTTCAACCTTGACCTTATTTTTCAACATAGGCCTTAATTTTACCAAGATTTCCCCATGTATTTACTTTTTAATCCAGTGGTATAGAATGCGTTTTTGTACCCTATCTCATTAATTTTAGAAACATATGTGTGAGCAAATACATTAAAAAGCACTCAATAGAGAAAGAAATGGGCCTCAAGTTTGTTCTCCACTCACCATAGGAACTTAACGTGTGTAGCCATTTTCATTCTACCTTACAACTTTCTCAAGAGGCCCTACAAGAATATATTTATTGCCACATAATTTATACTGTATTCATTAGACAGAGCTTTTTAAAAGGACAGGCAAACACAAATACTACCTGTAGGACTGAAGCACCACTGTGGAGAAATTGGAGACCACTTTCAGCTGAGTCAATTCCACCAGTAGCTAAAATGGGAAATCCAGGCAGAGCATGAGCAATGGCTGTTACGGCTTTCAAAGCAATGGGTCTGATTGCTGTCCCTATAGAAAATGAAAATAAATCAATGGTTAGCATATTGGTCACTTAAGCATATTGTTTTAAATTTATGGTTATGTGATAGTGTTGTACAACACAAAATTCAAATTTCTGTTATCTCTATTTAAAATGGAAGTATATGTATAAAGGTTCTTATGTTTCAAAGTATATTAATTTCTAAATGGTTGAGTATTTATTTTAAGGACTTCGATGTGATTATTACATGAAGACATGTTATGCAACTGGTATAGTACCCTGGAATTCTTACATAAAACACAGGCATATTATATTTTTATATACAGTAATGTGTAAAAAATTGTATGGAACATTCCAGCATCTGTTTAAAAAAGAACAAGGAACAGCAGATTTTGCAAAAGAAAAACAATCACATGCAGTGTACAGATAGACATATAGTTCTGTTATATTTCCACAAAATATAAAGCAGCTGGTGTGAATACAGATACTGTAAAAACAAGAAAGGTGCTGATGAACTTACAGCTTCCATATTGCTTTTTACATGTATTTCCCACAATTTGTTGAAACACAGTGAGCCTGATCTAACTTGTCATAAATTAGGAAGTTTTAACCAAGTTAAAGAGCATTTAAAGAGCATCCGGTAGTGACTAAGCATTTAATTTTTTAAATATTGTAGTTAGCCAGATTTTAAAATTATATTATTCCCAAATAGCAATGAAAACTGCATGGATGGACAGAATCCTTTGGGGTAAGCTTTTGAATGATTCTACTGTACTTACGCTACTTTGGACTCTCAAGTTTTAACATATATTAGAGAAAATTAATTGTCTTAATATAGGAATATTATTTGACATTCCTAGTGTATACTCATAAGTCAGTGGTCCTTGAAAAACATTTTCTGAACTAGAAATTGTTTGACTTGTGCAAACAACACCAACTCAAACCAAAGGTCCACACCAACCAGTAGCTGGTGAAATCAACCTCGTGTTAATTGCTTTATCATCATCTCCACCACAAACACGGTCACAAGCATTAGTAACATGTTTTTATAGAAATGTTTATGTCCAGGAAGTATAGAGCTTTCCTTAAAATCACAGACTTTCCTTTTATCCTGTATATATTCATTTCAGATGAAATTAAATTTAAGTATAATCGATGCTGTTACAGTGAATGACAGCAGTGTTTGTGGAAATATGTCCTTGTTGTCCCAATACCTAGAAAAAAGTTATCTATGGATATTACTGTTTCTTAGTCAAGAATGTTCAAGACTGACACTTCAGAATTATGTGACATTTAGAATACAAAACATTAAGTTAGTTCAAATTAGTGACTGAACATCATGATTCTATTTCGATTTCAAAATATTAATTAGTGACTTCTTAGTCTTTACGTTTCAAGAAGGCTAACATGGTGAATAGGAAAATTTATAGAACACATGCATTTATATACACATCTTTAGCAATACTAAAAAGATGAAGAAAGAATAAGTTAAAGGAAAACATTATTAAGGAAATCTGAAGTATAAATAAACCTTTAGATAGACATATAGCTGTCTCTTCATAATATAACTGACATGTTCATTACATAGTATGCTGATGTCTTTACATACATGCTACTTTGAAGTAATAAGGGATTAAGTACTGGGATTTTCTTCCCTTACTTAGTTGACCCAAGAGAGTAAAGGAAATTTGAGCTATGTAGATTAATAATTCATTTCTAACCATACTGTTAGAAGACTATCATTAACACAAAGGAGTAAAATTTTAAAGCGGTATACAGGGATTTGGCCACATACTCAAATTCATATTAATAACATCAAATAGCAAAATCCCAGAACACAGCTTGGAAAATTTAACCAGTTACATTTAAAGGGCAACGTTATTACACAGGTATTAAAAAACATCAGCGGATATTCAGTGGCATTTGAAGATGTTCATTTAGGTCATTAAAACATTTTCTATTTCATGTTTTCCTCTCTTTTCCAAAACGTCTCTAATCTACCTAATGAACATGAAAAACTTTCAAATGAATAAAGGTATCCTTTTCAAAATTAAAAGTAATTATATTCTTTGAGAAAATGTGATCCAAAAATAAAGAAATGGATCCTCCTGTTGCTGGGCAATGTAAATTCAGTTTTTATTTCCATTATAAATTTCATTTGATTGGTTTTCTTTATAATTCAAATGATTCTAAATGAAATATAAAGGATTGTGGGAAGATGGCAGAGTAGGAAGCACCAGAATTCAGCCCTTCCGCCAAAACAACTATTAAATAGGCAAGAACTATCTGAAACAACTACATTGAAACTCCAGAGGCCAGTAGCACACTGTACCGCCTCCAGGGAAGAGCAGGAGAAAGAGGCTGGTAAATTACAGTAAAGACCAGTAAATTGTTCTCTCCTATGGGTAGTTACTGGCACCCATCCCCCTCACAGGCAGTGAAGTTCAGCCCCTGGCTAGTTTATTGGTGACAGGAAGGGACATATAAATTCTCTGATCATGGATGCTGATTAGTGACTTCAGAAAGCTGAGGGTATGGATCAGAAGGTGGCCATTGTTCTGACCTGCCTGGGTCAAAGGCGGTGGTAGAGAAGACTCAATGTTGCCACACTTCCTTAGGGATGTGGCAGACAGTTAGTTTGAAGGGCTCCATTTGCTGGACAGGTCAAGAAAGCTCAGCTTTGAGGAGCTCTGGAAGAAGTTACTGATGTCCTTCCTGACCCCCTCCCCAGGGCAATTTGGAGCCAGTACCCCCCCCCCCCTTCATAGGTCCCTGGCCATGTTTCAGCTGTGAAAAGACTGACTTGGGAAACTCCTTTCCAGTGTGCCCTCCCCCTGCACCAGAATTTGCCCTTCTGGTGAAAGCAACTTAAGACAATGAAAGGAGTGTAAGAAACTACAGAGGCAGAAAGTCTGGGGCAAAGGCTTACCTACTTTAAACACCCAGGAGAGGAAGTTCTGTCTCCTGGAAATAGAGAAGGCATTCAACCTCCTGTAAACAGGGAAACTCAATACAACTAATCAGCAAAAACCTGGGACAAGACATGGGCACAGATAAGACAGGGAGGACCCTGCACACTGCATTTGCCTTGGGAAGACCTTCCTGATAGGAGGGCTGAAGCCCAAGAAAACCTCTGTCTTATCGAACTTAGCAAAAGATATGAATATGCTTATCTAAGGAGCCCAGAGAACACCAAACAAGATAAACATGAAGAAAAATACAGCTTGTCACATATTGATCATTCTATCAAATGCAAAAGACAAGGAGAAGGTTCTGAAAGCTGCAAGAGAAAAACAACATGTCTGTAAAAGGGAGTCCCAATCAGATTGAGTCCCAATTTCTCATCAGAAACAGGAAGGCATTGGGTTGACATACTTAAAGTACTGAAAGGAAACAAACTGCCAACCAAGAATTTTATATCTAGTAAGACTCCTATTAAAGAATGAGGGGGTGATTAAGACACTCCCAGATAAGCAAAAGCTGAGGGAGTTCATCACCAGTAGACCAGCCCTATAAACAATGCTATAGGGAGTTCTTCAGACTTAAAGGAAAAGACACTAGAGAGTGGTTCAAAGTTGCACAAAAATTAAAGACCTCTGGTAAAGGTAATCATTTGGGTAATTATAAATGTCAGTATTATTGTATTATTTGAAATGTAGCTCCACTTTTTACTTCCTACTGGTGCTAAAATGCAAATACATAAAAAGTAAGCACAAATCTATGGTTTTGGGCATACAATGTACAAAGATATAAGTAATAACAAATACAAAAAAGAAGGGGGTGCAGAATAGTATGGCAATAGTATATGTGTACACTATAAAAAGTCAAGCTGGTATCAAACCAAATATGGTTGTTAGTTATTTAGGATGTTAAATTTTAACCCAATTGTAACCACAAGTAATATACATAAAAAATATATTCAGATGGAAAAGAGAAGGTACTCAATATGGTACAACACACAAAAAATCATATATATATATATATATATATAATGGTATACATTAACTGAAGGATTGAGGGGGAAAAAAGGTATAAGACTTACAAAGGCTAAATAGCAAAATGGTAGAAGAAAATCCTGCATTATCAGCAGTTACTTTAAACATAAATGGATTATACTCCCTCGTCAAAAGGCAGAGATTGGCAGAATGGATAAAAAAGCATGACCCAACTATATGCTGTGTGCCAGTGTCTCACCTAAATTCTAAGATACAAGTAAGTTTAAAGTGGAAGGATGGAAAAAATAGATGCCATGCCAGTAGTTATAAAAGAGAGCTGAAGTAGCTATACAAACATCCGATAAAATAGATTTTAAGTCAGAAACAATTACAAGAGACAAAAATAGATATTATATGCAGATAAAGGGGCCATTCAACATGAAGATGTAACAATTATAAATATATATGTACCTAACAGCATAGCCCTAAAATACATGAAGCAAATACTGACAGATTTGAAGGGAGAAATTGATGGTTCTACATTAATAGTAGGAGACTTTAATATGTCACTTGCAATAACAGATAAAACATATAGTCAGAAATTCAATGTCTTATTTTGCCACAGGGTTGCTGGTGCAAAGTACCAGAAATGTATTGGCTTTCATAAAGTAGATTTATTTGGGGTAAATGCTTACAGTTCCAAGGCCATGAAATGTCCAAATCAAGGCACCATCAGAGATGCTTTCTCACCAAAGCAGCTACTATTGATCCTAGTGTCCTGCCATGTGGCAATCAGTCAAATGGCAGAGCTTTTCTCCTAAACCTTGAGCTGCTTTGTAGGCCCGGCCCCTCAGGGGCTTCTTTCTGTGCCTCTGTGCTCTGCTGGTTCCAGACTCTTGGACTTCTGTCTGTCTCTTGAAGTTTCTTTGTTTTCCTGAGGTCCTCTCTGTCACAGGGCAGGATCAATATGGCAGCTTCCTTTCTCTTTGTGTGTCTCTCTGTGCCTCTGTTTATATAAGACTCAGCAAGAGGCCTGAAGCTCAACCTGAGTCATGCCTCTTTGACATAGTCCAATTGAAAGCGATACAATCAAGTGATCCATAGTGAATCTAATGCAATCAAAGGGTACCACCCAGAGGTATATATATCAGTTCAAGAACATAATCTTTTGGGATTCAAAAAAGGAACTTCAAACTGTCACAGTCAATAATGAAATACAGACTTGAATGTTACTCTAAACCAACTAGACCTAACAGACATATGTAGAACACATCACTCAACAAGAGCAGAATTCACATTCACATTGATCATTCCCCAGGATAGACCATATGTTGGGTCACAAAAAAGTCTCAATAAATTAAAAAAATATTGAGAACATATGATACATCTTTTTTTACCACAATGGGATAAAATTAGAAATAAATAACAGAGGGAGAAATGGAAAATTAAAAAATAGGTGGAAATTAAACAATATACTTTTTTTTTTAAATTGGGTTGGTAGTCTTTTTTAAAATCAATTTTATTGATACATATTAATAAATCACGCAATTTATCCAAAGTGTACAATCAATGGTATTTGGTATAATCATATAGTTGTGCATTCATCACTTCAATCATTACTAAAGCATTTTCATTATTTCAATAATAATAATAAAAAACAGACAAGAAAATTCTTCACCTCTCAATCTCTGTTTCTCCTGCTGTACATAGCTGCTATTTCTGGCTATTCTTACACAATTTAAATAACCAGTGGGTTAAAGAGGAAATCACAAAGGAAATTAGAAAATATCTTGAGGTGAAAGAAAATCCAAATACAACATACCAAAACTTATGGGATGCAATAAAGGCAGTAATGAGAGACAAATTTAAAGCTCCAAATGCTTACATTAAAAAAGAAGAAAAGGTCTTCCAGTTTCGGCGCTGTCGCAGACGCACCTGTCGAGCTCGAGCAGCTGATGGCGATGGTATCCGTGGCCGTGTAAGGGACTGTGGAGGCCCAGAATCTGGACCGAGGACTGAGCAGTCCTGCATGCCCACAGGAGCCTGGCCGGGGTTCTTCCTACTCCAGAGAAGAAACCTCATCCAGAGCCATGATGCCACTTCCCCACCGTCAGTGTGCTGTTTGCTTAAGCTAACACTGCAGGAGCCCTGGTCCCTTGAGGAGAAATCAGGCTGACTCTTGTTCCTGGCAACCCCTTCGAGGAGCCCGCCTGTACCAACCTCTTTGAGATGGATACTGACAGCCCATAGAGGAGGAGCTCCTTCTCCAGCTCCGCCTCCAACATCAAGGCGTACATCTCCGATGCCAAGCAGTGTGGCCACCTGGATGAGGTGGAGGTGCTGACGGAGAACCTGAGGGAACTGAAGCACACCCTGGCCAAACAGAAGCGGGGGCACTGACTGACCAGTAAAGTGGGCCAGGCACCTTTGGGCCCAGGGACCTGGCTGGAGCCAGTGCAGCAGAAGAGAGGGCTGGGGGAATTGATGGGGAAGGAGGAAGGGTAAGAGTTCAGATGCACATGGATTAGGGGAGGGAATTTGCAATTTTGTACTGTGCACTTTGAGGTATTTCCACTACAGATGAATAATAAAATGGGAAATAGAACAGGAAGAATCAGCATTCATTTGCTGATTTTCCTGTTTTTTTTTTTTTTTTTAAAGAAGAAAGACTTCAAATCAGAGACCTAATCTTAAAACTAGAAGAATTAGAAAAGAGTAAACCAAACCCAAATTAGGAAGAAGGAAGGAAATAACAAAGATCAGAATGGAGATAAATGAAATAGAGAACAAAAAAATAACAGAAAGAATAAACATAATCAAAAGTTGGTTCTCTGAAATGATCAAATTGACAAGCATTTGGCTAGACTGACAAAGATAAAAAGAGAGGATACAAATGATGAAAATCAGAAATGAAAAGAGACATGTTACTACTGACTCCATTGAAATAAAAAAGACTATAAGAGGATACCATGGGCAATTGCATGATAAATTAGACAGCTTAAATGAAATGGACAAATTCTTAGAATCACACAAACTACCTACACTGACAAGAAGAAATACGAGATTTAGACAAACCAATTGCAAGTAAAGTGATTGATTCAGTAATCAAAAATCCCCAAACAAAGTAAAGCCCTGAACCAGATGACCTTACAGAGTAATTTTACTAAACTTTCCATGAAGATATACAAATTGCCAGAAAGCATATGAAAAGATGGTCAACAACATTAGATCTCAAGGAAATACAAATCAAAACCACAATGAGATATCATTTCACACCCATTAGAATGGCTGCTATTAAAAAATGGAAAATTACAAGTGTTGGAGAGGATGTGGAGAAGCAGCAACACTCATTCATTGCTGGTGGCAATGTAAAATGGTGCAGCCTCTGTGGGAGACAGTTTGGCGGTTCCTCAGAAACTAAATATTATAGTTACCATATGACCCTGCAATCCTACTATTAGGTATATACCCAAAAGAACTGAAAGCAGTGACTGGAACAGATATTTTTACCCTGATGTTTATTGTAGCATTATTAACAATTGCTAAAAGATGGAAGCAACCCAAGTGTCCATCATCCTATAACTGATAAACAAAATGTGGTATATATATACAATGGAATATTATTCAGCGGTTAGAAAGGAATGAAATCCTGATACATACAACATCATGGATGAACATTGAAGGCATTATGTCAACTGGAATAATCCAGACACAAAAGAACAAATATTGTATAATCTCACTGATATAAAATAATTAGAATAAGCAAACTCAAAAAGTCAGAATCTTGAATATAGTTTACCAAGGGATGGGATGGGGATAGGGAATGGGAGGTAAAGGCTTAAAAGGTACTGGGTTCCTATTTAGAACAATGGAAATGTTTTGGTAATGGATGGTGGCAACGGTAGCACAACATTGTGAATGTAATAAACAGCATCGAAATATATATTTGAATGAAGTTAAAAGGGGAAATGTTAGGTTGTATATGTGGTAACAGAATAAAAATTTAAAAAAAAATCCATGGAACTCTACAACACAAAGAACCCTAAATAAACCACATACAATTACAAAAATGTGCTTTCATTAATTGTTACAAATGTGCCACACCAATGCAATGTGTTAATAATAGATTGGTATATGGGAATCCTATATTTTATGCATGATTGCTTTGTAAACTCACAACTTCTCAAATAAAAAAAAAACAAAAACAAATTTTAAAAAGCCTATTGCAAGGTATTGGTGGAAAGGGACCCTTGTATGCTATTATATATGTTTACTTTGTAAGTTCACAACTTTTACTATATACTTATTGCTTATGTATGTTCATGTATGAATGATACACTTCAATATAAAGCCTATTCCCCATAAAATGCTGAGAACGAGTATATATATATATATATTTTCTCCATTAAAGAAGTTGTGGTTTACAAAACAATCATGCATTCCATACAGGATTCCCATACATAGCCCACAACCAACACCTTACATTGTTGTGCCACATTTGTTACAGATGATGAAAGAACATTATCATAATATTACTGCTGTCTATAGTCCATAGCTTATATTTGGTGTATTTTCCCACAAGCCATCCTAATATCAACACCATGTATTAGTATTGTATATTTGTTATGGTTGATGATAGAACATTCTCATATTTGTAATTTTAGCCACAGTCCATCCATCATTCACCACAGGGTTCACTGTGTTATATGGTCCTCTGTCTTGTACAATCCATCCAAACTATATACTCAGTGGCTCTCAGTTTCATCAGAGAGTTGTGCTGTTATCAGCTTAGTCCATTTCAGAATGTTTTCATTACTCCAACAGGAAAAAAACTAATGGACTGCACTGGACTATAACTTTTGGTCTCTAATGAATGTAGGCCCTCCATATAGTCATAACTAAAAATGTAAACCAGCATCTTGAATTCATAGAACTTCTTTGATAAATTACATCACAGTTTTGGATGGATTCATATTGTCCCAAAAGAATTTTTAAGTCACATATTTTGAATTGAGTTAACCTAATTTTGATGGACTTTTTTTCTTGAACCAATATCTATCACTTAGCTATCATTAAAGTACAATTTGTTTTTTTAAGAGGTACCGTGGATTGAACCTGGGACCTCGTACATGTGAAGCAGGCACTCAACCACAGAGCTACAACCTGCTCCCCAAGTACAATTTTAGTAACACTCTGCCATTAGCAAAAGGATTATGACTTTTCAGGTTCCTTATTCAGACTTTATTTAGTAATCTATCTGTTCATAGAAATATTTATTAAGTCCCTATGCCTTTCTTTAAAAGATATATGTATATGAATCTGAAGCACTTATAAGAAGTATTCAAGTTAATCAGTTCGTGTCCCAAATATATTGCCATCCAGGATGGATATCCAAAACACCAGCCCTGATTATTTAAGGATGTTGTTTCAAGGTAAATACTATGAACCTATTTTTCAAGGTGTAGGTGTTACATTAGGAAAAATTAGTTTAAACATTATATACATTTTATAAATGCAATTAATGTGAATCCTAGAAAGAACCCAATTTGAGGTGAACTAGTTACAACATCAGACAGTTTATGGGGCCAGAAAGCTTAGGTTTG
Organism: Tolypeutes matacus; assembly: GCA_026826555.1. NCBI lineage: Eukaryota > Metazoa > Chordata > Mammalia > Cingulata > Chlamyphoridae > Tolypeutes > Tolypeutes matacus. The sequence continues at coordinate 15,219,594 of JAKSZT010053881.1, forward strand.
ACTTCTAATTCCATTGCTTATAAGCTATGTGACCTTGTGAAAATTTCTTAACCTCTCTGTGCCTCTATTTTGTTATCTATAAAATAATTAAAATTATAATAAAAACTTGACAGGGTTTTTGTGAGGTTTAAATCATTTAATAAATATAAGGGCTAGCATATAATAAATTTGCTTTTATAATCTGTACTGCTCCTTAGGACAACAATTGTTTCAGAGGGAACATTTATTTCGTTTATTCTGACAATCCCTTCTATGTTGCTGCTATGTGTTTAGTGATGCAATGAAACCTTTTTTATTTTATTGGAGACAAAAGTGTGATACCTATGATGACAGAACTTTATATCCTCTGATCCTTTAGGAGAACCACAGATCTCTCCTTCTTCTTCTCCTTTCCTATCACCTCTCATTGAGCAGTTTCTTAATGTTGGTAAGATTACTTTAATTGAGTCAAAAGGTAAAAATCCCCCAAACATATAACAATATAAGATTTCTTTTTTGAGAATCAAAAGTTCCATACTAAACCAATATATAAGGATTTTAATGATAGTATGAGAACTTAACTTTATTGGTGAAAAGGAGGCAGAGCTTCGAGGGTTTAGCATGACTAAATCCTTGAATAGAAAAGAGTTTTAAATGGGCAAGATAGTGTGGAACATATGCTAATTTTGGATAACTGGAATTTTGAATAATTGAGTTTAATTCTGTTTGTTTTTTCCCTAATCATTTGACTCCTAGGACAGCTACTGTTATACAATTAATTGTTAGAACTAAGTCCACAATAAACTCCCTGGTAATAGCTCTAGCTGGCAATAAAACAGAAATTGGGTTATAATACTCACTCGTGCTCACTGTGTATACAAAAAGAAAATATACTTTTAATTTGCTTACATTAATTAAAATAAAATGAATTAAGTGGATAACAAATTCATTAAAAATTGAACTTTCACTGTCTGCTAATAGTTTTAATATCATTCAAAAGAAAAAAAATATTAGAAAATCAAGAATTCCCAGGACAAAGCATTTGAAAGATTGATATTTAAAGAATATTTATAAATCAAGCCAGAAACAAGTTAAAACAAGTTTAAAATGTTGATAAGCTAATATACTGATAATATGTGAAGCATAGCTATTAAAAATACATCTTTACACACGGATTAAGGTCCTCTGGGAAAATTAGCTTAATTAAAAGAGAAACTGAGGTACTAAATGGACCCAGAGTAATATGCAGAAATGTGAAATCCAAAGGGGAGAAGTGAAAAACAATATCATTTTGTTTTGTTAGTTTTATTTTATTGGAAATGCCAGAAGTGTTCTTGTATTTTAATTTTAGGTAAAATTTTCAAGATTTATTTTCCCGAGCATTCATACCGCTATAGCTATGTTTACCTGTTGCTTCAAATAACAAGCTATTATTATAGATAATAGCTATTCAATAGCTATTCAATAGATATTAATTTTGTGAATTAATAGATATTAATTTTGTGAATTAATGCAGTAGCTACTATTTACAAAGGAGAGGGCCAGTTTCCTTTCAGAAGGCCTCAGCTGGTGTTAGTGGAAGGAAAAGGAGTGCTTATTCCTGGAATGACTTCCACATACCACACCCTGAAGCTGAGGCTTCTCAAGTTCTTTGTGTAATTTAACTCTTAGAACTCTGTGAAGGGAGATGTCACTAGCATTTTGTATGTGAAGAAAGGGAAGGTCAAGCTAAATAAATAACTTGTCTGGTGTCACACAGTTTTAAAGGGATAGAGCTGGGATTAAACCTTAAGTCTTGGGACATATAAGTACATAGTTCTCAGTTATTATTGAGAAATGATGAGCAAGAATTATGAAGAGGATAATCTTCATATTGTCTTTGCCTAAGAAAATCAGTATTGGTGTGGCATAATGCTAAGAGGACAGGTTCTAGACTCCAACCAATTAGGTGTATGTCCCAGCTCAGTTACTTCTACAATTGTAATTTGAGCAAGCTCCTTAACATTCTAAAGCCCGTTTCCCTTATCTCTAAAATAGGGACAATAATAATAATATCATAGCGACTTGAGGAGTATGAAATGATATAATTCATGGAAAGCACTCAGTATGTGCCTGGCCCATACTAAGTCCACAGTATATGAAAGCTAACATTACTGGCAAAACCAGGGAAAATGGATCAAAATGATAATCCCTCAGCTATAAATGTGTGGTGATAAACATGTAATTCTTAAGGGATGTTAATTAATCTAGATATAAAATTTGGAGATGCTCTTGTCATTCATATGACATTTCATTTATAAATTATATTAATTTTCATAGTTTGAGTCTACAAATATAAATGAGTATATTAGTGTGTATAAATTTTATTAGGGTTTTAAAAATAATTTGCAATATCAAAATGTATATGCATTTTCACCCAGAAACTACTTTCAGGAATCTATTCTTAAAGCAGGCACAGAGTTACATGTATAAAGATGTTCCTTGAGGTTTCATTTTGGTAACAAAATAATGAAAGCATCCTAAATGATCATCAGTAGATATGACATAGAAATATCTCTTAAGATATAATGTTAAGTGTTAATCACAAGTGGCAGGTCAATATATATAGTATGATCCGATTTATGGTTAAAAAAACAAACATAAAGTTGTGATAACATTTAGAACATGTGCTTGTAAATACATAGAATGATGAATTCCAAACTGTTTACAGTTATCATCTCTGGGGAAGGGAATGGGTGGATCCTGCCCTGAAGATGTTCAACAGGAATCTATACTCCCATACTATTTGATTCCTTTAAAGTAAGAAGGTGTTTATGATTTACTTTTGCAATAAAAAAATGACTTTTTATAATACTCCTAAAATTCATATTACAGGAACAAGTATTACATATTCTGTGCTGTAAAACTTTTATATGTGGGATGTACAATAATTCTACCCTCTGTGCATTCAGAAGGGCTCACTCAGTCTTGTGGCCAATACTTTAAGTAAAACATTAACAAACTTAGGTTGTATCTAGACTGGGATGGAGAAGATGATATCATACACACATGGCATTATAAAAAACTGGCATCAATGGTTCAGCATACATTATTGGCTTTATTATTTTTATTTTAAATATTAATTTATTGTAAATTCAGCAACAGAAGCAGCCACACCGAAACCTCCATATGTCTTTTTATCTACATGGCTACTTGGCAGGCAAGATGCAGCAGAGAAGGCTTCCCTGCTATAGGAAATATTGGAATAGATGATCTCTTCCAATTCAAAATTCAAGGATAATATGAACTTTGTTGTGATAGTTTACATGCTCTGTGGTTTCCCAATAGCTTCAAGTGATGAAATTAACTTAGAAAAGAAGTAGGCATGAGTTAAAATGAAAGTTTACATTAAATATATTAAATATAAAAACTGTACTTTTGAGTGTTTTCTAATTTCCAGGTCATTTCCTAAGTGTTTTTGCATACCATTGTACTGTCCTGATGGCATTACTATGAAATTGGTATTTTTTGGTCCCCATTTCATAGTGTGGAAACCAAGACTCAAAGGGGATACATAAATAATTCACCCTCAAGATCATTCAGTTAGGAAGTGTGGGTACATTATGTGAATCAGGTCTATCTGACTCCCAAACCCATGTTCTTAACCACAATTCTATACCTCTCACCTATTTTTAATGACTGGATATCAGTTAGAGAGAGAGGAGATAATAATTTTTATAACTGATAAAGATATAAGTTGGCCAGGTATGATAAAACCAAGAAGATCTGCATTATATTAATTGTTGGATAGGAATTAAATTAAGATCATAATTGTAATTGTTGTAATTAAGGTGACCATATGGTCCATTTGCACAGGACAGTCCCAGCTTACACATGTATTTATAATTATATGATGCAATTATAAGTTAAACCATCTTTCAATCTAAAAATATCCAAGTTTGAATGATAAATTATATAATCATACTACTGCTAACTAATGGTAATTATATCCAGGAATAATAGGACAAAGAAAATTATGGAAGCAAAATGAAATTTGATGTAGAACAAAAATCAAAGACTATGAAGAACTTAGAAACTCACTACATTGTCCCAGATTCAAAGGGTGGCATGAAGATCTAAATATCTTTTAAATTCATTACTGCAGGGAAAAATATATGACAGTCACATGTGATTTCTAAGCATAATTAATCCATATGTTCTTTCTGTTTTCAACCTGTAGGTGGCCACCACAAGCTACACTTATTAAACAACTCATTAATAACATTTTCAATACTGTTATCTTCAGATAATTAGCAGTTTATTTAAATAACCAATTTCTGTGGAAATAATTGCCATGAAATGCCCTGAACCTACTTTTTTATAAACTATAATAAAAGTGTTAAGATAATCCCTGACATTTGCAAATGCTATTAGTTCACCTTTCCTTTTGATAGTGCTATGGCATTATGTTTAAACAATTACCCGATAACACAGTAGTTTTATGAAACAGAGCAGTAAGCACAGTCTTCAATATGGCCAGAGAAGACATTCAGCTTTAGAAGGAAATGCAATGTGCAGGCATGTTTACACAGAGGAAAGACACACAGCTAAAAGAGTATTACTGAATTAAGTATATTATTGCCATTTCAACTTGGTTTAGTTTAGCTACAACCTATGTACTCTCTTTGGAAACAAGAATGGAGAGTTTTGTAAATTGATTCATGTAATTGGCTGGTGCAAACTAAAATCATTAAATATACTGTATGAATATGTATAATATACTCATTGTATTATTTATTCTATTACCTCCATAAAAGGGAACACCAGTAGAGAATTTTTCTCACTATCATTCTTAAATATTTAAATATTATTTTAGTTACAAAATGGTGCAAAATTTCAAAGGAAAGTTATCATGGAAAACTAAAAGTGGTTTTTCAAACTCAGCTGGTATTTAGCATTTAAAATGGAGCAGATTTATAACTCTTGTTGTCTTTCTTGCCATTAAGTTCCCTATTCCATTAAGACACATTGATGAGTTATCATAAACTGTTTCCAGGTTGCCAGTAATAAAACTCTTTGAGATTTTCATAATTTTTAAGCTGTTGGCCTTCATATGGCAAAACAAATTAGAATTCAAAGTCAGTGGTAATATTGATTTTAAGGCTAAATAGAAATAATTTTAAGAGCCCACTAAGTACCAACTGTTCTGCTACATTATTAGTATATTATTTATATACTCGAGTACCAACTGTTCTGCTACATTATTAGTATATTATTTATATACTCGCAACTTAACTACAAGTCACCTAAGCATTATCCCCATTTTACAGATGAGGGAATTCAGGCTCAAGTTGGTTAGATGGTAAGTGCATGTATGAAAGGCAGGTTGTATGGTTTAGGGGTGAATACAACGACAGAACAACTGGTCTCCAATGTCACCATAAAATCCATTGCTGGGTTTAAACTTGAGGGCTTTTCTTTATGTCCAGATTACATTATACCTCAGTGTCTCTCAAATAAGTACTTCTGGAAGTGCTTTGTAACTATAAATGTAAAGAATTTACCTTTAAATGTATAGATGGACTGTTTTAAAAAAAATTATGCATTTCCTCAGCTAAGAAATGCATTCTGAACCATACCAGGCTTAGCAGCCTTGATGTATAATTTCCTGTGTGATTTTGCTTAAGGATGTCTAGAGCAAGTGCTACTATATCTCATAAAAATTCACTGTTCTATACATATTAAAAAATGATTCTTTGAGAAGAGGTTTATAATGGCAATGGCAATGATAATTCTAATGACCAGAACTATATTCTACCCTTGAAGACTCCAGAATAGGTAGAAGTGAAAATTTTTCTGAAGACATACAAAAAGTAACAAAAAAAGAGTTGCCATGTCCACTAGGATCATATTATTTCTTTGGAAAACCTTAGATCCTTTTTTCTCTCTAATTCTGTGCTATGTTTACTCTGTGGGTGGTTCCATAGCCAGGCTGTCCATGGTAGCATTTGCTGTACTGTAAACCTTTCCTTTCATTCTCAGTAACATATTCTCTTTTCATTTTATAACAAATTACAGGTGTAAATCTCTGTGCCCTTTGGTAAGGCTGCATTCTTCTGAGTCTGGTGAAATCCAGGCTGTTTAGCAGACAATGAAGTTTTGTTCTCCTCTTTGGGCTGGACAACTCTCAAAGATAGTGGTGTGGACAAGGACATCTCTATCTGTTAAAACTGACACACCTGAAAAGAAGGAACCTGCTCTTTAGGTTAGTTGCTCTCTCAATTAGTTGACAATAAATTTCTTCCTAAATTGTAAAATAGTACAAAATGAAAAATCATTTTCAGTAAAGATTATTTTTTTGTACTTGGCACTGTGCCAGCTGCTTGAGAAGCAGCAAAAGAGATGCTTCCTTTCAGAAAGTTTATGAGGTTGAAGAGAAGGGATGAAAACACAGCAATACAAGTCATGGGAACACATGTCCAAACGTCTGATTATGTGGGGGCAGAATAAAGACACTGCTAAAACTCAGAGGAAAGGAAGAGCCAGGAAGAATCTGGTGGTGCTGGAAGGCTTTGTGGAGGATGCAGGACTTCAGCTGAGCCCCCCTTTTTTTTCAATTTAAATTTTAATTTTTTATTCAGCTGAACTCTTGAAAGATGGGTAGGTAGGTTGGGGTTTGAGAGCTAGGATATTTCTGGAGGGGTTGGGGGCAAGGTGAGAAAAATTTCAGATTAGTAACAAACAAATCAGGTTTGTGAAACATTTATGCTAACAGTCAGACTAAAGTAGTTTTTTGGGTTGGGAAATGGTATAAAATGCATTTGGGTGGTATATTAGTTAGCCAAAGGGATGCTGATGCAAAGTACCAGGAATCTGTTCGCTTTTATAAAGGGTGCTTATTTGGGGTAAAAGCTTATAGTTACAAGGCCCTAAAGAGTCCAACTCAAGGTTACTTCCTTACCAAACTCTGCTACCACGTGTTGAAGCAAGATGGTGGGCAACATCTGTGAGGGTTCAGTCTTCCTCTTCCCTCTTAAGGCTCCTTGGGTCCAGCTTCTTCCGCTCACAGCTATAGGCTGCTGTAAGGTTTGTCTCTCTCCTGGGGCTTGTTTCTTTCTGGGCTTTGCTGCTGTGGTCTCTTCACAAGGTCAGCTATAAACTATCAAGCAATTGGCTCATTTCTCTTCCCAGGGCCTCTGCAATGTCTTTGGAGCTGTCTCTCTTCCTCTGTGTATCTTCTCTGAGTATCTATTTCTGTGTTCTCCTTGGGTGAGCATCTATTTATATAGCCCACCAAGGGGGTAGGGATTCAAGCCTGTACGTCCTAATGACATGGTCAAATCAAAGCCCTAATCTTAATATAATCAAGTAAACATAAAACTTTTGAATTTAATACAATCAAAAGGTATCATGCCCAGAGAAACAGACCAGTTTACAAGCATAATATCTCTTTTCGGATTTCATAAATAATATCAAAATGCCACAGGTGGGTAGGGCTATTGTTTAGCTTGCAGAATATCAGCCTTCCCTGTTCTCAGCTGCAACCACGCGTTTCTATATACTTTATTTTTTAAAATGTCTTTTGAAATATTGAGCTAACATAAGAATAAACAGGTTTGAATTTCAAAAGTTTCTAAACAAAAATTATCATAAAATGAGGGAAGTCCAGTGCTATTGTTAATAAAAATATATTTCCAAGAAGGACATAAAGAGAATATATACTATTTGTACATGTGCCTGTTGTAGCCTTTCTATAGACCATAATGATCTTTTTGTCTAATGAGAAAAGTAATATTAGGATTTTTATCAGACAGAAGAGAATAAGGTCAAGGGTTACAATTAAAATAGTAAGATTTTTTTTTTTAAGCTTGTGTAATGGAAGAGAATAAAACTCTACTCCATTCAACCATTAAGCAATTGTAGTAATTATTTTCATATATGTATTTATACTTTTACAGATGCATCATAAATGCTGTAGTAATCAGCAGCATGCATACAATAGAGCACACTATTAAGCAATTAGGAAAGGAAAAATAATTTAGCACTACATTATTTTTCAGACAAGCTCGACTAAACTAGTATTTAAAGAAGCCCTAATACTACCCTAGACCATGAGGATATGCATTAGTCTGGCAAACCCTTCTACTATACTGGAGGGAAGCAATAGACTGGTAAAATAGCCTCTACCTGTGCATTTCATGTGGTTCCTGGAACTCTTATTTTAGGACTTTGGATTATAAACTAGGGATGCTTCTCAGGCAATTGGATGATTAGAAACTAGTAGGAATTTAGCTTTGGATAACCAGGCCAAGATCTGCTAAAGGACCTAGAATTTGATAAAATTAAAAAAAAATAACCTATGTTACCAGAACGTAACATACACATTAAAAGAATACACAATTATAGACCAAACTCCTTCATTAACCTAGAACCAAATATCTTTAGAACCAAATATAGGAAAATCGAATTCAGCAATATTTATAAAATGGGTAGAGCATCATGACCAAATGTGGTTTATCCCAGGAATGTGAAGTTGGTTTAGCATTCAAAAATCAATTTATATAGGAGATACTTCCAAGGAAAATGGTGGAGTAGGGAACTCCAGGACTTAGTCCTTCTACCAAAACAACTATTAAACAGACAGGAAATGTCTGAAACAACTATTTTGAAAATCCAGAGGCCAGAAGAACACTGTACAACATCAGGGAAGAGTAGGAGGAAGAGGCTGATAAACTTTGGTAAAGAATTATAAATTGTTCTCTCTGTGCGGCAGCTTCTGATACTTATCTCTTACTCTCACAGCAGGCTGCTGGGGATGCAGTTCCTGGCTAGTGACTGGTGACAGTAAGGGTCATAAAAATCCTTTCCCCAAGAACAGGGGTGTGCACGGTCCATCACTGAGCACTGCTTTTGATTAGCAAACTCATGGCTGTTTGGCTCTGAGGGCAACTATTATTTCAATCCCAGACAAAGGGGATGGCAGTCATTGTTTCAACCCTCTCCAGCCACGGGCAGAGGTGGTGGAGATTTAAGGATGCAGGACATCCTCAGGGCTGTGGGGGAAAGTTAGCTAAAGGTCTACATTTGCTGGGCAGGCCAGGAATGCTTGTTTTGGGGAGCCATCAGCGAAGTCTTTGGTCACCTTCCTGACCCTCTCCACAGGGCACTTTGGAGCCAGTCTGCACTCACTTCAGGGGTCCTTGGCCCTGTTTTGGTTGGGAAAGAACAAATTGGGAAAGCCCTCCCCAGAGTGATCCTCCTCCCAGAATTTGCCCTTCAGGCAAAAGCAGCATGAGGCATTGAAAGGAGTATAAAAAACTATAGAAGTGGTTAGTCTGGGACAAAGGCCTGTGAATTACTGGTAAAGAGATATAATCAGTAATCAAAAGCCTTCCAACAAAGAAAAGCTCAGGACCAGATGGCTTCACAGGGGAATTCTTCCAAACATTCAAAGTAGACTTAATTCCAATTCTGCACAAACTCTTCAAAAAAATTGAAGAGGAGGGAATACTCCTTAACTCATTAAAGGAGGCCACCATCACACTCATACCGAAGCCAGATAAAGATACCACAAGAAAAGAAAACTACAGAGCAATATCTCTTATGAATATAGATGCAAAAATCCACCACCACAAAATACTAGCAAACCAAGTCCAATAGCATATTAATAGAATTATACACCACAATCAAGTAGGATTTATCTCTGGTATGCAAGGGTGGTTCAACTTAAGAAAATTAATTAATATAATACAGCACATTAACAGAAGGAAGAAAAAAAAAACACATGATCACTTCAATTGACATAGAAAAGGCATTTTACAAAATACAGCACCCTTTTTTGGTCAAATCACTTAGAACGCTAGGAATAGAAGGAAAATTCCTCAATATGATAAAGGGCATATTTGAAAAGCCCACCGTTAACATCCTACTTAATGGTGAAATACTGAAAGCTTTTCCTGTAAGATTTGGAATAAGACAAAGATGCCCACTGGCACCTTTGTTATACAACATTGTACTAGAAGTTCTTGCCAAAGCAATTAGGCAAGAAAAAGAAATAAAATACATCCAAATTGGAAAAGAAAAGTAAAACTTTCCCTAGTTGTAGATGGAATGATCCTATATACAGAAAATCTTGACAAATCAACAACAAAGCTCCTCTAGCTAATAAATGAATTCCAGAAGAATAAATCAAGAAAACATTTCTATTCATAATAGCAACAAAAGGAATCAAATATCTAGCAAGAAATCTAATCAAGGATGTAAAAGACTTGTACACAGGAAACTACAAAACACTGACAAAAAAAATTAAAGAAGACCTAAATAAATGGAAGACTATTCCGTGTTCACGGACTGGAAGAATAAATATCATTAAGATGTCAATACTACCTAAAGCAATTTATAGATTAAATGCAATCCCAATCAAAATTCCTACAACCTTCACTGCAGAAATGGAAAAGCCAATCACCATATTTATATGGAAAGGTAAGGACCCCTGAATAGCAAAAGCCACCTTGAAAAAGAAGAATGATGTTGGAAGACTCACACTTCCTGATATTAAAACTTATTGCAAAGCCACAGTAATCAAACATCATGGTACTGGCACAAGGACAGATACATAGAACAATAGAATAGAATTGAGAGCTCAGAAATCAGTCCTCACCTTTATGGCCAACTAATTTTTACCAAGATGGCAAAGAACACACAATTGGAAAAGAAAAGTCTCTTTAACAAATAGTGTTGGGAAAACTGGATCTCCATTTGCAAAAAAAAAAAAAAAAAAAGAGGGCATCTACTGTACACCATATACAAATATCAACCTAAAATGGATCAAAGACCTAAATATAAGAACTATAACTATCAAACTCCTAGAAGAACACATAAAGAAGCATCTCCAGGAACTTGTGTTAAACAATGGTTTCTTAGACATCATACACAAAGCACAAACAACAGAAGAAAAATACATAAAAGGGACCTCATCCAAAAACAAACAAACAAAAAAAAAACCTTGTTTTTTAAAGAACTTTATCGTTAAAGTAGAAAAGACAACCTACACAATGAGAGACAGTATTTGGAAACCACAAATCCAATAAAGGATTAATATCCAATATATGTAAAGAAATCCTTCAATTTAACAACAAAAAGACAACCCAATTTAAAAAATGTCTGTTCAAAAAACTTGAACAGACATCTATTCAAAGAAGACATAAAATAGCAAGAAAGCGCACATAAAGATGGTTAACAACATTAGCCCTCAGGGAAATGCAAACCAAAACCACAATTAGATGCCATTTTGCACCCATTAGAATGGCTGTTATTTTTTTAAAAAGGGAAAATAACAAGGTTTAGAATGGATGAAGACAAGTAGGAACACTCATTCATTGCTGGTGGCAGATGCAGTGGAATACAGTTAAGCGGTTCTTCATAAAGATAAGTATAGCATTACCATATGACATGGCAATCCCACTTCTAGGTATATTCTCAAAAGAATTGAAAGCAGGGCTTGAACAGATATTTGCACAATGATGTCCATAGTGGCATTATTCACAATTACCAAAGGATGGAAGCAACCCCAGTGTCTATCAACCAAGAAATGGATTAATAAAATATGGTATATACATACAATGGAATATTATTCAGCCGTAAAAAAAGAATGGATACTTGTGGCAGCACGGATGAACCTTGAATGCATCACGTTGAGGGAAATAAGCCAGAAATAAAAGGACAAATATTGTATGATTTCACGGAATTGAAACAACTAGAATAAGCAAACTCTTAGAGTTGTAATCTGGAATATAGGTTATCTGGGGATGAGGTAGGGATAGGGAATGGAAAGTTAGGGTTTAAAACGTTCAGAGTTCCTATTTGGAATGATGGGAATGTTTTGGTAATGGATGGTGGTGATGGTAGCACAACATTTTGAATGCAATTAATAGCACTGAAATGTATATATGAATATGATTAAAAGGGAAAATGTTAGGTTGTATAGATGGTAAGAGAAAAAAATTAAAAAAAAATCTGTGGATCTACACAAACAGCGAACCCTAAGTTAAATCATGGACTTTAATTAATAGCACAATTATGAAAATGTGCTATCATTAATTGTAACAGATGTTCCACACCAATGCAAGGTGTTGGTGGTGGGTGGTATATGGGAAACCTGTATTTTATGCATGATCAGTCTGTAAAACCACAACTTCTCTAATAAAGAAACAAAAATTTTAAAAAAGAAGCCAGAAAAAAGTTGTGTTCACAATATTCTATAGTCTGTTAAGTGTGCAACAGCATTATGTCCAAAAAACAATGTACATGCCTTAATTAAAACATTTTATTGGCAGGAAAAATATCAGTTAATATAATTCATCACATTCCAACAGAGTAAAACAAAAAAGCCATGTGAGCATCTCAAAAGTTACTGAAAGTAGGGAATGGGGAGTTAATTCTTAGTTGGTACGGAATTTTCACATGGGGTAATGGAAGGTTTTGGTAATTAATGATGGTGATGATGGTAGAACAACAGTGTGTATGCAACTAACAGCATTGAATTATATATTTGAATGAAGTTAAACAAGGAAATTTTAGGTTGCTTATAGGTTTTAGTTTGCTAAGCTGCTAAGAGCAGATACCTTAAATGGCTTGGCTTTTAACAATGGAGATTTATTAGTTTACAAGCTAACAATCTGAGACCACTACAGGGAAATGTAAACTAAAACCACCATGTGACATCAGTTTTCTCCCACTAAAATGATTACAATCTAAAAGTCTGATAACGTTAAATATTCATAAGAACATGGACAAAGTGGAAATCTCATACATTTCTGGAATGAGCATAAAATGATATAATAACTCTGGATAATTGTTTGCCAGTTTCCTAAAAATATTAAACATACATATATCCTATGACCCAGCAATTTCATTTCTAGATATTCACCTATGAACACAAGACCATAAAAGTATAAGTACAAGAATGTTCATAGTAGCCTTATTCAAAATATCTCTAAACAATAAATCTTCATCAACAGGAGACTTGATAAATAAATTGTGGTCAATTAGTACAATAAAAACTATCAACAACGTGGAAGAATACTAAAATATTATGTTGAATGAATGAAGCCAGATGGCACACACACATATACACACACATAGTGGGAACAGAAGAAAGACAAAGAGAGAGAATATTATTTAAGAACAGGCAAAAAAATATCTATGGTGAAATAAGTCTTGGCTGTGGGTGGGGGAACTTGATTGCCAAGCAACACAAAGGGACTTTCTGGTGTGAAGGAAACATGATCTTGTTTTGGGATATGGTTACTACGGGTATATACAATTTTCAAAGCTCATTTAATAGAACACTTAATATCTCTGCATAATATTGTATGTAAATTACCCTTCATTCAAAAAATTAAAATATATAAACTAAAAAATAATCAGTAGCAAAAAGATTCATCTCAAATGTGAGCAACTCCCTTTTGAATCCACTTCTAAGAACTCTTGATGGTCAGAATAGTTTAAAGACTTCATTTTTTGAAATAGGAGCACATGATCCCATTGTCACATTAGCAAATGAATTTGTGAACTTATAGTTTAAAGATAAATAGGACTAATGATCATAATCTACAGTAAATCATGGAAGGTAAATCTATATGAACTCATTGACCCACATGGAGGACTTTTTATGACGTTGTTGGCTTCTTTGTGATTTCCATGAAATTTTCTGAAACACAATGCCTTTTAAGGAGCCATACATTGCATACAGGTTTGTATATACATATAAATACACATACATAACTGTCAGTGGTAAATCACTGATTATTAAGAATAAAGACAGAGTAAAAAAAAATGATGCAAATATAAAGACAGATATTATGGCTGGACCATACATCTAAATCATACCGCTTGAATTAGCCAAGCATGTTAAACACCACTCTATTTACCAAGGCACCACTTTTTCAACCTACAAAGGCTGTTTGGTCCTTTGTTGAAAATCCCAGAGCCAAATTACGAAAATGTCATCAACTGATCAAAAATATTGTTAACATATAATGGGAGTTTCAATTTCTGCACTTTAAGCCCAGATTGGTATTTGAGTATATCTTTACCTCTCCAAAACAAGAGAGCAAGCACTCAAGGGTGTTATTCCTATTAAAACCCTGTAATCATAAATGTATCTTCCCAGCTGTATGTTTAAAGAATATTTGGCTTATAGCTGATGTCAGGGGTATGATGGGTTTGTAATGAAATATCCTTTTCTCCATTTGCTACTTTTCCAATCTTTGTTTTCTGATGAAAATTTAGGCTTTTGTCAAATTGAAGTCGTTAGTTTGTCTATTGGCACAGAGTTTTAGGCTGAATTGGCGAGTGAGCAAGCCCGATGATTCAACTCACTGCCAAATGGCACTTAGCTAACTTCTGCTTGCATGAAAAGCAGACAGAACATTATCAGGACCAACGTGGAGGGAAAAGGATATGTAGTCACTATCTAATGCACATATATAAGCAAAAATGTGAGGCATATGTTTTTCCTCATTCATAGATGCTCATTCAATTAATATTGTTGCCATAAGTGTTTCATGGTCCAAATGTCTAAATTGTGCATGATTCCAAATAGCATCAGACCATTCAGACTTGGGCACTGGGCATCACAGATGTGCTGAATACAGTTACAGAGCGGCATGGCTAAGCATGGTTTCCATGCCTCATGGGGGGAGACTTTTTTAGTAACTTTGCCAAAACTATTATATATTGTTTTCTCATCAGAGCTCAGAGACCCTTTGTAATTATGTAGAAGCTGACAGAAATCACATTAGACTATAACAGCCTTTCAAATGTTTTCAAGTGTATCTGCAACCCAGTGTAAATAGGGCCAGTGGTTGCAATTTATATCTTTTTTGGAATACTAATATTTGTTTTACCCCAGGCAATTAGAATGAAGGTGTGAGAAATGGCATGCTCACAGGCAGTAACTTTCATGAAAGAGCTCTCTTGTTTGCATTCTGGAGGATCATTTATTTATAAACTCCAGAATACAAATCACAATACTCCCAGAGTTCTTATTTTCTAAATGCTGGAATGTTAGGAGGGCCAGCCCTTGAAATGTAAAAGTGGGGAATTTTTAAAACTTTAAGGAAAAATGATAGCTATCCCATATCAGGCAAAAAAAAATGAACTAGAGAAACATATCTGTGATTGCCAAAAAGGGCTAGTACTCTCAAGACTGCAGGCAAACAAAATGCTAACAAGTTTAATTATTCACAATGGCACATTTATGAAGAGTATAATGTCACAATCAATGATTACAAGCCCACACAACAGCATTGTAAAAATTCTACAAGGCGTGTTCAGAAGTGAAGTAATTCAGAATTTGAAATCAATAGCATTTATAGACCTTAGAAAATGTCAAATGGAAAACGAATGTCAGCATTTGTACACTTTTTTGAGCTTTCTTCTCAGATTTTAATGATTCCTTAAAAGATTTCCACATACCTGAAAGCAAAAGCAAACAATTGCCCTTTCCATCTCAATTAACTCTCTCAACAGATTTAGATTTGTCAGAAAACTGTTTTATATATAGGAAAATGACAAACCTTCATGAGCTCCAAGTTTTGCCCCTTCGTCAATGTTCCTTCTCCTGTTTCTCTCCTTTATGCCTTCTCACTTTTCCTATCTCACAATATTTTTGTTCCATTCATTTCTCATCACCGTTTCTTAGCCTTTCAAAGAAAGGTGTTGCCACAAATAGATATGATTGGTAAACACCACAAGATAATACTTTGGTAAATTCTTAAGTGAAAATACCCCTTTATAGTTAAAACTATATATAGTTAAAACTAGGGAAAATGGGGCAAAGAGTATATGGGCACACTCTGTACTACCTGTCTAAATTTCTGTAATTCTAAAATTATTCCAAAATAAAAATTTTATTTAAAAAAATCCCCTTATACAATATTTGGATTCTTCCTGCTACACTTTATCTACATATTTGGTGAGAACAAACACACACACCCTGAATATTGGAAATATTAAAAAAAATATATAGCATTTATAGCTGTTTTCATTATTGCTACTTCCTTTTCAAGTATTGATATCACGAGCAATAGTTAACTTTTATTGAATGCCTAATATGTGCAAAGCACTCTATTAATGCTTTTACTTACATTATTTCACAAAATCCATAAATGCTATTACCTTTGATGCCCCAAACGGTAAAACGGTTAAATTGTAACAGTAATGGTAAATTGTAACAGTAACTGAAAAATGGTTAATTGTAACAGTAACTGAAATTGTAACAGTAACAGAAAAATCTCAACCCAACTCTGTTGCTCTGTTAACTCCCAGTTTTTACATTGCCTCCTTCTTCAAAGTTCGTATTTGTATGTACTGGGTTCAAGGACTGTTCTATGGCATCTCTTTCTCTTCCTTCCTGTGTCTTTGTGTGTGTGTGTATTTGGATGAATACTCAAAAATAACCCTGCCAACAAGTTGCTACTGGCCTTACAAACAAAAGGAAACCCTCCAACATTTTCAATTAAAGACTGTTCTATTTATGAAAGCATGTCACTGTCTGCTCTAGTTTTTGCTGACATTTTTTTCAGTTTTCTGAAAAAAGATGTCTGTAACCATTTCTTTATTAATGGAGTGGTGTCCACTAACCTCATATACCACCAAATTATCTATCAACTGAAAAAGAGAAGAAAATTTAATTTTGGGTTACTCCAGAAACTATGGCAACAGGGCTTTTTGGCAGCCAAAGGGTGTAAAATCCAGATTAGATAGATGGATATATTTACATATTCACTTTTACATTAAACAGAATGGATGACACATCCCTGTATAAAACCTATTATTTAAACACGTCAAGTGAAAAGTGTTAAAATAAATGGCTCATGACTTATGAAGTGTTAAAATAAACGTTTATTTCAACACTATACATGACATAAGCCATTTATTTCAACACTTTCTACTTCAGAAGACTCATGCAGACAAGAGGAAGAGATCTCAATTGCCAGGAGTATGTTAAGAGGCCAAGACAGAGAGATTACAATTGCAGTTTTGATCCTTGATTGCTTGGTTTGGGGGTTGGAATCAGAAGGTATGATGGGAGGTTTCATTCATAACACCTTGGTAAATGCTCAGTGGATGTGGTAAATAGTTCCTCAATACCACCTACATGGCGTACTTTATTCATCACCTTATTCTTAACTGATTCTGAGACTTCAGGGCATACCTGGCTTTCAAATTATCAAAGAAATACATTATTTTCTGCAAAGAAAACATGTTTAATTTCATGTCTCCACTTATTGGAAGAGCCTAAACTAATGCCAAATCTTCAGAGAACAAAGTTTTCTAGAATAAAGACTGAATTTTGTAAGCACAGTTAAGTGTAGATGCACATAGCACTTAATATATGCCACATTCTAAGTGTTGTACAAATAGTGAATAATTTAATCCTCACAACAATCTGGAAAAGTAGGTACTATTATGTCTGCCATTGTCCAGATAGGAAAACCAAAGCACAGAATGGCTGCATAACCGTCCTTAGGCTAACTCGGTAAGTTGGGGAGCCAGGATTTTACCCTAAACAGTCAGGCTCCTAAACTCACCCTCTTAATCCCTGCCCTAAACTACTGCTATTTGGAGAGAGAATAACCCATTTATTCTGTGCTGTGGTCTAGACGTTACGTAGGCTTGACCAACAGATAAGTTCATCATCTCATTATCGGGCAGGACAACCCCAACTGGGTGAAACTTTCCCCTCTTTTCAAATAAGATCTCCAGATAAAAAGAATCAATAACGTTTCTACATGAAATTAGTATTGACTAATTGAATTGTTAAGGACAGCTGATTAAGAGTTCCTTCAGTTTTACCTATTTTAAGACTTTTTATAATCCTACAAATGGTCGAACTTCTGTGTTTGAAATGAGAATGTTTGAAAGTGACTGAATTATTTCCTTCCAGGATATCTCTTATGGCTCCCCTGATAAAAATGCTGGTAAAATATTTCCAGTTTCAAGCAAATCCAGTAATAGTAGACTTCACATGCTGAAGCAATTTTTTTGTTGTTGTTGTTATCAAAGGTAAGCTTCTCCCTTTCTCTCTCACCCCCACCCTCCCTCCCTTTCATTATATTCTTCTTTCCTCTTATTTATCTAACATCTTTTCTTTTCCTTATCTTCCATCTTTATATAACCTCTTTCCTCTCCCTAGATACCTATTCCTTAGCACTAAAAACCAAATAACTGCAGTTTGTTTAATTTAATATTCCCCATTCTTTGTAATTTTAGAAACCTGCAAACAATTGGAACCTATGATATACCACCATTTACTCTATCTGTAGATACATGTTCCTGTTACAAGTCAGACTTTAAAATATATACACCTTTCCTCTGCCCATCCTACCGCCTACTTCCCACCACCACGATGATCACTAACCAGCTTTTGAAAATTGTTAAGAAGACGTCAGGACACTGAGAGGATTGTAACATATGAAAGACACATTTTTTCTTTTTTTTTCTTTTTTGAAAGACATATTTTAATGTATTACAATGTAAAGAAAATTGAGATAATTCATCCTAGGGGTATTTTGCGTTTCAAAAGAGAAGACCAAAGTATAGCAAAATTATGAAATGTATTTTTTAAAAAGTCACCTGCACTGTTTTTTCAAATAATAGGTACTGCCTGGGTAATATTAAATATTATATATTCATATTTATAAAATCCATATATTTGATATCTTAGAATAAAAATGACTTCAAATAATATAAATTTGATATTTATTTACTTAGTTATACTTCATAAATGACATCAATGACATCTTATTTTTTATACATGAGACAAGATAAAGATTACTATTCAGAGCACATTTTGATATTTACTACTGGAGCTAAAATTAAGAATACAGCCTCTATATTCAAATATATAGTCAGAGTGTGAATGTTTACCCAGCTTTTTTTAACTTAAGAAAAGTCCCACACCATGAATTGAAAAACAAAACAAAATTGAATTTAAAATGAATTTTTATAGAAATATAATCTATCAATTTAAAGTATTCAAATATTTTCATCTATTAAATCAATACATTTATTGAATGCTAACTATGAAGCAACTATTAACTTTGAAGTTGGTGTCTGAAAAATGAGATTGATATTGCTGTCTTTAAGAAATTTACAATCCAGCTGAAGACATAAATGAATTATTATAATACCTGCTCATGACTCCACTAAAAACCTGAACAAATGATAGTAGGCATTTTAGAAGGCAGAGAATGGAGGGGACTGGCATTGCCGATAGAACTGCATGTGCAAAGGGATAAAGGTCTAGAAATGCTTTGAATATCAGATGTGTGACAGGACCTGGAGTAACATATGGGTGAGAAGGGAAAGGAAGGAGAAAAGGCTGATGCCTCTGGTGACTCCCATCATATCCCTCAACCACCCCTGATTTCCATTGCAGCTGCTGTGGGCAGTTCCATGTCAGTTCTTCCCGGCGCCAAGATGGCAGAGTCCCCCTCATGCTTCTGCCAGGCTTCTTCTTTCTTTTCTCCAAAACAGTAAGAGCCTACTAGGCCTTAAATCACACCCAGGGAATACAGGGGGTTAAGGTTCCAAGAGACAAAGCTCCAGCTTGTTGGCTGATGACAGTCAGGGGATAATATGCTCCAGTGTTTGATCTTTCAGGTGGACAATTCAGCAAGATCCTCTGTACATTTCTTAGGAGTTCACGATTGTGATCTCAAAAAACAACAACAACAACAAAAAAAAACAAACAAAAAAAACACTCTTACATTGTTTTTTTCTCTTTCTTTGTCCCATGACTTCTCCTTCATGTTTGCTTCCTTGGATCAATTCACAAATAAATCAACTGCATCCAAGTCTTTGATTCAGGATTGGAATTCACGAGAACTCAAAGGCAGGGAATGCTACAATAGGGCCAGTTTGTCAAGGGTGCTGCATTCCACACTAAAGATTGTGAACGTTTTCTTACAAGACTGTGGAGGAGAAGGGCTCTGAAAATTTTGTGTAGAGTGGTCACAAGATGAGATGGTATTTTGAACTTCATAAATGGTGATGGTGTCATAGCGTCAGAGGGGATGAAAGTGAAAGTGGAGCGATTATTAGAAAGTCTTTTAAGAGAACAATCTGTCTTTGCAAGGGTTCAGACTAAGGCTGCAGGGACAGAAAATGAGAGAAAAGATTTCAGTCACATTCATAGATGGACTGTATAGGATCTGTGATTAATTAGCTGCGCAGGTTATGAGGATGGGAAGAGTAAAGATGACTCATAATATTATTAACTATTATAGCTTCTAAGATTTTGAAGAGGATAATAAATTTGAATTTGGACAAATACTTAAGGTCCTCTAGGTGGAAAACAGCTGAGCTACTTAAGAACATAGAATATAGCTTATTATTTATTTATTTATTTTGATTTTCCATGCATAGTGTCTCAAATATTGTGAAATTGGGAGTCTGTAAATGTTTTATTTATAAATGGTGACCTAGAGCTGAATAAGGTTGTGACAGTATTGACCAAAGGAAAACATTTGCTAAAATGTTGTACAAATGAAAAACCATGTATGGACTCTAGGGTCACAAAATATTGGTATAAATTCTGCTTTCCTCTCTTAATAACAACTGTGAGCTTGATTTTAATCACTTTAAAAATAAAGCTAACAGCACCACTTAACTCATAAGGTTATTGTAAGTATTAGATGACATTCTGAAAATACTTTGAAACAGTAAAAGGGTTACACAAATATTAGTTTTCAAATACATAACTTTGGAAATTGATGAAAATACAGAAATATGGATTCTAAAGTTTCTGATAAGGATGATGATGATAATGGTAAGAGCTAAACTTTATTACCCTTTCTATATGCTGCTTGGGTCTTTAAAGTCAGTGGATGAGATTACAATGGCATAATTGGAGGCCAGGTCAGTGCATAAATTCAAGTTGGCATAATGAAGGCAAGAACTTCAAAGACTGGTGGTTGAAGAATGTACTGTCTCATTAATTTCTGCTTACATTAAAACTCAATAAGAGGGGGATGGATGTGGCTCAAACGGTTGGGTGCCCATCTCCCATATGGAGGGACCTGGGTTTGATCCCCAGGACCTCCCAGTAAAAAAAAAAAAAACAAAAAACTCAATAAGAGTTTTATTTTTTGTTTTCTATTCCCCTCCTTCCTCAATATCTGTGCAAGTTAGGCTAACCACACTAAAACTGGGACATGATATGGACCATGGCATATATAGATAGATATGTACACATCTCTTTACACACATAGAAAGTTACCTTTCACTGCTGTCATTCTTGGCAGATAAAACATTATAATCATTTTATAGTTGAATGGCATATAATGCAACGAAAGGTCTTCACAGGAAAAAATATATGTTTTCACCCTTTTACTTTCTTCAGCAGTGATTAGTTCCAGAAATATAAGGTATCATCACTTCTCAAAAAGCACTGTAGGTTATAAGATTGCTCTTCTGAAGTTGGCAACATATAATAAATGTGCTTTATTCCTAAACATCAATCAGTTTCAAGAATGGCAGTTGCTTGTAGAATGGTAATAATAGAAATAGTCGGCTAATAAGTACTATAGACATTAAAACATTGGGTGACAGATGTAAAGACATCCTGTTATACAAGAACACTTTCTTATAATTATGGTTTTATAACTAGCTACATCAGTTTCTAAATATTTAATTTAAAACTTTCTATATTTTTAGTAATGAAATTTATATGCCAGTATTCTGTACTGACATATAGAAATAAGAATAAGATAGAAATATTTCCAAGATCTGCAATAACGTGTGATCTTCTTTTAACATGTGATATCTGTAAGGGTATCAGTATTTGGATAAGTATGGTGGCACTAGGTCATTTAACATAGGGCACTCTGTTTAAATCGTTACTAAAAAATTTTGGTTTGAAGGCATTTTAATTTATTGCTAAAGCATGGAATTGAAGTAAGAATGTTTGTGATAAGCCTCACAATACCCTTGCATTAAAACCTTTAAGCAGTTTATGAAACAGTATATGGATACATTTATTGAATGTGCTACTTGGTGAAAAATAATGATTTTCATCATCAAAGACATAAATTAATTTTGTGTCAATTACATAGAGAAATCAGGTCCTTAACCTAAATGGAATTTTATTTTCTTGGAGAGTGGGTTTGTAGATTTTACAATAAAATGTAGCATACTTAGATGCCAAAGAAGCATAGCTGACAGTTCTAACCGGGATCAGAGAGCAGGTGAGTTCCAGGAAGTACTTGAAGGAGGTGGTCATTAAGAGTACAAAACTCAGATAAGTGGACCATTGGCAATACCAAGCCACAGACATATTTTAAAAGAAGATATGGGTGTGAGAATATGTATACTATGTTTAAGAAACAAGGAAATCCACCATTCACCTGGAGTAGAGTTTGTAAAATGATCACTGAGATGTTGGTTAGGGCTTAGATAATTGCTAGACTGTGGGCACCTAGTCTAGAATAACAGACTAAGAAGTTTGACCTTCACAGTGAGAAACAGGCTATTGGTAAAGTTCATGGAGTAGTTTTCTTTCTGTGCAGATTGTTGAATTAGATTCTGAAAAGGATTGAAATATGAAGGTGAAGGAAGAGAAAGGGAAGGGGAAATTACTGGGTGCCTCCATGTGCTGGGCACTGTGATTTGGCACTTTTGACTTTAGAATGTTATCCTTATGATTATACTTTATTATAAGTATATGCATTTGAAATTACATATTTTCAAAGTTATTTTAGAAGTCCAGTTGTACAAATTAGGGAAATTAAGTGCTAAATAATACTTGGTTGTGGGATGAAATTAAGACAACTCTCTTAGAAAAGAGATAAAAGAATTTTACATATATATAAAGTGAGAGAGCATATCAATTTGTATCTCCTTCATAACTTGCCACAGGCAAAAGGAAAACTAGAAGAGAAAATTGTGCCAAATGGCTATTTCATTTAAGAAGAGTTCTAAAATTATTTTGGATGGTAACAGAGGGTGTGAATTTACTTAAGAAAATAAAACAGTGTCCTCAGAATTAAGAACTAAGTTTAAGCAGGCACTTGACATATATTATCTCATTTATCCTTTAAAATACCTCTGTGAACCTTGATGTTTGGTATTATTTTTAGTTCTCAGGTGGAGATACAGAGGTTATCAGTTAGCAGGTATGTGTATGACATTAAAACTCAACAAGTTCTTTGTGTCATTCATCCTGCCTCCACCCAGTAATACCTGAAACACTGAACTACTTGGCAGTTTCTAGAGGATATCGCATTTATTCCGTCCCTTGTGTGACTTCTCTTGCTATTTTCACTGCCAGAAATGTTCTTTCCCTTTTTCTCCTACTCCTCCTCTATGGCCCATACCAAATAGTACGTCCCTTGGGGAGCCTTCCTGGGCCATTATCAATCACTATGCTCCTTCTTTTTTGTTTCCTCTAGTACTAGAGGAAATATCACCTTGAATAATAGCAATTTATGTGCATGTCTCTTCTTTTAACGTGTGATCTCTGTAAAGGTAGGAGAATTGTCTAACTTTGTGTTTCTATTCTGGAACCTAGTATATAGCAGGGGCTCAAAGAGACTTAGTAGAAGGAATGAAGCTATTATCCCTTTTGCTTCCTTCTCAGTCTCCTTTGCTGGGCCCTCCACTTCTCCAAGACCTCTTAATGTTGGACTGCTTCAGGGCATAGCCTTTGGTCTTCTCATCTCTTCTTACACTCCCTTCCTTGGAATCCATCTAGTCTCATGGCTTTAAATAACTTTTCTATGTTGATGATTCCTAAGTCTATCTCCAGCACTACCTCCTTTCTGCACTTGTATATCCAGTTGCCTACTTGACACCTCAACCTTGGTAACAATAGGATCGCATATTCAAATTCCAAAACTGAACTCTTGATTTTCACTCTAAGAACTTAGCTGACTTGCAGTTATCTTAAACTCATTTGATGGCAACTCTTCCTTCAGTTGCTCAGGCCAAAAGCCTTGGAGTCATTCTCTCTTTTTTTTTTTTTTTTTTTTTTTTTTTTTTTTTTTTTTTTTTTTTTTGGATACATATCCCATTCAAACCTTTGGAAAATTCTTTCAGCTTTACCTTAACATATATAACAAATTTGACCACACCTCAGCACCTCCAAGACACAATTTTCTCTTACCTGGTGTATTAGTAGATAAAAAAAATGCTGATGCAAAGTACCAGAACCTTGTTGGCTTTTAAAAAGGGTATTTATTTGAGGCAGAAGCTTACAGTCACAAGGCCCTAAAGTGTCCAACTCAAGGTACCATAAGAGGTACTTACTCACCCAAAGTCATTGGCCACATATTGGAGCAAGATAGCAGGTGATGTCTGCTAGGGTTCAGCCTCCCTGAGACTTTGTGGTCCCAGCTTCTTCCAATCTCAGCTGTAGGCTGGTATATGGCTTGTCTCTCTCTCTTTCTGGGGCTTGTTTCTTTCTGGGGTTCAGCTGCTCAGGTCTCTTCATAAGATCAGCTACTGTAGACTATCAGGTAAATGGCTCTGCTTGCTCCCTGGGCTGCAGGATCCTGTCTGGTGAGCTGTCTCTCTTCTGATCTGTGTTCTTCTTCTCTGCGTTCTCCTCCACGTCTTTACTTCCCAGGGCTCCAGCATCAGAAACTCAAACTCTCTCCTCTGCCATGTCATTTTCTCTGTGAGTCCCCACCCACCAAGGGGGCAGGGACTCAACGTCCTACTACTGAGGTGGCTGAATTAAAATCTTAATCATAATTTAATCAAGTAAAAGTGAAACCTCTGAATTTAATACAATCCAATATGCCCAGAGGAACAGACCAGTCCACAAACACAATCTATTATCTGTTTTTGGAATTCATAAACAATATCAAACTGTTACACCTGGATTCCTGCAAAGTCCTTCTAAAATATCTCCCTGCTTTTACTCTTGTCCCCCAAGTTAATTACCAGAGTAAACTTGTGGTAAATAATTCATATTATGTGCTCTCTTCTGCTTAATACCCTCGGATTATTGTGCTCAAACAAAAATCCAAAACTCTTATAGTGGCAAGGATCCCCTTGAGCTGTACCACATCCCTTATCACTCTGACAGCATCTCTTAGTACGTTCCTTTTGTCAATCTGCTCCACCCTCTCTGTCCTCATTTTGTGAACATGGTATAAAGGCCTCAAGGCCTTTGTGTTTGCTGTTCCCTCCACATGGAATATTTTCATGCCTTATGCCTTCATCTCCTTTAGCCTTTTTCAAATTTCACTTTCTCAGTGAGGTCTTTTTTGAATATCTTTTAATATTGCAACTGTTCCCACATTGGCACTCTCTATCAGCCTTCCCAGCTTTATTTTTCTTCATAATATTTACCATTATATAACATATTACAAATTTACCTGTGTATTTCTCTTTTCCTCTCACTACCATCTAAGCTTCATGAGGGCAGGCACTAGCAGCCAGATGGCTGAGGGTTGAGAGGCAAATGAGAGCTGAGAATTTGAATTTTCCTTCTTAGTACTGCTCTCCTTACTTGGAATGTTCATGGAGCTTGTATCTTCCAAAGATCTTGTGTTTTAAGTCTCAGATCAAGGGTAAATCTTTTGGAAAGTCTTTCCTAAGCATAGAACTGAGCTCTTAGTGCTTTCTCTGTGCCATTCCTGTACAGAACCTATTATAGTTCCTATATAACTTTATTGCTCCTAGTTGTTTCTTTGCTTCTATTTGTTTATCCGATATTGACTCCAGAGAGGGCAGCATGCCATACTAGTTCTGGAAGCAGTTGCCTGCTTTTGGATTCTGGCTCCACCACACAATAGCTATCTGACTTTGGGGAATTGCTTAAGTTTTCTGTACCAATGGAGATAACAATAATAACACCTACCTGATTAAAGGTAACAAATGTGATGTTACACAATTAGTACTGTGCCTGTCATTTAGTTGATGTTTAACAAATGTTAACAATGATTATGTGACTTTGTGTCCCCTGTCCCTGAAATTTGGAAAGTGTTTTATTAGTGATTGTTGAATGAAGACAGAAAGGGTTAAATGAGTAAGAAGATAAGTAAGGAGACTCCGCTGAAAAGGAAAATAGAAACAAGGATGAAGATGGAGATGTAATTCAAGGCAGAATCCTAAAATAAGTTTAAAAAGGTTTGAGAGGAGCAGATGTAGCTCAGTGGTTGAGTGCCTGCTTCCCATGTACAAGGTCCTGAGTCCAACCCCTAGTTTGAATTAAAAAAAGGTTTGAAAATTTTAAAAATGAGGGTAGGAGAAAAGGACAAGTTGAAGAGACAGGAGAAAGTGTAGTGCCAATCTCCTCATTACAGTGGAGAGGGAAGTATTAGTTTTTGCCTGATGGATTTGTTTTTTAGGGTGAAAAGATTGGTCCAGATGGATGATCCTAAAATTGGTCACAATTAAAACAAAAATACAATTTAGAGTATCAGCCCACAGAATTACTACCTTGACTGTGGGTATATCTATTGGAAAGAAAATAAGAGTAGGCTTTAGAAACACTGGGCATGGCCAGACAAGGTCCTTAAGCTCTTTCAAGTCTCAGTTTTCTCACATGTGAAACAAGACTGGTGAAAGAACTTATCTCATAGAATTAAAGAAACTGAATGTAAAATGCTCAGAATAGAACTTGACATACTGTTAGCCTTCAATGAATGTTAGTTCTTAGCATCACCATCACCATCACCACCACTACCACCATGATCATCATCACTTTAATTAATCAAGTTCATTGCTTAAATTCCTGAAAGATAAAAAAGGGTAACATTTTCCTTTAAGATGAAGACAATTAATTTTAAGTTTTATAAATGCTATTGTCATTGGAAGGTGGCCATTTGAGTTGTTAGAAGCAGAATGAAAACTAAATTAATCTTTATTTCCTTTCATGAATTTATATTTTGTCTTAAGTTTTGATCACAGCCTCTAAAGAATTAACAATTTGAGATACATTTACTTTTACTGGATGGTATATAAATAACAGCATGATTGTTCTTGTTTCTCTTTCCCTTTTAGGGGGTGGAAATTATAAGACATTTTCTGATAAAGAAGATAATATCAGACTTAGGTATATAGCTAATTTCATTCCGGATCCATGCTGAGAGAGAAAACAATGAATGCTACACTTCATTTATAATTTCCACTGTGAACATGATAAGGACTAGTATATTCTCAAATCAAATTAATCCACAGTTGCATCATTTAAAATACAGTGAAAATCCCTAATTCAAGTGTACAGTATCACCTATAAAGCCAAAATAAATGGGGTAAGATAAGAGTTCTCAGTCTTGGGTTATAGTGTCAATGGAAGTCTTGAGCTGTGCTAATTCAACAAGCTTGATCTTGATTGCCAAAGCATGCTTGTCAATATTTAACTCCCAGGGGGCATGTCAGGGGCCTTTACAGAAACTAGCTTAAACACAAAATACTATAGCAGGATTTGTGATCCTTTTCCTAACACTCAGATTAAACTGCTGATTTTTTTCTTTTAGCTTTTTAAATCAGGAACGTGTTTTCCATACTCCTACGGTAACATGAAGAGAAGGAACTGCATAGAAGAATTGTAAATTTTGTTATTAGGGTTTCTTGAAACCCAGATAAAATTTTGTCACATGAAATCACTGCAAGGCTTCTATCTGAGATTTGAAATACCATTTCCCCACCATGATTATGATATTGAAAAAATGGAAATATTGAAGATATTGAAAAAATGTTAATCTGGTTTCAGAAAATAATGTAATAATAATGTAATACAGATGAGATGATGGGTCCCATAAACTTAAAAATAAATCGTTTTCAATTTGAATACATCTACATTTAGAATCTTCTGCTACAATTAATTACAAGGTTTCTAAACTTCTGTAGCCATTGTTCTTTATAGTTTAAAGAGATGGACCATTAAAGCTATTATAACTGAGAAAATACAGTGGGGAAAAATTTGATAATGATCAAAACCTACACCTCTTTTGATGATTAAGAATTAAAAATATTATGAAAAATAGTATATTTTCTAAATGAATACATTTTTTTTCTTCCTGATTTGTTCAGGCTTAATAGATATGGGTTTAGATTTCATATTTCCCTTTTTATTGAGGCTGACAAAGCATTCTATGAGGTTAAACATGAAGACTATGATGAAAAAAATGTTAAATACACATCTCAGATAATTAACAAAATTATGCCCTTCATTTGGTGTGGTCAAACTGTTCGTATATGTCAGAATCTTAGAACAGGGTTGAAATGGCTTTGATATTATCTACTTTTGTTTTTTATACAAAGTAATGGCTAAGGATGAAATAAGATTGGTGCTGCAACAAAGAGAATCAGTCTCAAATATACAAAGGGCTGGGCTGTGATCCAGCTATTTTTGGTTATCTACAGATAACTGTGGTTTACTCTTCTGATTTTTAATGCTTTAATAGCAAATGTTCTCTTCTCAATCTATAAATATCTGAATTGAGAAACTCCAATAATTCATGGAAACAATACCAGTCTCTATTTATCATATTTATTTCAATAAGCTAAGACAAATTCCTTAACTTCTATTTGAACTTTTATGTAGTAATGGGTTTTCATCATCCCTAAATTAAACCTTATACATGTCAGTTAACCATCACAACACTTATCATATTAATTACCATGTTTTCATTTTCATAGAAATGTCACTCTGTAGTGTGTGTCAAAGATTTGGGAAATCTTTTCATGGGAAAGATATACCTCTCAGTTTTCACTTATATTTTGCCTTTTCTTTGAAAACTACTTCAATTTTTTCCTAATGGGTAACAATGGCAAAATCAAGGACAAATTCACTGTCCCTTTTTTCCTTGGACACTGGATTCTGAGAATCTTAATTATAAATTACATCATACCACTCTCACCCTGTCTATCACACTCCTCCCGTCTTACTGGTATTTTTATTGTTTCTCAAATCTCGGAACTCATGGTAGGAAGTCCTTTGCATGTCTTTTTCCTTCTGCTTGGTGCTTTAAGTATCCATATTATTGCATGACTGGCACCTTTTCATCATACAAGTCTCAGCTCGAATGTCATATCTCAGCAATACCTTCCTTGAGCACCAGTCCAAAGTCCTACCCCTTTCTCTCTCTTACAGAATTGAATCACCAGGTTTGTTATTATCACAGAAGTTAAGAGTATCTGAGATTATCCTTATTTCTTGTCTGTAGTACCACTCCATTTTCCCTCTGTGTACCTCCTGTCCTGCTCATTGTTCCATGAGTAGAGTCTAGAAAAGTACCTGGCATATGGCCGGTTCTGTCATAAATATATATTTAATGGGTAAATAAACAAATCAAAATTATATACCTAACCAAAATTTTGTTTTAAGAATAACATTTGCCTTTATAAGTCCCTACTTTGGAGATTTGAAGTACAGAAGTTGTGTAATAATGATGTGTAACCAATCTTATCACCTTCCATAATGTAGTGTGTTGTTTTTATATTAATACTGATTGTGAGATAAACCTAGTCTTCTAACCTTCTCGTTAAATTTTTAAACACAATTTTCTTTAATCCTTCCAAGTCTCCTATTGCATTGCTCAATTTCACATGTAACCTATCTGTTCATAAGTTGGAACATTTGGTATTCTCCATTTAGATGATCAATTTTCTAAGAAAACTCCATTCCTTTATTGTGGTCTAGGTTTGATCCATCCACCAAAAATTTTATAAATTAAACATTCCATATCAGATGTATTCTACAATATTTTTATTGAAAAAGGTAACA
Source organism: Tolypeutes matacus (assembly GCA_026826555.1). Classification (NCBI taxonomy): domain Eukaryota; kingdom Metazoa; phylum Chordata; class Mammalia; order Cingulata; family Chlamyphoridae; genus Tolypeutes; species Tolypeutes matacus. Next base: position 15,249,301 of record JAKSZT010053881.1, read on the forward strand.
TATTTTGCTTTGAATAAAAGTAAAACTTACTTTTAAAGTCACATGAATTTATATAAATAGTACTACTGAACAAGTTTATATCTTATTTTCAGGTATTTTTAGATAAAAAGACAGAGTTACTGAGAAATTAAAAAAAACAAAGTTTCACAAGAATTAGCTCATAATATTTTTAATAGAATCTGAATTTAAGAGAAATCTTTGCTAAAAAATATATGATTTGTCACTCTGAGCTTAGAAGGGTGTTAATAAATGTCCCTAGGCATTAGATGTCAAGGAAGAATACTAGCCAGGGTATGAAAAAGTGCCCTTACACTCAGAATGCTCAGTTATTGGGAACACAAAACGGTACACTATGAAACGGGTGCATTGGGAACATCAAGGCAGAATCAACAAGCACTACCTAAACCAAATAAAATAACATAGCAGTGGCTCTTGGGTCTTTGGTCTTCCCATGCAATTCAGTTCAACACTCCATTATACCTTGTCAAGAGACAAGAGAATGTAGAGTTAGGAACATAATTCTCTTTTTCTCTGAGCTGGAACTAGGCTTCAAGGAAGCCAGAAATTGTAGGTTGAAAGGACTCTTCTTCCAGATCATTCTTCAATTTTGATGAGGATTAGGAGACTTAAGATATGAATTAGTGTTTACAGTTTTGGGGAAGTATAGAGTTAGAATCCAATGTCACAAAAGCCCATGCCATTATGAAAGATGAGGTGGTATAGTCTTTTTTTTTTTTTTTTTTTTTCAGCAGTGTGCTTTCTCTTAAGCCTGGAAGAACTAGTTTTATTGTCAATGAGAGAGTATTATACTTAAAATCACACGAGAGAGATAGTGGAAAGATGCTGTCATACTAGGCAGACAAGGATCAGCTGTCTCCCAAAAACAATGGAGAAACAGCCAAAAGCTGACCTGAGGGACCTGCTATGGGGCTTAACAGACCAGGAGAGTGCTTCAAAACTCCCAGGAGGGGGAGGGACAGAGAGATGAAGAACACAAAACAACAAACTGAGAGTTACTAAACTTACAAGCTGCTGGGAAGGGCTCCCCTCCCTCACCCCCAGATATTAAGCTGGAGTAAAACCCCTGGCTCACTGCAGCTGACTGAGAGGGGAACGGACATCTTCCACCCTGTCAGCTGTTATAAGGGAAAAGGGAGAGGGAGTCAGGGGGCTTTTCTTCAGTATATTCGGCCAGCAGAGCCCGCTTTGAATTTTGGCTCCCATCAGACCAAAACAAAGGAAAACCAAGAGCCATACACCTCTGTGGAAAGGTGTGCCAATGAGCACCATCTGCCTGTCAGTCTGTAAATTGCATGGACAAAAACTGCAATTGGGTCTCTCTTCTCTAACTTCTGGGAGAAAATCTGGGTTCCATTAGTGAGTCCCTGGCATGATTTTGATAACTTAAGCTGGGAAATTTTAAAGACTTAGGATAAGTTGAGCCAAATATCAAATAAAAGCTGTGAAAAACTAACAACAATAGGCAAGAGAGAGAAATTGGCCATCAGAGTAAATTCACCAACATATTCAGATGCCTAGACATCAGCAAAAAATACAAGCCATGATAGGAAACAGTAAGAGGTTTCCCAGCCAAAAGAACAAACCAAATATACTGAAGAGATACAGGATTTAAGACAATTAATCAATGATAAGCACATAACTCTCTTATCAATTTGAAGAAAATATGACTAATGAGATAAAGGATATTAAGAAGACACTTGGTGAGCATAAAGAACAATTTTAAAGTCTGCAAAGAAAAGTAACAGACCTTAAGGGAATGAAAGACACATTGGATGAGATTAAAAATACATTAGAGGCACATAGAGCAGATTTGAATTGCTCAAAGACAGAATTAGTGTTTTTGAAGGCAGAACATGTGAACTGGAAAAGACAGGCAAACAGAAAGAGAAGAAATGGAAAAAATGGAACAGGATCTCAGGGAATTGAATGACAATGTGAAATGCAAAAACATATGCAATATCGGTTTCCCAGTAGGGGAAGAAAACAGAAAAGGGGAAGAAAAAATATTTGAAGAAATAATGACTGAAAACTTCCCTACCCTTATGAAAGACATAAATATCAACACCCAAGAAGGACAACATACCCCAAACAGAATAAATCAAAATAGACCCACCCCAAGACACATACTATTCAGAATGACAAATATCAGAGATAAAGAGAAGATTCTGAAAGCAGTAAGAAAAAATCAAAGCATCACACACAAGAGAATCTCCATAAGATAAAGTGCCCACCTCTCATCAGAAATTATGAAGGAAAGAAGAAAGTGGTATGATGTATTTAAAGTACTGAAAGAGAAAAACTGTCAGCCAAGAATTCTGTATTCAGAAAAGACAACCTTCAAAAATGAAGGGGAGGGGGATGGATGTGGCTCAAATGGTTGGGCATCCGTCTCCCATATGGAGGGACCCGGGTTCGATCCCTGGGACCTCCCGGTGGAAAAAAAAAAAAAAAAAAATGAAGGGGAGTTCAAAGTCTTCACAGACAAATAAAAACTGATAGAATGTTACCAAAAGACCAGAATTACAAGATATACTAAAGAGAGTGCTGTAGCCTGAAAGGAAAAACAAGGGTGAGAAACTTGGAGGAGAGTGTAGAAATGAAGATTATTAGAAAGGGTAAATTAAAGGGTAAAAAGATAGACAATAGTATGATATGAAAACAGAAAGCCAAAAGTTAAATTAGATGAAGTAAGTCATGCCTTTATAGTAATAACATTGAATGTTGATGGATTGAACTCCCCAATCAAAATAAACAGACTGATAGAATGGATAAAAAAATACGAACTATCTATATGCTGGCTATAAAAGACTCACCTCAGATGTAAGGACACAACCAGGTTAAAAGTGAAAGGTTGGAAAAGTATATTCCATGCAAATAGAAATCAAAAAAGAGCTGGAGTAGCGATACTAATATTGGACAAAATAAATTTTAAATGCAAAACTGCTATAAGGGATGAAGAAGATTGTTGTATGTTAATAAAAGGGGAAATTCAGCAAGAAGAAATAACTACACCAAATATTTATTCACCTAACTTCAGTTCCCTAAGATACAAGAGGCACACACTGGCAAAGCTGAAAGGAGAAATAGATTCTCCAATAATAGTTGGAGATCTCAATACACCACTCTCAATATTGGATAGAACATCTGGGCAGAGGATAGATAAAGAAACAGAGTGCTTGAATAATATGGTAAATGAACTAGAACTGTTAGATATCTATAGAGCATTGTACCCCAAAATAGCAGGATTATACATTCTTTTCAAGAGTTTATGGATCGTTCTCCAAGATAGACAATATGTTGGGTCACAAGACAAATCTCAATAAATTTTAAAAGATTGAAATTATACAAAACACTTTCTTGACCATAAGAGAATGAAGCTAGAAGACAATAATGGACAGACAAAAGGGAAAATTCATAAATATAAAGAGATTAAGCAACACACTATAATCAGTGAGTCAAAGAAGAAATTGCAAGGGAATTCAGCAAATATCTTGAGATGAATGAAAATGGAAACAACATATCAAAACCTATGGAACACTGCAAAAAGTGCTGAGAGGGAAATTTATAGCCCTTATGCTTACATTAAAAAAAGAAGAAAAAGCTAAAATTGAAGACCTAACTGTACACCTAGAGGAACTAGAAAAAGAAAGGCAAACTAATCCCAAACCAAGCCAAAGTAAAGAAATAGTGAAGCTCAGAGCAGATATAAATGAAATAGAGAACAATAACAACAAAGAAATAGAGAAAATCAACAAAACCAAAAGTGGTTCTTTGAGAAGATTAACAAAATCGACAAACCCTTAGCTAGACTGACAAAGAAAAAAAGAGAGTAGACACAAAAATAAAATCAGAAATGAGAGGGGGGCATTACCACTGACCATGCAGAAATAAGAGAGATCCTAAGAAGATACTATGAACAACTGTATGCCAAAAAACTAGACAATATAAATGAGATTGATAAATTCCTAGAAACACATGAACCACCTACATTGACCATAGAAGAAACAGAAGACCGGAACAAACCAATCGCAAATGAAGAGATTGAAACAGTCATCAAAAACCTCCAAAAGATGAAAAGCCCAGGGCCAGACAGCTTCACAGGTGAATTCTACCAATCATTCAAAGACAACTTAATACCGATCGTGCTCAAGCCAACATCACCCTAATACCAAAACCAGATAAAGATACTATGACTAAAGAAGATTGCAGACCAATATCTCTAATGAATATAGATTCTAAAATCCTCAACAAAATACTTGCAAACAAAATCCAGAAGCACATTAAAAGAACTATACACCACGATCAAGTGGGTTTTATCCCAGCTATGCAAGGGGTTCAACATCAATTAGTATATTAAACCACACTGATAAATTGAAGAAGAAAAATCATATGATCCTCTCTATTGATGCAGAAAAGGCATTTGACAAAATACAGCACTCTTTCTTGATAAAAACACTCCGAAAGATTGGATGGAAGAAAGCTTTCTCAATATGGTAAAGTGCATATGTGAAAAATCTACAACTAGCAATGTACTCAATGGTGAAAGACTGAAATCTTTCCTGCTGAGATCAGGAACAAGACAAGGATGCCCACTGTCACCATTATTATTCAATACTGTGCTAGAAGTTCTAGCTAGAGCAATTAGGTTAGACAAGAAAGAAAGGTACCCAAATAGGAAAGGAAGAAGTAAAACTTTCACTACTCACTGATGACATGATCGTATATCTTGAAAATCCTGAAAAATCCACAATGCTACTAGAATTAAAGACAAGTTCAGCAAATGTGGCAGGTTACAAGATTAATAAGAAAAAATCAATAACATTTCTATACACTATTGAAGTGCAATCTGAGGAGGAAATTAGGAAAAAAAATTCCCATAGTGACTAAAGCAATCAAATATTTAAGATTAACTTAATCAAGGACACAAAGGACTTGTATTCCAAAATCTATAAAACATTGCTAAAAGAAACTGAAGAAGGCTTACATAAATGGAAGGACATTCTCGTGTTCATGGATTGGAAGACTAAATACCATTAAGATGTCAATTCTATCCAAACTGATTTACAGATCCAATGCAATCCCAATAAAAGTCTCAACAGTCTTTTTTTAAGAAATCAAAAAGCAAATAATCAAATTTATTTGGAGGGTGTATTAGTCAGTCAAAAGGGTGCTGATGCAAAGTACTAGAAATCTGTTGGCTTTTATAAAGTGTATTTATTTGGGGTAAAAGCTTACAGTTTCAAGGCCCTAAAGAGTACAACTCATGGTTACTTTTCTCACCCAAAATCTGTTGCCATGTGTTGAAGCAAGACGGTGAGTGATATCTGCGAGGGTTCAGCCTTTCTATCTTTTTAAAAAATATTTTTTATTTTTTATTCTTATGTTTAAAGCTATTTAGATTACATAAATATTACATAAAAAATATAAGGAATACCCATATGCCCTGCTACCCACACTCACATTTACCCCCATTAACAGCATCCTTCATTAGTGTGGTACATTCATTGCAATTGATGAACACATTTTGGTGCATTGCCACTAAGCATGGACTATAGTTTACATTGTAGTTTACACTGTCTCCCACAAAATTCTGTAGGTTATGACAAGATATATAATGGCCTGTACCTGTCACTGCAATGTCATTCAGGACAATTCCCAAGTCCCAAAAATATCTCTATATTACACCTATTTTCCCTCTCCCTGACCTCAGAACCTCTAGTGTCCACTGCCTCCAAATCAATGATATAAGTTCATACGGGACTAAAGCCCCCTCTCAGTTAGAGGTGGAATGGGCATCACCATCCCAGAATCTTGAGGATTGGGGAATGAATAAGGAATAGAGTGGACTTACTGCTATTCTACTATAAACTTATTATGATTCTTCCTCGCTCTCTTAAAGTCCCATGGGCACAGCTTCTTACCATCTCAGCTGTAGGCTGGAGGGCTCATTTTTTTCCCAGGCTTCCTTATCTGCTCTGGGCTCTGGGCTCTTCAGCTGCAAACTATCAGTAGGATGGTTCATCTCTCTATGAGGCCCCAGGATCAAGTTCTCTCCTTTGCCATGTCTATGGACTCTCTCTATTCCCATGTACCTTCTTCTGTGTATCTACTTCTGTGTGTCTCCTTGATTGAGTATCCATTTATATAGCCCACTAAAGGGGCAGGACTCAAACTCATTGGCCCTAATGATGTGGTTGAATCAAGGCTCTAATCTTAACATAATTTAATCAAAGACATCTCAGCTGAATCTAATTCAATCAAAGGGTATCACACCCAGAGGAACAGACCAGTTTACAAACATAATCTATATCTCTTTTTGGAATTCATAAATAGTATCAAACTGCCACAGAGGGGATAAGGATCCTGGAATAGCCAAAAATGTCTTAAAAAAGAAGACAAAGTGAAGGACTCTCACTTCCTGACTTTAAAGCATATTACTTAGCTACAGTGATAAAAACAGCATGGTACTGGCATAATGACAGATGGACTGCTCAATGTAACTAAACTGAGAACTCAGAAATTGACCTTCACATCTACATTCAAGTGATTTTTGACAAGGTCTTGAGCATAACCAGTGTGAGAACAGTCTATTCAACAAATGGTGCCAGGAGAACTGGATATCCATATCCAAAGAAAGAAAGAAGACCCCTATCTCACACCTTATACAAAAATTAACTCCAAATGGATCAAGTACAAAAATATAAAAACAACAAGCATAAAACTCCTAGAAGAAAATGTAGGAAAACATCTTCAGGATCTTGTGGTGGCAGTAGCTTCTTAAACCTTACACCTAAAGCACGGCCAACAAAAGAAAAAAATAGATAAATGGAACCTCCTAAAAATTCAACACTTTTGCACCTCAAAGGACTTTGTCAAAAGGATGAAAATACAACCGAATCAATGGGAGAAAATATTTGGCAATCACATATCTGATAAGGGTTTAATATCCATGATATATAAGGAGATCATACAACTCAATATTAAGAAGACAAACAATCCAATTAAAAAATGGGCAAAAGACTTGAAAAGACAACTCTCCAAAGAAGAAATACAAATGGCAAAGAAAATGTTCAAAAATGTTCAACATCACTAGTGATTAAGGAAATGCAAATCAAAACTACAATAAGATACCATTTCATACCAATTAGACTGGCCACTATTAAAAAATCAGAAAACTGTAAATGTTGGAGAGGATGTGGAGAGATAGGAACTGTTAATGGGAATGTAGAATGGTACAGCCACATGGAGGACGATTTGGCAGTTCCTAAGGAAGTTGAGTATAGACTTGCAATGGGATCAGCAATACCATTGCTAGGTATATACCCAGAAGAGCTGAAAGCAGTGACAGGAACAGACATCTGCACACCGATGTTCATAGCAGCATTATACATGACAGCCAAAAGTTGGAAACAACCCAAGTGTCTATCAACTGAAGAATGGATGGACAAATTGTGGAGTATACACATGATGGAATATTATGCAGTGGTAAGAAGAAATGAAGTTGTGAAACATATGACAACATGGATGAACCTGGAGGACATTATGTTGAGTGAAGCAAAAAGCCAGACACAAAATGACAAATACTGCATGACTTCCCTATTATAAACTAAATATATAATGTGAAATATAAATATATTATGTGAAATATGAAAATGGGTAGAATTGCATATATAAGACCATTTTTCTTTGAAGCTGAACAAATATAAGTTAATACTACAAAATATTAATATTCGGCAAAATAAAAACAAAAACATTATACTAATTGAAGGAGACCAGACACAGAGTACTACATATTATATGATTCCATTTATATAAAATATAAATATAAATCAATTTATAAAAATGAAATTAGATTAGTGGTTATGTAGGGCTGGGGAAGGTATGCTAAGGGGTGTGGAGTCTTTCTCTTTCTAGTAGTGAAATTGTTCTAAAATTTTTGAGATGATGAATGTACAACGTTGTGATTATACTAAAAGGCATTGATTATACACTTTGGATAGATCATATGGTATGTGAATACATCTCAATAAAACTGCTTAATAAACAAATAAATAATTGTGCAAGAATCACCAGAAATAGCAGCTATGTACAGTAGGGGAAACAGAGCAATTTAAAGAAGAGGAATTTTCTTGTTTGTTTATTTGTCTGTTTTGTGTTTATTATTACTATTATTGAGATAATGAAAATGCTCTAATGATTGAAGTGATGAACGGGCAACTATGTGATTATACCGACTACCATTGATAGTACATTTTGGATGAATCGTATGTTTTATTAATATGTATCAATAAAATTGATTCCTTAAAAAAAAAAATCACACCAAAATCCTTCTTTTTCTTACCCACATTTGAATAGTATACATGGGCATTCAGCTCCCCTCCCTGAATCTTGTTTTTCTTATCTTGAAGTATTTAGCAAGATTCTTCAGAGAATTAAATGAGAGAAGTAACATGACAGGAAAAGTTCTCTGAGAACTACATGGAGACACATCATTTGGCTCTTCTGTTGTCTAAGCTCAAGTCCCCATTATCAACATTTATGCTTAGGACAAAAACTGCACCAAGCAAAGGATGTGAATCAGCAGTAGCTTTTCCTTGGGAATCACCACAACAGCATCTCAAGAAGATGCTCTTACCAGCTTGGGCTGGCCTGATCTGGCCTCACAGGCCAGATATTTGAGTTCCTAATGAAAACTTTTAAGTAGGTTTGCTATTTTTTCTTATATTCTGGGCAATATAAGAATATAAGAATTATGTGACTATTACAAATTATTTTTTTCTTTTGAGGTGTTGAGGGCAGGGCATTGAACCTGGGACCTCATATGTGGAAGCCGGTGCTCAAACACTGAGCCACGCCAGCTTCACTGAGTTGGTTTTTTCATTTGTTTTGCTTGTTGTTTGTTTTTGTTTTTTCAGGAGGCATCGGCAACCAAACCCAGGACCTCCCATGTGGGAAGTAGGCGCCCAACTTCTTGAGGTACATCTGCTCCCTAATGATTTTTTTTAAAAAGAGGTACTGGGGATCGAACAATTGAACCCGGGACCTCATACATGGGAGGCAGGTGCTCAAACACTGAGCCCCATCTCCACCCTGCAAATGAAAATCTTGAGGAATTTTTAATGGCATGACAAAGTACTTATGATATACTATGTAAAAAAGAATGAGAACAAAATAAAATATACAGGGCTTTTTCTATGATGACAAAATATATATTGCCTATGTGTGTATGTGTTCAAATACATATATATAGTTTGTATGTATATACAGACAGTGTGCACACAAATATATAAACTAGAAAGAAACACACTAAAATATTAACAGTGGTTAGATCCAGAGGTAGAATTACTGGTAATTTTTATCTTCTTTTTTATACTCTTCCATATAAAAACCATTTACAATATATTCTCTTTTTTCCTTTTTTGGTAATAATTTGGATATGTCAGACCTGATGATTGTGAGGTTATTATAATGCTATAATGTGGAATGATTGGCATGAGGGCTATACGCTATATTTCTGGTGACCTTGTCACTGCCTAAGTCTCTTCCTTTTTCTCAGCTTCATTTGGGAGCAATTCATGGTTATAATTAATGCCATCCAACCTTACTATACCTATTCATAAAAAGGAGGCACATTTTATGTCTTTTCCCCACAAATGCTGTCCAAGTACAGCTCACCTGTATCATTACTACTTGCCTGCTGTAGATGTGCACTCACTAATTATTTTTCTAAGTGAATTCTTCTATAAACACTCAAATTTAACATGAGATTTAACTTTCAAAATTATACTTTTGAAAAGAGAATCACCTTATATTTAAGGTCTTACAAAGTCTCTCAATTTTGTAGTACTTTCTAAGAAACTTACTTTGAAAAATAAACTACTTAATATGATAGTTTGGGTATTTCTGTAGCCATCTGATGCAATTATTTTATACAAAGAAGCAAATAAATTTAATATTGATTTACTTTACTATTATTCTTGCTTGGTGGGGTATGGCCTCACAAGTGAAAAGGCTCAATATCAGAATAAAACCTCTTTTGAGGGTCAATTTAAAAGTGATCACTTCGACAGTTGGGAGAGGGACCAAGATGGCGTTAGTGTAGGAGGGCACACACTGCAAGCTCCTAGACCAAGGCGGATTGTGGACGGGGTCCTGTCCAGGGGTCTGTGCTGTGCGCGCATGGAATGAGAAGCTTGGGACATCTATCTACGCGGATCAACAGCGTGGATGGAACAGTAGAGATTCCTGAGTTTTAAGCCTGCTGGTGGTGGTTGGCATGGACAGCTGAGCCCCGCGGTTAGGGAAAAAAAAAAAAATGGCCGGTTGAAGCCGTGAGCAGGGCTTGGCAACCAGAAGACAGGGCCTAGTGGGAGGGAGCACTCTGTGTGTGTGTGTGTGGGGGGGGCTCTGGTAAAGAGGTGAGAGAGTTTTATTTTCTGGGGATTTGGCTGCCTGGAGCCCCTTGAAACTTGGGTGAACAGAACAGCTGGAGCGAATTGGCACCCGGTGGAGGGGAGGGGTGATTCTGTTAAGGGAGGGAGTTGATTTGCCTAGCTGCCCAGGGATAAGCCCCGGGCCACTGCAGAGCCAGGAAGAGGGGGCACTCTCCAAAAGAGGGAGGGTCCTGTTGGAGGACAGGGAAGGGATTTTTTTTTTTTTTTTTGCCATAGATCTGGCTGCCTGGACTGCCCCATAGTTTTGGGGAGCAGATAAGCTGACTTGAAGCAGCACCAGGCTGAGAGGAGAGGCGAATCTGCTGAGTCAACCTGATTTACATAGCAACCCAGTGACGCTGGGGCTTGGCTCCAGAAGGGGTGGAGTCGGCTATCTTTAGCATTCTACATTGACTAACATCAGAGCTACAGCTACCCTGGGGAGTCCAGGAAGTGGGACGTGCTTAATTAATTTCCACGAGCCCAGCTAGGGTCCCCTCTGTAAGGGGGTTAGTATAGAGGAGGAATTATTTTGGGTCCTGTATTTCACCAAAAAAAAAAAAAAAAAAAGAAAAAAAAGTGAGAAGGTCACTTCAATAAATGAAAAATAAATTCTTTTTAATTTAGTTTAATAGCTAAAAGCTGTTTCAGGACCTGCATATAGAACCCTGTGGGGAAATTGATTGATAAACACAAGCAGGCACAGAGGATCTACGTGGACCCTAGGGGAATCATTGACCATCCTTAGCTCTTTTTGACTGCTTGGCTGTGTGGTACTTCGGATTTTCTCTGTTTATTTCTTGTCTCTTGCTTTTCTTTCCTCTTTCCTCCCCCCTTTCTTTTTTCTTTCATTTTTTAAAATTAGGTGCTGCTAGCTTGTTGCTTCTTTGCTGTGCTTTTTCTTCAGTAATTTCCCACTCTCTGTCTATACTGATTTTGTATTCCAAATTATCGCTTATCCTTCCTTCATCTTTCTGCCTTCTGCTTTCTGTTGTGGCTCTTATATACAACATTTTTTCATATGCCCACAACTTAAGGGTGTCAATTTCTATTCCATCTATTTTGTTTTCTTCTTCTTTTTTTTTTTTAATTAGTATTAACTCTTTCCTTTCAGCCCTTTCTTCACTATTTCTCTCCCTCCTCATAATTCTAGCCTTCTAAATCACTATATATATATTCCTCTATTTGTTTTCCCAGTCCATTGTAGGAACTCCACTTTTTTCCTATTACTCCACACTTGCCTACAAGAGTTAAATATTCATCTCATCAAGTCTCATTTGGCCCCTCTTCTAACTTTTATCAATATTACTATTATCCTTCGGCCTTCCTTACATCTTTTGGTTCCTATGGCCCTAATATTTTGCCTTAAAGGGAACACAGAAAGAAGAAAGGAAATAAAATAAGAAGAAAAAGTGCCAAAGAGAAAACTTAACATATACGCAGAACCACCAGCTAAAAAAAACTCTATAGCATAGAGAAAAGCTAATCAACTGAAAAAACCCATCAAGATAATATGATGACCAGAGGGCAACAGAAAATACAAATGACTCTGAGAAACAGGAAAACATGAACCAGTCCAATGAACAAATTAAAAACCAGGAAGTGATGCAGAACATCGAACAACTAATCAAAGCTATCCAAACAAATACCATGGAACAATTTAAAGAAGTGAAGGAAGAGATTAAGGATATAAAGAAGACACTGGGAGAACATACTGAAGAAATTGCAAACATGCCTAAAAAGATAATGGATATGATGGTGAACAATGGCACAATCCAAGAAATCAAAAAGACGCTGGATTCACATAACAGCATATTTGAACAGGTAGAGGAAAGAATTAGTGATATGGAAGACAATACAGCCAAAATCAAAGAGATAGTAGAACAGATAGACAAAAAGATAGAAAAAATCCAGCATGGATTCAGGGAATCAACCGATAACACAAAACGCACAAACATACACATTATGGGCATCCCAAAAGGAGAAGATAAGGGAAAGGGAACAGAAGGAATGTTGAAGGAAATAATGGCTGAAAACTTCCCAACCCTATTGAGAGAGATGGATGTGCAGATCCAGGAAGCACAGCGCACCTCAAATAGTATAAATCCCAACAGGCCAACTCCAAGAGATATACTTGTCAAAATGTCCAATGCTCAAGACAAAGAGAAAATACTCAAGGCAGCAAAAGAAAAGAGAACCATCACATACAAGGGAAGCACAATAAGATTTAGTGCTGATTTCTCAGCTGAAACCATGGAGGCAAGAAGACAGTGGTATGACATAGTCAAAATACTAAAAGAAAAAAACCTCCAGCCACGAATTCTCTATCCAGCAAAACTGGCATTCAAAAATGATGGAGAGTTCAAAATATTCACAGATAAACAGAAATTAAGAGAGTATGTCAATAAGAAACTTGCACTTCAAGAAATACTAAAGGAAGTTCTACAAGTTGAAAGGAAAAAACAAGGGAGAGAGAGTAGGAGGAGAGTTTAAAAACAACTAAAAAGACAAAAACAGAAACAAAACAACATATGACATTCATTAACCCAAAGAATATATGGCTGAAGTAAGAAATTCGTTACAAGTAATAACACTGAATGTTAATGAATTAAATTCACCAATCAAGAGATTGGCAGAATGGATAAGAAAATATGATCCATCTATATACTGTCTATAAGAAACCCACCTCAGACCCAGGGATTCAAGGAGGCAGAAAGTGAATGGCTGGAAAACCATTTTACAAGCTAACAATAGCCAAAAAAGGGCAGGGGTAGTTATTCTAATATCAGACAAAATAGACTTTAAATGCAAAACTATTGTAAGAGACAAAGATGGACACTACATATTAGTAAAAGGAGTAATCTCTCAAGAAGAGAGAACAATCATCAACATTTACGCACCTAATCGGGGTGCCTCAAAATACATGTGGAAAACTCTGGAAAAAGTAAGAGGAGAAATAAATGCTTCTACAATTATAGCAGGGGATTTCAAGACACCATTATCATCATTAGACAGAACATCTAGATGGAGAATCAATAAAGAAACAAAGGCACTCAACAATACATTAGAAGACCTGGACTTAATAGACATATACAGAACACTACACCCAAATATAGCAGGATTTACATTCTTCTTGAGTGCACATGGAACATACTCCAAAAGAGACCACATGCTAGGCCACAGAACAACTCTCAATGAATCCAGAAAGATTGAGATTATACAAAGTAATTTCTCTTACCACAACGGAATGAAATTGGAAATCACTAAGGGCGAGAGAAACAGGTTAGGCACAAGGATATGGAAGTTAAACAACACACTCTTAGACAAACAGTGGGTCAAAGAGGAAATCTCAAAAAAAATCAGTAACTACCTTGACACTAATGAAAACGACAACACAACATATAAAAACCTATGGGATGCAGCGAAAGCAGTCCTGAGAGGGAAGTTCATAGCTATAAATTCATATATTAAAAAAGAAGAAAGAGCTAAAATTGAAGACCTAACTGCACACTTGGAGAAACTGGAAAAACAACAATAAACTAAACCTAAAGGAAGTAGAAAGAAGGAAATAACAAAGATTAGAGCAGAACTAAATGAAATAGAGAATAAGAAAGCACTGGAAACAATAAACAAAACCAAAAGCTGGTTCTTCGAGAATATCAATAAAATTGATAAACCCTTAGCCAGACTAACAAAGAAAAAGAAAGAACAGATGCAAATACATAAAATAAGGAATAGGCAAGGGTATATCACTACCGACCCCACAGAAATAAAGAGTATCATAAGAGGATACTTTGAAAAATTATATGCCAACAAGAATGATAATTTAGAGGAAATGGACAAGTTTCTAGAAATCTACAAACAGCCTACATTGATGAAAGAAGAAATAGATGAACTTAACAGTCCAATTACAAGTAAAGAGATAGACTCAGTCATCAAAAACCTCCCAACTAAGAAGAGCCCAGGACCAGATGGTTTCACAGCTGAATTCTATCAAACATTCCAGAAAGAGCTAACACTGATTCTACTTAAGCTCTTCCAAAAAATAGAAGTAGAAGGAATATTGCCTAATTCATTCTATGATGCCAACAATACTCTAATACCAAAACCAAACAAAGATACCATAAGAAAGGAAAATTACAGACAAATTTCTCTAATGAACCTAGATGTTAAAATCCTCAACAAAATACTTCCTAATCGCATTCAACAATATATCAAAAGGATTATACACCATGACCAAGCCGGTTTCATCCTGGGTATGCAAGGATGGTTCAATATAAGAAAATCAATCAATGTAATACACCACATAAACAGATTGAAAGAAAAAAAATCACATGATCATCTCTATAGATACAGAAAAAGCATTTGACTAGATACAGCACTCTTTCCTCATAAAAACACTACAAAAGATAGGAATAGACGGAAACTTTCTAAATATGATAAAGGGTATATATGAAAAACCCAAAGCTAACATTGTTTTCAATGGTGAAATCCTAAAAGTTTTCCCTCTGAGATCCGGAACTAGACAAGGATGCCCACTATTATCACTCCTATTTAACACTGTCTTAGAAGTACTTGTGCGAGCACTGAGACAAGAAAAGGACATAAAAGGCATCCAGATTGGAAAAAAAGAAGTAAAAATTTCATTATTTGCAGATGACATGATCCTATACATAGAAAGCCCTGAGAAAACTACAACAAGGCTTCTAGAACTTATAAAGGAGTTCAGTAATGTTGCAGGCTATAAGATCAATGCTCAAAAAAACAGTAGCATTTCTGTACACCAATAATGAGCAAACTGAGGAGGAAATCAGGAAAAAAATACCATTTACAATAGTAACTAAAAGAATCAAATACCTAGGAATAAATTTAACTAGAGATGTAAAGGACTTATATACGGAAAACTACACAACACTGTTAAAGGAAATTCAAGAAGACTTAAATAAATGGAAAAAGATTCCCTGTTCATGGATGGGAAGATTAAACATCATCAAGATGTCTAACCTACCCAAACTAATCTACAGATTTAATGCAATCCAAATAAAAGTCAACACTGTAATTTTTAAGGAACTGGAAAAACTAACCACAAAATATATTTGGAGAGGCAAGAGGCCCCAAATTGCCAAAGACATATTGAAAAAGAAAAATGAATTTGGAGGTATCACACTACCTGACTTTAAAACATAGTACAAAGCTACGGTGATCAAAACTGAGTGGTTTTGGCACAAGGATAGACCTACTGACCAATGGAACTGAATTGAGAGTTCTGATATAGATCCTTGCATATACAGTTATCTGATATTTGACAGGCCATGAAGCCCACTCAGTTGGGAGAGAATGGCCTCTTTAACAAGTGGTGCTTTGAGAACTGGATATCCATATCCCAAAGAATAAGAGAAGAATACCATCTCACACCTTATACATAAATCAACTCAAGATGGATCAAAGATCTAAATATAAGAGCCAAAACCATAAAGACCTTGGAAGATAATGTAAGGAAGCATCTACAGGACCTTGTAATAGGAAATGGTTTCATGAACTTCACAGCCAAAGCATGAGCAGTAAGAGAAAAAATAGATAAATGGGATCACATCAAAATTAAAAACTTCTGCATCTCAAAGGATGTTATTAAGAAAATAAAAAGGCAGCCTACCCAATGGGAGAAAATATTTGGCAATCGTATATGTGATAGGAACCTAATATCCTGTATATATAAAGAAATCCTACACCTTGAAAATAAAAAGACAAACAAACCATTTAAAAAATGGGCAAGTGACCTGAAAAGACACTTCTCCAAGGAAGAAATACAAATGGCTAAGAAGTACATGAAAAAATGCTCAACATCGCTTGCTATCAGGAAAATGCAAATCAAAACTACAATGAGATACCATCTTACACCCATCAGAATGGCAGCTATTAAAAAAACAGGAGACACTAAATGTTGGAGAGGATGTGGAGGAATAGGAACCCTCATCCATTGCTGGTGGGACTGTGGTATGGTCCAGCCACTGTGGAGGACAGTTTGGCGGTTCCTTAGAAAACTAACAATAGATCTTCCGTATGATCCAGCAATTCCACTGCTGGGTATATACCCAGAAGAACTGAAAGAAAAGACACAAACAGATATATGCACACCAATGTTCATAGCGGCATTGTTCACCATTGCCAAAAGTTGGAATCAGCCCCTGTGCCCATCAACAGATGAATGGATAAGCAAAATGTGGTACATACATACAATGGAATATTACTCAGCTGTAAGAAGGAATAAAGTGCTAACACATGGAATAACGTGGATTAATCTTGAAGACCTTATGTTGAATGAAGCAAGCCAGGCACTGAAGGATGAACAGTATATGAACTCACTGATTTGAATTGCGGAAAGTGAGCAGTCTCTGAGAATCATTGTCTGAAAGATAGGTTAACAAGGGAGAGAAAGAGAAGAGGAGGCTTTGAGCCATCACCCATATGGACATAATCTATGGTAAAGGGATAGAGTATAGTTGCATATTGAAGGATAGGACAGATGGGTAGTGATATTACTGGGTTTGGTGGTGCAGCGTTGACAGGTGGGTAGATTATGAAAGGCAGGTTCAAATACCCAGGGCATGTAACTATGAATTTTGACATTCCATGAGTCAAGACAGGAGTGTCATATGCCCCAGGGGGGTGGGGAGAAAGGAACAGTTAAGGTTGGTGGGCCACACTATGGGAGATGTTTGTGTTGGATGTGGTGGGAGGTGTGGGAGGTGGGCAACATGGGAATCCGAGTGGGTTCCGTATAATATTTTAGGTAATCTAAGCACCTCTTAAAATATATGTATATATATATATAAAAAATAACATTTTTGTAAGCAAATACACATATATGCATATATATATATATATCAATATACAAATGTTTGTATGTATTGTGAGAATTTTGATTTTTACCCATAATAAAAAAAAAAAAAAAAAAAAAAAAAAAAAAAAGATCCAATGGGGTATTTAGTGGTCATGGGAAAGGTTTTTCATTACCTTACAGTAATGGATACAGGACATGGTAAATATCATCAAAACTTATTAAACTGTATCATCTAAATTGTAAACTATACTGTAAATCATTGACAATGTTTAGTTGCTATATTTTGCTATCTGTATAACAGTTATAACAATGGTAACATCCAAAAAAAAAAAAAAAAAAAAAAAGAAGGGTTTTAATATGGGGTGGGGAAGGGGGACGTGGTTTGGTATCTGGGAGTCTGTGGTTTTCCGTGTGTGACTTTGTTGTGACCTAAAACTTCTTTGAAAATTAAGTGAAAATTTGGGAGACACTCGGGATTGAGAGGAGGAAGGTGTCACCGCACACCGGACATCTGATAACACAGTGATAAAAGGAAAAAAAGAATATATATATATATATATATATATATATATATATATATATATATATATTTTTTTTTTTTTTTTTTT
>JAKSZT010053881.1:15267303-15322274 GCA_026826555.1 Tolypeutes matacus
TTTTTTTTTTTTTTTTTAAGATTTTATTTATTTATTCATTTATCCCCGCCTTGCTGCTTGTGCTCGCTGGGTCAGCTAACCACGCCGCGCGGGCGGGCTTGCCTTCACCAGGAGGCCCCGGGAACCGAACCCAGGGCCTCCCATATGGTAAACGGGAGCCCCACTGATTGAGCCACAGCCGCTTCCCAGAATATATATTTTTTAAAGGCATTTCTTTTGTTTTGTTTTTTTTCCATTTTTTAAATGTCCCAATCCGCTAATTATATTTTGTTTTGTTTTTTGTTTGATTGTTTGTTTGTTTTTTTGTTTTTTTTTCTTCCTGAGTTTCCTTATGTTTGTCTCTTGCATGTAAGCTTATCATTGTTGTTTCTTTTTCCTATTAAGTGTATTTGATTATTATATGGGCTACATGTTCATGGAAGATTTAGATCACAGAAGGGTTACAATGGGTGCTGCAGGGGATTATTGGTGGGGGATGTCTGGGAGGGGGGATTCATGGGAGTAAGTTCATCTGAATATACATGAAAGATATACAAAATTGTTCAAATGATCAAAGGATGGGGCATGGTCACAGTGGGTGGACAATCACTGAATAAATGAGGGAATCTGAATTCCTAGCCTGGAGAGCTCTGCCATATTCTCCAAGGGAGCAGCAAGAGTCTTCTGAGTGCAGAGACAGTGTCTGTGAAAAGAGGATGACCCACTGATGAGTTCTTGTTATTGATGACTACCCTTATGAGTCTTTGCTCTTGTAACAGAAACTTAACTTACTGTTATGGTGCCTAAGGGGTGCTACCTGAGAGCCTCCTTGTTGCTCAAATGTGGCCTCTCTTTAAGCCAAACTCAGCATATGAATGCATTACCTTCCCCCCAACGTGGGACATGACTCCTGGGGATGAGCCTCCCTGGCAACAAAGGATTAATACCAAGTGCCAACTGGCAACACAACTGGAAAAAGACCTTGAATAAAAGGGGGAAAAGGTAAAGACAAATGAGTTCAAGTGGCTTAGAGACTTCAAAGAGAGTCGGGAGGTCATCTCAGAGGTAATGCTTACACACACCTCAGTAGGATCTCATAGAACATCAAAGTGCATATCACCCCACACAGAGGGGCTCCTGAGGGCTCTGGAGACACCCAGGTCCTATATAAGGGGGGATAGCCCCAGAGACTGACACCTTATCAGTGGGCTCTATTTTGGAATCTGTGCTCCTGAGAGTGACAGAATTGGACTCAAATAAGTCCTCCTTGCACATGGTTCATCAGTCCCTTCTATTCAAACCTATATGTGATGCTGGGGTTTTTAGGTATACTTCCAGAGACTGGAGCCTCTGGCCTACCGATGTGCCAGGTGTGCGTGGAATCTCGGTGGAGCTGCAACTCCTACCCTACAGCTCAATGGACTCATCCAAGTCACCTGGCGAGGAGATAACGATGGGCAATGACCATCCCAGGGAATGGAGAGGGCCTGCATTTGCAGGCCAGGATCATCCCACCCACCATATCTATGGGATATAAGCCCTCTCTCACTTGGAGGTGGAGTGGACATCACCATCCCAGTCCCCTCAGGATTGGGGGAAGAACTATGGACTAGAGTGGACTTAATGGTATTCTATTGTACACATATGGTGATTCTATCAATGGAAGAAATTATAACAGTGAGGTGGAGCCGGTGGCCACTGGACACTTTTGGGGCAGGGAGAGGATGTGCAGTTGAAATACAGGGGCTTTATTGGGACTTGGGGGTTGTCCTGAGTGCCGATGTGGCGACGATGTAGGCCATTCAGAACTGTGAGGGAGAGAGTGTGGTCTCCGATATGAACTGTGGTCTACGGTTGATGGCAAGGCCCCAGGATGTGTAGGTCCATTGAGGATGATGGGCCACACTTGTGGGAGATGTTTGTGTGGGATGTTGTGGGAGGTGTGGGAGGTGGGGAACATGGGAATCCCTGTAGTTTCCGTTTAATATTTAGGTAATCTAAGCACCTTTAAAAAATAATAATAATAAATAAATATATATATATATATATATATATATATAACATTTTTGTAAGCAAATGCACATATATGCATATATATTTTTTTATCATTTTACAAATATTGGTATGTATTGTGAAAAATTTGATTTTTACCCACAATAAAAAAAACCCACAATAATATAAGCAAAAAAAAAAAAAAAAGTGATGACATTGTGAATATTATGAATATACCTATATAGGAAAAATGAAAAAAGTCTGAAATTTAACTAAATTATTTGTAGTTTAATATTAAATTTTCAATGGCAAAAGCATATATAATTTCAAAAAGTGTTTTATCAAATAATTTGGATAAAAGTAAAAATTTCTTTGGTTAAACTGTATTAGAGAACTTAATCATTAAGACAATCACTGTTATTGATATTGCATATGAAGAGTTTGAATAAAATTATTTATGAAATGAACATGAAAAAAGATTATTTCAAAAGTAACATATTATTTTATATATAATTCAATTAGATGCATGTTTGGGAAAGGAAATTAAGATAGTAAATATTAATCATAGGTATTTGAAAAATTTATCCACATTCCTAAAAGTGATTTATTCAAGTTGGCTAAAAAAAAAAACAAAGCAAAAAAACTGATTCTTTCAATCTTTCAACTGGAAAATGGAGGTTTGCCTTCAATTTAGAGGCATTTTATATCTGGACATAAATGACAATTATCTTACAGTTAATTCCCCCAAATCTATGAACTGTATACAAAATAGTGCAAACACTAATCTACACTAACTCAGTGGATACAGATTAAATTACTGGACATAGATGCTTATCTCATTGATACTTTTCTTCATATCTTATCATGATTAAAACTATCTACTTATATGTTTAAGAGCTATTCATTCCTTTACTAGATTATAAACACTGTGACACGGGCCCTATCTGTTTCCTTCACCACTTCTTTCCAGCACAGTGCCTGGCCTATAGTAGGCATTCCACATTTGTGGAAGGAAGGAAGGAAGGAAGAGAAGCAGGCAGGAAGGCAAAAGAATCACTGAACAATGTCCTATTAGGAGTCTAAATTAAATAACAATAGGAGAATGGGGTTAGCCTTCCCCAGAAAAGGTTTTTGTCCTTACTGTGTGAAAGGCATCATGGTACTCCAGTAGGATGTTTACAGACTCCTTAACAGCCACCGAGGTCCTTCTTCCATGATCTATCTTCATCCACTCTACCTTCTTGTGTATCTGAACTAAGGGCTGACTTTCCTCATATTTGAGCTACTGCTTTGGGTTAAATCACAGTTTACTAAATAACTTCATAATCACATCATCTGTGGATGTTCGTGAGCTAAGCCATTAATTTACTCATGAACACAGACCTAAGCAATGTGAGAGTACACAACATAGGGCAGGTAAATTCTGCTGTGAGTGGAGGGCCAGAAATGATTTGGTATATAAGCAACCACTGTCTAAGGATTTGAGAGACAATGTTTGGTTTGAGGAAAGGCAATGTGGATGATGGGAATGTGTCTACCGAAAGGGGAAGGAAAAGTGAGAGGGACACAGATAAACTTTGTTTATTTAAGTTTTTCAAAGGCTAGCTTTGCTTATTCTAACATTTTAAAGGTAAGTAGGTATATAAGTTTTCTCACAAACTGTTTTACATATCTCAAGCATTTCAGTTATGAAGATGTCTGCTATTCATTTAATATCTGTCATTGTGTTGATTCCCCAAATATTTATTGAGTAACTACTACATACCAGAGACTTTGATAATGGGAGATCAAAAAAAAAAAAAGAAAAGACCAGGAGAGCGTTTCTGTGCCTAAAGAATTTTCAGACTAGTAGGAGAGAGAGAAAGATGTGAACAAATAATAACCACACTTAAAGTATGTGGAAGCTCATAGAATGGAACATCTAATTTAGATAGAATATTCACACAAGTTTGTTGGCACATTGAGGGAAAAATAGTATTTCCCCAGAGATAGGAAAAAGCAAGAGGCTAGGCAGAGAGTGTGGGAAGCATAACATGTTTGAAAGGCAGAGAGTAGTTCTCAGTGTCTTGGGCAAAGTGAGCACAGGATGGGGTGCAGATTGGGGAAACTAATGCTAGAAGAGTCTTAGGGATGAACTTGTATCATTAATGAGGAGTTTGAAAACCAAAAATATTGGGTACAATATAGAGAATGGATAGAGATGGGAGAGAAATGAAGGAAGGAAAATCAGCTAAGAGTTTATTTCAGTAGACCCAGTCAGAGATGATCTTGTGAGGTTAGAAGAAAAAGACTAGCTCAGAAAAACATTAAGCAATAGGCCTTGGAAACTAGCTAATGTGCTAATACTTGCAACAGCCTTTCCTTGTCATCATAGGAGAGGGAAATGTGTATTGGAGGTAAAATTATAATAAAAATCGAGGAGGTTGTCATTTTGGATTCAGTATTTTTCAAGAAATCTATATTTTCCCTGTCCTGGGCTAGATACCACAAAGGATGTAATTACTGATTCCTCACATTTAAAATTATTCCGAAAGCCCTGTAAAAACATCAATTTTATTAAAGCAGATTAAAATAATGCAGGGAACTAATTACTGGGGCATAAAATACAGATCATTTTCAATCTACCACTTACCACTGCTTGCCACTCCACCACAGCCCAAAACATTTGTATTTACCATTATCCCACTTGGTAAACCATTGAATTCACAGTATTAGCTTGGAAGGGCATCCATGCTTTGAATATTTGATCTCAAGCATGCTCCTTTATGATTTGGCATTCACTGTGTTCTACTCCCAGAAGCATATTTGTATGAATAACCTCAGCTCCATTTGCCCTTATACTACTAGGTTCTTTTTAAAGAGAAAACCGGTACCCTGAAATATATTGTGAGCCTCCTTTTGAAAGATTTTTTTTGGCAATTTGAACTTATGACTGAAAGAAACCCCGCAGGTTTCCTTCATCTGCCCGGAGCAGATGAATTGGAATCTACACAGGGATAGTCATGAGAGGAAGCAGGTTTATTAACACAAGCAGAATTCCAGACAGGTGATGGGGTGTCTCAAATCTGCCTTCCCAAACCAGAGGACCAGGAGTTTTTATGGAATCAAATGGGGGAAGGTAGAGTGGTTACACAAGTATACCAGGGTGAGTCTAGTTTTGAAATAACCATAAACAGGGAAACTGTCAGTCTAGAACTACCATCACGAGGGTAAGTACACACAAGAGTGAGGCCAAGTCTAGAGTAACCATAAGCAGGGGTGAGACTTGTTTAGAATGGCCATCAGAATAGCAGGTCTAGGCGAAATCCAGCCAGTTTCAGCAATTTCAGATATTAACCTTTTGTTATTTTATAATATAAAGACACTTATATAATGATTTTGTAGTAATAATTATCTGTTAATTCTTAACTCTTGGTTACAGGGCAACAGATTGTGTCAAAGTCTTTCTCTTTTAAAACCTGAAGTGTTGAAAACCTGTGAAAGGCCTCAATTTGATTTGCCTCTCAGCCAAGTCCTAGAGAAACCCAATTCACAGTCTTATTTTTTCTGTAAGTTCCTCCACATTTTAACATTATTTTCTGGCCAAGCTAAAAAAACAAAAAATAAAAATAAAAACATGGCCTAGATCATAGGCATAGTTTATCTTTTGAGAGGGTTACATTTAGCTAGAAGCATATTCTGCTGCTTCCAGTTTGAATCTTTATTTGCACAACAATTAATCAGTTATGGGCTGTCTTTTAAGGAGTAAATGATCAACAACCCCTCCTAAATATGTTAAAGAGTTCTTTTCCATTTAAATTCTCCTGATAAATACTAAAATAGATAACCTTAATAAGGCTCTAATGAGATCATTATAACTAGTTTTGTCTGTATTTAAAGTACAGATTAAAGATCTTCATTAATGATTAAGTACTGGAAAACTTTGTTCAATCCCTTGAGTTATTTTTAAATCTCTGTGTACTATAATTACATATATTCAATCATAAAATGTTCCATGGTGTTGAACACAATTGAACTTTGGATAAGAACAAGTATGTTACAAATCTTGGCTGTTTAAAAAGGTTAATCTTTAAGTAGATTAATGACATGTAGTGACTTCATCCATTTCAAGTTTTTTTTTTTGGACTGAGGAAAAAATATGTCACCACAAGCCATTTCATATCTTTCTAATCAGATTTATAGGAATGATTTCTCTACAACTACTTAAACACCTTGAACTTGTTATTTATAAGGTATCTCTGAGATCAGGTAAGGAGTATTGTTGCTCATCACTAGTCTATTTTCAGTTGTATTAAATAAACAAAGCGCACTTTCCCCCTTTCAAAAATCTGTTTTGGAGGAGAGTGGTAGTTAATTGTAAAATTATATTTGAGATGAAACTAATGTGCAAAAATTTTAGCCCAAAAAGGTCATTTGGGAGAATAGAAAACACGGACATTTTATACATGTTACTGCAAAAATCAAAGAGGAGGCAGAAATGTGGGATGTTTCCTTTCACCAAATACAAAAATATTATTTCAAAAATAACTTGCACTTCACTGTATTTTAAAATCATGACGTACAATTTTCGGAATTAAATTCTGATTTAAGCCAAATTAGCTAATAGTCTCTATCAAAGAAATGAATTTTAGAAAAGTAATTTTCTAACCTGTTCAGGGCTTTCAAAATATCATTTTCAATGAGCCCAACATGGCCAAGGGTAAAACTTAATGTTTCCTGACTCCTGAAATCATTGCAAAAAAAGAATGTAGAAAATCAATGCAGAAATTTATAAACTATGTTAAGGAAACTACATAGATAATCATACATAATCTAGCAAAACTCTCTTTTGCAAGATAGCACTTTTTAATATTGTATAATTATCTCCATACTGACTGCATAATTGAAGCCGGCTAGTAAAATAGGGAATCAATAGATGGATCTGGAACCTGGCAAGAAGTCCACGTGGACATTTACACTCCCAAGATGGTGCTGGAAGACCCTCGCGAGATTCTACCATCCAGAATGAGATTCCCAGATTCCCAGGAGAAGCCCAGGATATTCTCCAGGGACATTATCATTGGGCCCACCCAGGGGATTGGTGGGTGGGGTAATCAATCAAAACAGCAAACAGCTGGGATTCCTCTCATGCCATTAGCAAAGGGGTAGAATAATTAATGGTTTAAAAGCAGGAGCAAAACTCTCTCCCTCTCTTGTCCCTCTTGGCTTCTGTGCCCTTCTCTCGCCATGTCTCCCCTGCATGGAACAACATGCAAGTAAAACCTGGGCATTTATAATCTATAATGGGAAATTATAGTCTATAAATCAGCCCTCTTTGTCATTCTTCAAACCCCTTATTCTCTACTGGGGACCCGTGATCTGTTATTTTCTCCCATTTCTCTTCCCTCCCTACCTTAATAAATTACTAGCCTAACTAACCTAACATGCTCTGAAATTCATTTCTGCAGCATAAGTCAAGAACCTAAACAAAATCTGGCAAATAATGGCAGTTAAACCTGCAAAGTGTGAATTTTTGCTTTTGTGTGTTTACCCATCAGGGCTTTAAAAAATGAGGGAGTAGGGAGTTAAATTTAAAATGTCCAGAGTTTCTATTTGGAAAGATGGAAATGTTTTGGCAATAGATGGTGGTGATGGTAGTATAACACTGTGAACATAATTAACAGCACTGAATTATATTTTGGATGTCTTTAAACAGGGAAATATTAGGTTGCACATATGTTACTAGAATTAAATATTTTTAAAAATCCATGGAACTACCCAACAAAAACAGTGAACCCTAAGTTAAACTGTGGACTATAGTTGATAGCAAAATTATAAAAATGTGTTTTCATCAATTGTAACAAATACATCATACAAATTCAACATGTTAGTAATAGAGTGATATATAGGAATCCTATATTTTCTGCATGATTGTTCTGTAAACCCACAACTTCTCTAATAAAATTTTTTTATATGTGTGAGAGAAGAGTGAGGAAGGTGGTAAACTTTTTATAAATTGGAAGGTCTTTTGCATTTATCTAGGAATATAGATATTGTCAATATGTGATTAAATTATAATTACAGCCTGCAAATTGTTATTTGATGCTCACTGTGCTTTGATGAGGTTACTTTTTTGAAGTTGTGGCCCAATTTAGTCAGAATGGGACTTAATTCTATTACTGAGTCCTTTATAAGTGGAATGAAATTCCTACAGACAGAAGGCCACAGAGGCAGAAAACTGAATATCAATGGAACACAGAAGAGAAGGGATAGGCCAGATGATGCTACCATGTGCCTTACCAGGTGACAAGCTAAGGACCAAGGAATACCAGCAGCCAGCCCCAGAATGCCATAGTCTTAGGGAAGACAGTATTGCCTTGATGGTGCCTTGATTTGGACTTTGTTTTAGTTTCAAAACTGTGACCCACTAAATTCCCATTGTTTAAGCCATCCCTTTGTATGGTATCTGCTTGAGCAGCCAAGGAAACAAAAACAAAGTGTTTACTGTCATTCATTTCATGACTCAGCTTGTTCCAGTAAAAGCAAAGATGAAAAACATTTTTTTCTCTTTGATTGTGGCTTAGCATTTTCCTTATTCAGAGATGTTTTCTCTGAACTACCAGTAATGTCAATGAAAAGTTTGCTTACTCCGGGCTCCGTTTCAGACACAAAAGTAACAGCAAAGCCAAAAGTAAAGTGTCAGTCTATGACTAGGCATGGTTCTTTAACATTCCAATTTTTGAAAGTTACATTTACTACCTGACTGCTCCTTTATCACATTACAGTTCAGGTCAGGACAACCAGGAACTCGACAAAGTAAATGACTAGGCAAAGAGATGCACAATTTTTATTGGTAACATGATAGCACATGACTAAGCTGTGCTAGTTAAATTGAGTATTCTTAACTCAATACCTAGATTTAGAAAGTCACAGACCAGTGCTCCAATTACACTGAATTACTTGGTGGTATTACTAACCCCCTGTATTAATCAGCCAAAGGGGTGCTAATGTGAAATACCAAAAATGGGTTGGTCTTTATAAAGGGTATTTATTTGGGGTAGAAGTCCACAGACACCAGGCCATAAAGCATTAAGTTTCCTTTCTCACCAAAGTCCATTGCCACATGTTAGAACAAGACAGCTGCCGACGTTTGCCAGGGTTCAGGCTTCTTGGGTTCCTCTCTTCCCGGGGCTGCGTTTCTCTCTGGGCTTAGCTCCTGTTTCCTCCACAAGGTCAGCTGTAGACGATCAGGCAAACGGCTCGCTTCTCTTCTCCTGGGGCCTTCTTTCCAACATCAGAACTGCTTCTCAAAAACTGCTACTCAAAACTGCTTCAACTCTGTTCTTGCCATGCCTTTTATATTTGATTCCCCACCCACCAAGGGGTGGGGCTCAATGCCCTATTGACTTGGCCCAGTCAACGCCCTAATCATAACCTAATCATGCCCAGATTAACAGATCAGTTTACAAGCATGATCCAATTATATTTTTGGAATTCATAATTACATCAAACTGCCCAACTGCAACATCCCCCAAGCAGACTTCCTACCCTTGTTACCCTGTAAAAGTTTCAAAATTGTGTAAAGGAAAACAAGGCCAACCACATGAGGTTAATTTGGTGTACGTAATCAGAAAAAAGTCATCATTTAAAAAAGAAACCATTTTATGTCATGCGGTATGATTCAAAAGACTAAAGGCATCTAAAAGCCTGAATCATGATAATGCAGATAATTTATTTTTCTTGCCCAAGGAAATTAACTATTAGTCCATCAATTTTAACTGTATAAACACACACACACACGCGCACACACATATAAATACATTACCTATATTTTGCACTCTTGCTAAGATAATGGCATTACATAAAAAATTCTTCTCCATTGCCCTTGATAGTCATTGAGCTTGAGCTTATAAATGACAGTATCCACTTGCTTTAAAATATATATGTTGAATCTGTAAGATATTGAGGTTTTTATATTTAAGTTTTTCTGAGGATTGTTTTTAAATTGTTATAACCATAACACAGATTTTGGTTAAGCATGGTAGATCTACCCACATATAGATGCCTTCTTGATAACCTATCTAAATATCCACAAATAAATATTGAAAGAAAATATGCATAGATTAATGAAGACAGAATAAGGGAGCCAACATCTGCAGGTGAGAAATTTTGTAAGAGAGAAAGTGGATAGAGAGGTGGTAACTGACTTAGAAGAAACTTGAGAACCTTCACCCTAAAGAACCTCATGAAAGGCTTTAGAATAGAGGGGCCTGCATTATGGAATTAGGGGATGCATAAGGGACTGAAAATGGGAGCATTGTTTGAAGATTGTAATGTAGAGCTAATTGGACCCCATGTCGCCTTTCCTATCCCATGCAGTCAGGTTTCTAGTGTCTACTGGAGAACAAAAATATATTTTTAGGAAGGAAGTATATCAGAGATACACCAGATATCAAAGCAAGTGGACAGTTGTGATTGAGACGGGTATGAAAGCAAGGAGATGAAATGAAGGTCTGCATTTTGAACAGTGGGGCTAACATTCACTTCCCCTCTCTTCATATAGAAAGGCATATCCTACCATAATAGGAGACTGGAGGATTCTGCTCCTGTAAACTGGTTATCCCCAGAGAAAAGACCTCAAGATACTAAGACTTGTGAGTTCTCCTCACCCCTAGGGAAAAGGTTAATACTATTCAATCCTTCTACAATGATCTCCTGTAGCTGGTTAACTTCACTCACATACTCAGAGCTTCCAATCAGCTGTTGACTAACACTTAAAAATGAATAGAGAGAGAGAGCCCCAAATCTCCAGACATCTCAGCGAAGTCTCCTATATGAAACAGAGAAACCAAAACAATCAAATTAAATGCAGGTGTACTTAATTTTATTGCACAACTCAGATTGTGCATTTTTTTTTACAAACTGAAGGTTTGTGGCAACCATGTGTCGAGCAAGTCTATCAACACCATTTTTCCAACAGCATGGGCTAGCTTTGTGTCTCTGTGTCTCATTTCAATTAAGGTGAGAATGTTATTTTAGACATAATACTATTGCTAACTTAATAGACTGCAGTATAGTACAAACATAACTTTTATATGCACTGGGAAACCAAAATATTCATGTGACATGCTTTATTAAGATATTCACTTTGTTGTGCTGGTCTGGATCCAAACCCACAATATCTCTGAGGTAAGCTTGTAAATGAATAATGATCCAGAAGAAAAGGTGATCATAAGAGACTCTAGAGAAAACTGAAGGGAAAAAAAAGCTCCAAGAGAGTAAGAGAAGGCATTGCATCCAAAGATCAGGATGTAATGTAAAAAGAACTACTGGAAAACAAGAAAGACTTATAAGAAATTCAAAATATAATGAACAATAAAAACTACAAGTGTCTAAAAGGATATCTTAGAAACCTCCCCAAAGAGAGAACAATAGGATTAAAACAGGAGAAAAAAAGATTGAAAATAAAAGAAGAAAGACTAAAATAAAGAATGGAGAAAATGGGGAAGAAAAATCATAACAAAATAATGCCAGGAGATTTCCCAAACCTAAAGGTAAAAATTTCCAGAATGATGAGGGTTGAGAGCACAATAAATTAAAAGGAATATCCTCATTTTGAAAAATCAGGTTACCAGGGACAAAGAATAGATCCTAAAAGGATCCGAAGGATCTGGAAATGGAATATATATATATAAAACAAAATATTTTTTATAAAATATAAACAAAAAAGCAGATATTAGTTGGGATCAGATAACTCAATAACAGATATAAAAATTGGAATAATGGCTTAAAATGTTAAGGAAAAATTAATTTTCACTGTAGAATTTTATACACAACCAAATTATCAAGTATAAAGATAAAGATATTTTCAAATCTACATGAACTGAAAATGTTACCTAAAATTTCTCAAAATGCTTATGATATATTAGGAAGTCCTAAACACAGGTTCCAAAAAAATAAGTAAATATACTAAGAATGAATAAAGAAAAAGAGACTCTGACACAAGTTAAGGGACATCTCTAAATAGCATCTATTACGAATACATGGCATTTAAAAAAAAAAAAAGTACTAAATTGCAATCATACCAGTAGTGTATAGAAATCTCTACCTATTGAATTAAATATTGTCTTTAATATATTTTACCAATTTCATATTAAAAAATAGTTCACTGTTGTTTTACTTTGCATGTCTCTGCAAACTGAGTTTTAATGCTTTTTCTTACAGGTATTAGCTATTTTCCATTCATTGCTCAAGGCTTTTAAAAAGTCTATCTCTACCTTAAGGTAAACTATGGAGTATAGTTAATAATATAATTATAATTTTTTAAATCAATTGTGTACAAAGTTATCACATTAATGCAAAAATTAATAATAGTAAAAACTGTGTAGGAGGGAAGGAATGTATAGGAACTCTTTACTTTTCACTTGATTTTACTGTAAACCTACAACTGCTTTAATTAAAGAAAAAAAAATCGAATTTTAGTTTAAGCCAGAACATCAAAGAGCTGCTTTTATTGACTTACACCTTCATATTTCTTCATAAACATATATTGAGGGATGTTTATAAAAGCATACCCTTTGGTGTTAGTGTATGGACTGTAAAGCTATTGCTGAGGATTTTATTACATGGTATTCTCTTAATGAGAAGTTATGCACCTTGGTTCTGAAGCAACTGCTTTATTATTATCTTATGAATACTGTTTTATATTCATCTTTTCATTTAGTTCATGGTTTTGGATATGCAGTTTTTAAATTAAATGCAGTCCAAAATATTTGACTTTCTCATTATAATTTCCGGTTTCTTTTGTCTTAAGAAAGCATTTCTTTTCCATTCTCAAATAAAGTAAATGTTTACTTATCTTTTTCTCTTTTATTAATAATTTAATTTAGTACAATTGCTCTTTAAGTTACATATAATTCAATTTTGGGCATATTGTGAAGAAAGGATATACATAGATTTTTTTTTTTTTCTAAATAACTAATTTAGCTGTTCATTATTTGTTTAATAAAACAACTTTTCCCAACTGATTTGAGAGGTTTCCTTTTGATAAGTTATATTCTTAGAATGCACAGTCTATTTCAAGGTACTCTGTTCTGATCCATTGGATCATCTGTTGATTCTTTTATCACTGAACAGTGATTTCATCATCATAATTTGGGGGCTGTTTAAATTATCTGTTGTGTATAGGCTTTTAAACCATTTTTTTTAGTTGAATAAATTACATAGTAATTTTTATGCTGTTGGCTGTTGGTCATGAACTGTAAAATAAGTTTATGTTTTAGAAAAAAGCTGATTTTAATTTTATGATTGAAACCTCTAATTAATTTAAATAAATGCCATATTTACAACAATGAGCCTTTTACTATTAGAATATACTATGTTTAGACATGTATTCAAATCTGCTTCTCTATGCTGCAGTAGTAAGTTGTTTTCCTTCTTTTAGTACAATATATTCATTGTTAAGGGTGGATGTTTTTTGCCTTTTTGGTTTTTTGCTAGTGTGAATTCTGGTGTATAGGAAAACAACTAATGTTTATGTAAGTTAGCTGTACAGTGGAGTCCTTGCTGTTCTAGAAACATAGGATTTGGAATCAGGCACTCTTGTACCAATTAACAATGAATCTGAATCTGCGTTAACATTTTCCTCATTTATGAAATTATTCTTTATGAGAGCTGCTTACCTCATTGCCTGGTACACAGAACTTTTAACCAAAGGTAGCTGCTATAATACCTTACCATCGTCATTGCTGTTACACCATCCTATACCCCATTAATTCTGAGATTTGAAACTTTTCAATGTGTATGTCCGAGGTAGATAAGTAGAGCATCTCCAAATAACAATGATTATATTTTCTAAAAATGTATCTTTCTTCTTTCATGGTACATGTGTTAGATATTACTTCCAGAACAATATTAAATAACAATGCTCATGATATATCTTGGTTTTACCCTGTATTTTTAGGGAGATAGTTTTAATATCTCACCATTAAATATATTAAATATGACTTGATTTTTGGCTTAGGGTTGATGTTCTTGATCATATTAATATCCTTCTAGTTTTAGTTTTCTAAGAATTTTTTAACAGAAATTGATATTGAAATTTTAGAATACCTTTCCAGACTCCTTTAGGATAACTTTTTCCATATTTTATATATTCATATAGTGTATTATATCAATGATATTCATAATATTAAGCTATCCTTGCATTCATAGAATATTCTTCTTTGGTCAAGATGGATATTTTTAAATACATTAATTCCTAGCAATTAATAAATATTTAGAATCCAAAGTTTTCGTTCGATGCTTTTAAAATAGTAACTATTATTGCTATCTTTATAATGATGTTTCCTTTTCAGAAATATTCTGGAACTATTTATGAAGCATTGGCAAAGCATATATAAATATTACCCATTATTTTCATGTACCATTTAGCTTAATCATCACAGAAACTCTGAAGTAGGAATCCTTCTTGTTCCTATTGCACAGGTAAGAAAACTCAGGCAGATAAATGTTAATTAAGTTTCCTAAGCTCTCAAAATATTTTAGTTCAAAATTCTATGCATTTTGACTACTTTGCTGCTTACCATGACTTTCATAAATACTATTTTCAAATTATCTTACAAAGTCACCGTTCCTGTGTTAGACCCTAATTTTGAACAGTCATCCAACAAATGTTTATTGAGCACCTACTATGTGCAAGGCACTGATCTAGTTTCAGGAGATACATTACTTAACAAATTAACAAAATATCCTTATTCTTATAAAATTTATATTTTAGTGAGGAAAAACAGGCAATAAATATAATGAATAAGTAAACTGTTTTTGGAATGTGGCTAAAGCAATGCATGGATGGAAATTTACAGCTTATCCGGTTTATATTTAAAGAAAAAAGAAAGGTTAAACATCAATTATCTAAACTTTCGCTTTCTAGCCTATGAATCTAAAAAATAGGAAAAGTTAGTAGAATTAAGAAAGCATGAAAGATAAGAAATGAAAACAGAAAATGAACTAAAGCTAGAGAAAGTCAATAAAACCAAAAGCTGGTTCTTTGAAAAGATCAATAAAATTCAAATTGACCAAGAAAAAAAGAAGACAAAAATTACCAGTATCAGGAAAAAAGAGCATTATTCTTACAGAGCATAAGACATTAAAAAGATAGAGAATATTATAAATAAGTACATTTAATAGTATGTATCTTCTTTTAAATTTTCTAAACTTCAAATATCTTTTTGATATATATTTTTTTATTAGAAAAGTTGTGAGCTTACAAAACCACCATGCAAAACATGCAGAATTCCCATACATCACCCCTCCACCAACACCTTGCATTGTTGTGGAACATTTGTTACAGATTTTGAAAGAACATCATCAAAATATTACTACTAATATGGTCTATAACATATATTTGGTATATTTTCCAAACACCCCTATTATTAACATTAAGTATTAGTATTATACATTTATTATAGTTCATGAGAGAACACTCTCATATTTGTACTGTTAACCACAGTCCATCATCTACTACATGGTTCACTGTGTTATACAGTCCCATATCTTGTACAATCTACCCAAAGTGTACACTCAGTGGCTCTCAGTTTCATCGGAGTTGTGCAGTCATTGCCTTAGTAAATTTTTGAATGTTTTCCTTACTCCAAAAGAAAAAATCACATACGCCCTTATTATTGACCTTTAGCATTGATGTAGTACCTTCTTTGACAGTGATGCAAGATATTACAATATTGCTGTTAACTAGAGTCTATAACTATTAATTTTATTTTCCCATGCATCACCATATTCTTATACCTTGTAATAATGATGTACATTTGTTATAGTTCATAGAAGAATATTCTTGTATTTGTACTATTAACAACAATCCTCCTCCACCACTGGGTTCACTATGTTATTCAGTCCCTAGATTATTCTCTAGCTCTTTTTCAATTGATATTTATGTCCCTAGACTACCCCTTTTAGCCATAATTCCATTTATAAACCAGTCGTGTTAGTTATATTCACTATAAAGTGTTACCATCAACTCTATCCATTTCCACACTTTTACAGTCAAGCTAATTAAAAACTCTACATACATTAAACGTCAGTACCCCTTCTCAGCCCTCATCCTATCTCCTAGTAACCTATAGTCTAAATTTTAAATCCATGTGTTTAGTCTTTATATTTACTTCATATTAGTGAGACCATACAATGTTGGTCCTTTTGTGTCTGGCTTATTTCACATAACATAATGTCCTCAAGGTTCATCCATGTAGTCATGTGTTACAACTTCATTTCTTCTGACTGCAGCAGAGTATTCCGTTGTATGTATATACTACATTTTGTTTATCCATTCATTGGTTGATGGACACTTGGGTTGTTTCCATCTTTTGGCAATTGTGAATAATGCTGCTATAAGCATCTGAATGCAAATGTCTGTTCACATCACTGTTTTCAGTTTTTTGGGATATATTCCTAGTAGAGGGATTGCCAGATCATACAATAGTTCTATAATTATCTTCCTGAGGAACCACCAAACTGTCTTCCACAGACACTGAACCATTCTATATTCCCACCAACAGTGAAGGAATGTTCCTATTTCTCCACATCCTCTCTGGAACTTGTAGTTTTCTGTATTTTTAGTAATGGCCATTCTATGAGGTGTGAGATGATATCTCATTGTAGATTTGATTTTCATTACCCATTAGCTAGTGATAGTGAACATTTATTCATGTTCTTTTTCTCCATTTGTATTTCCTCCTGGGAGAAATGTCTGTTTAAGTCTTTTGCACATTTTTAAATTGGATTGCTTGCTCTTAGATTGTTGAGTTGTATTATCTCTTTATATAGCAAGAAAATTAAACCCTTATCCTATGTGTGGCTTCCAAATATTTTATCCCATTGAGTGGGTTGCCTTTTCATCTTCTTGACAAAGTCCCAAGCATAAAAGTATTTAAGATTGAGGAGGTCCCATTGATACATTTTTAATTTCATTGTTTGTGCTTTCAGTGTAAGGTTTAAGAAACCCTTGCCTACCACCAAGTCTTGAAGATGTTCTACACTTTCTTAAAGGACTTTAATGGTTCTTGCTTTTATATTTAGGTCTTGGACCCATTTTTGGGTTAATTTTTATATAAGGTGTGAGCTAGGGGTCCTCTTTCTTTCTTTTGGATATTGATATTCTGTTCTCCCAGTACCATTTGTTGAATAGACTGTTTTGTCTCACTGGGTGGGTTTGACAGGCTTGTCAAAAATCATTTGACCATAGAGGTTACAATCTGTTTCTGAACCATCAATTCAGTTCCAT
The DNA here is from genome assembly GCA_026826555.1 of Tolypeutes matacus. Classification (NCBI taxonomy): domain Eukaryota; kingdom Metazoa; phylum Chordata; class Mammalia; order Cingulata; family Chlamyphoridae; genus Tolypeutes; species Tolypeutes matacus. The sequence continues at coordinate 15,284,549 of JAKSZT010053881.1, forward strand.
TGGTCTTTATGTCTATCTTTGTGCCAGTGCCATGCTGTTTTTACCACTATAGCTAGGTAACAGGATTCGAAGTCCAGAAGTGAAAGTCCTCCAGTTTTGTTCTTCCTTTTTAATGTTTCTGGCTATTCGGGACCCCTTACTCCTCTGTATTAGTCAGCCAATGGGATGTTGATGCAAAGTACCAGAAATCTGTTGGTTTTTATAAAGGCTATTTATTTAGGGTACAAGCTTACAGTTACCAGGACATAAAGTGTAAGTTACTTCCCTCACCAGAGTCTGTTGCCACGTGTTGGAGCAAGATGGCTGCCAACATCTGCAAGGGTTTAGGCTTCCTCTTCCTCTTAAGGCTCCACAGTCCCAGCTTCTTCCAAGAATAGCTGTAGGCTGGGATAAATCTTGTCTTTTTCCTGGGGCTCATTTCTCTCTGGGCTCAGCTGTTCTGCTGTCTCCACAAGGCCAGCTGTAGACTATCAGGCTAATGGCTCGTCTCTCTTCCCAGGACCTCTGCCATGTCTATGGAGCTGTCTCTATTCCTCTGTGTTCTTCTCCTGCATGTTTACTTCCCAGGGCTCCAGTTCAAAACTCCAACCTCCCTTCTTTGCGGTGTGGTTTCTCTGTGAGTCCTTGCCCACCATGTCCTACTGATGTGGTCTAATCAAAGCCTTAATCACTATTTAATCAAGTAAAAGTGAAACCGCTGAATCCAATGTAATCTAATATGCCCAGAAGAACAGACCATTTTACAAACATAGTCCAATATCTATTTTTGGAACTCATAAATAATATCAAATTGCTATACCTTCTAAATAAATTTGATAACTGAATTTTCCATTTCTTTTAAAAAGTGTGTTGGAATTTTTATTGGGATTGCATTGAATTTGTATATCAATTTGGATAGAATTGACATCTTAATGATATTTAGTTTTCCCATCGATAAACATGGAATGTCCTTCCATTTATTTAGGTCTTCTTTGATTTCTTTCAGCAATGCATTGTAATTTTCTGAATACAAGTGTTTTACATCCTTGGTTAAGTTTATTCCTAAATATTTGATTCTTTTTGTCACTATCTTAAATAGATTTTTCCCTGACTTCCTCCTCAGATTGCTCATTCATTAGGTATAGAAACACTACTGATTTTTGCATATTAATTTTGTATTCTGCCCCTTTTCTGACATCATCTATTAGCTCTAGTATCTTTGTTGTAGATTTTTTGGGATTTTATAGGTATAAGATCATATCATCTGTAAATAGCAAAAGTTTTACTCTTCCTTTCCAATTCAGACACCCTTTATTTCTTTTTCTTGCATGATTTCTATAGCTAGAACCTGTATCTCTAAATTAAACAACAGTGGTGAAATTGGGCATCTTTGTCCTGTTCCTGATCTCAGTGGGAAAGCTTTCATTCTTACACCATTGAGTACAAGGTTAGCTGTAGATTTGTCATATATGCCCTTTATCATGTTGAGGAAGTTTCCTTCTATTCCTATCTTTTGTAGTATTTTTATCAAGAAAGGATGCTGAATTTTGTCAAATGCCTTTTATGTGTCAATTGAGATGATCAAGTGAATTTTCTTCTTTGATTGATTAATGTGGTCTATTACACTGATAGATTTTCTTTTGTTGAACCATCCTTACATGCCTAGGATAAAACCCAGATCATAATCACAATGAAGAATTTTTTTAAAGTGTTGTTGGACTCCATTAGCAAATATTTTGTTGAAGATTTTTGCATCCATATTCACTAGGGAAATGGGTCTGTACTTTTCTTTTTCCATAATGTCTTTATCTGGCTTTGGTATTAGGGTGATATTGGCTTCATAAAATAGCTTGGTAGCATTCCTTCCTGTTCAATTTTTGGTAGAGTTTGAGTAAGAATGGTATTAAATCTTCTCTGAATGTTGGGTAAAATTCACCTGTGAAACCATCTGGTCCTGGGCTTTTCATTATGGGGAGTTTGATGTCTTTTTCAATCTCTTTGTGATTGCTTTGTTGAGGTCTTCTATTTCTTCTAGGGTCAGTATAGGTTATTTGTAAGTTCCTAGGAATTTTTCCATTTCATCTGCATTGTCTATCTTGTTGGTGTACAGTTGTTCATAGTATCCTCTTATGATATCTTTTATTTCTGTGGGATCAGTAATAATGTCACTATTTTCATTTTATTTATTTGCATCTTCTCTCTTTTTCCTTTGTCAGTCTAGCTAAAGTTTTGTCAATTTTGCTGATCTTCTAGAATAACCAACTTTTGTTTTTGTTAATTCTCTCTACGGTTTTTTTGTTCTCAATTTCATTTGTTTCATAATAATTTTTGTTATTTCATTCCTTTTGCCTGCTTTCTTGTTCCTCCAACTGTGTAGCTAGTTCATTGTTTTTAGCTCTTCTTTCTTTTTTACTGCACCTATCGAAGGCTATAAATTTTCCTCTTAGCACTGATTTTGCTGCATCCCATAGGTTTTGATATTTTGTGTTCTCATTTTCATTCCTCTCAAGACATTTATTGATTCTCTTGTAATTTCTTTTTTACCCCACTGATTATTTAACAGTGTGTTGTTTAATCCCCATATATTTGTGAATTTTCCCTTTTTCTGCCTGTTGTTGATTTCCAACTTTATTCCATCATGATCAGAGAAAATACTTTGAAAATTTTGATCTTTTTAAATTAATTGAGGTCATCTTTGTTACACACCATACAGTCTATCCTGGAGAAACATCTATGTGCACTCGAGAAGAATGTACATCCTGCTTTTCCGTTTCCTTTTGGTCCTCTGCTGTGATGACTATTCCAATGGTAAGAGTGGTGTATTGAAGCCTCCAACTATTATTGTAGAGACATCTATTTCTTCCTCCAGTTTTGCCAGTGTGTGCCTCATATAATTTGGGGCATCCTGGGTAGGTGCATATACATTTATGACTGCTATTTCCTCCTGGTGAATTGCCCCCTTTATTAGCTTTGCTTCTAAATTCTTTTTCATCCAATATAAGTATAATGCATAAGTATAATGACTCCAGCTCTTTTTTGGTTACTGCATGTGTGGAATAACTTTTTTCCAGCCTTTCACTTTCAATCTATTGATATCTTTGGTCTAAGGTGAGTCTCCTGTAGACAGCATATAAATGGCTTATATTTTCCTATCCATTCTTCTAGTCTGTGTATTTTGATTGGGGTGCTTAATCCATTAACATTCAATGTTATTACTGTAGAGGCAGTTTTTACTTCAACCATTTTGATCTTTGGGCTTTATATATCATATTTTATTTTCACCACTCTTTTTACAGTTGTAGTTACTTTTTCTGTTATAGTCTATCTTTCTAGACTCTCTTCCAAGCCCCTCTCTCCTGTCTTTCCTTTTCAGACTGCAGCACTCCCTTTAGTATTTCCTGCAAAGCTGGTCTCTTGGTTACCAACTCATTTTCTGTTTACTCGTGAATATTCTAAACTTGACTTCATTTTTGAAAGATATCTTGCCATATATAAGATTCTTGGCTGGCAGTTTTTCTCTTGCAGTATCTCAAATATATTATACTGCTGCTTTCTTGACCCCATGATTTCTGATGAGAAAATAGCACTTAATCTTATTGCATCACTTGTGTGTGATGAATATCTTTTCTCTTGCTGCTCTCAGGATTCTCTCTTTAGCTTTGGCATTTGACATTATGATTGGTTTGTACCTCAGAGAAGTTCTATTCAGATAGATTTGCATGGGAGTATGCTGTGCTTCTTGGACACGGATATCTACATCCTTCAACAGGTTTGGGAAATATTCTATCATTATTTCCTCAAATATTCCTTCTGCTCCTCTTCCTTTCTCTTCTCCTTCTGGGACACCAATGAAACTTATGTTTGCACATTTCTTGCCATCATTTAATTCCCTGAAATCCAGTTCAATTTTTTCCATTCTTTTCTTCATCTGATCTTTTGTATGTTTGCTTTTGGAGGCCATGTCTTCAAGCTCACCAAGCCTTTCTTCTGCCTCTTCAAATCTGCTGTTATATGCATCCAGTGTAGTTTATTTATTATCAGGGATTGAACCCAGGACCTCATACATGTGAAGCAGGTGCTCAACCACTGAGCTACATGTCCTCTCCTCCAGTATATTTTAAATTTCATTTATTGTGCCTTTCTTTCCCATAAGATCTGCTATTTTTCTACACATGCCTCCAATTCTTCTTTGTGCTCACCCACTTTCTGCTTGATGTCTTTAATATCCTTAGCCATCTCACTGAATGTATTAAGCAGATTTTTTTGAACATCTATGATTAGTTGTCTCAACTCCTTTATGTCAACTGGAGGCTTAGGTTGTTACTTTGACTGGACCATGTTTTCCTGTGTCTTGGTATAGAATACCATTTTTTACTGGTGTCTTAGCATCTGATTTACTAGATGTATTTATTCTTGGCTCCTTTTCCCTCTTTGGACTAGGGCTTTGTATTTGATTGCTTTTGTGCTAGAGTCCCTCTTTGAAACTTGGTTCAACTTAATTTGGGACTTTATAGTGCCTCATGTGTAGCCAATCTGAATTTTTTCAGCTTTTATTCACCTATTTCTTGCCCTTTCTTCCTGGCTGGCTAAGGAATAGGAGCCAAGGATGCAGCTGGTAGTGGAAGCAATGGAGGATGAAGGACCTGCATTGCAGCAGGAATGATGGAGCTTCTCCCACCTTTCTCCCCTGCCAGAGGTAAGGAAGGAGCCCCAGCAGTGTGCACTAATCCAAGCTGTGCAGACCAAGACCATCCGTGGTTGCCTGGAGAGACTAAGAAAGCACCACCCCTCTCCTATCCTTTTGGAGGGTGAAGATGTATCCACAGGTTTGCCCACCCATACTAGTGCCCAACACTCTAGTCTGTGCAGACAAAAAGTGCCTGCAGTTGCCCAGAAAGGCTGAAGAAACACTGCCCACCTCCTATCCTATTGAGGGCGAAGATGTATCCACAGGTTTGCTCATCAGTCTAGTCTGTGCAGGCTGGAGAACCTGCAGTTCTCCAAAGAGGCTGGTGCAGATCCCCTCAACTTCCTCCCTGCCGGAGGTGGGCCTAGAACCTAGGCTAGGGCTGAAATCCAACCTTGGGGGAAAGAAGCCAGTCCCTACCTTCACTGTGATTTTCAATCAGCTTCACTTACCCTCATGCTAGGGGTGGAGTTAAAATGGAGGCTACTGACTTCTTTCCAACTTCGACAGGTTAAAACTTTAGCTGTTCTTAAGACTGGACTTCAGCCAGCTGAATTACTAATTATTAGCTGAAATAGGTGCCTGACCATCTCTTTCTTCCCCATTTTTGGGAAATGGAGTTTCCAATTCTAGCCAGGAAATAGCTCCTGAGGAAGCTTGAGCTGCCAGCAGAGGATGGGCACCAGCCTCCACAATGTGGAGTGCTCTACTCATGAGTTTTCAATTCAGATAGGCAGTCTCCTCCTTCCATTCTTCCAAGGATGTTGCAGGATGCTCTTCTGGTCTCCTGGACCCCCAAACAAGTGATTCAGATAGTTCTGCCAGATTACTAACTGACCTGTAGGATGAGCTGACTCTTGGAGTACCTTATTCCACCACCATTTTGCTCCCTCCCTCACCAATTTTTTGTCCATTTTTAAATTGGATTGCTTGTCCTTTCATTGTTGAATTATATGATCCCTTTATACAGCATGGAAATCAAATGCTTATTGGATATGTGTTTTCTAAATATTTTCTCTTATTGTATGGGCTGCTTTTTCACCTTGACAAAGTCCTTTGAAGCACAAAAATATTTAAATTTGAGGAGTTCACATTTATCTATTTTTTATCTCATGGCTCATGCTTTCAGTGTAAGGTTTAAGAAACCACTACCTACCACCAGGTCTTGAAGATATTTCCCTACATTTTCTTCTATGAATTTTATGGTTCTGGCTTTTATATTTTGGTCTTTGATTCATTTTTATATATGGTGTGAGATAGGGGCCCTCTTTCTTTGTTTTGGATATGGATATCCTGTTCTCTTAGCACCATTTGTTGAATAGACTGTTCTGCCCCAGCTTGGTGAGCTTGTCAGCTTTGTCAAAATCACTTGACCATAGATGTGAGTGTCTGTTTTTGAAAAACCAATTTGGTTACATTGGTCTATATGTCTATCTTTATGCCAGTACCATGCTGTTTTTACCATGTAGTTAGGTAATAGGATTTAAAATCCGGCAGTGAGAGTCCTCCAATTTTGTTATCTTTTTAAAGATATTTCTAGCTATTTGGGGCCCCTTATCCTTCCAAACACATTTGATAATTGGCATTCCATTTCTTTGAAAAAGGCTGTTGAAATTTTTATTGGATTTGCATTGAATCTGTAAATCAACTTGGGTAGAACTGACATCTTAACAGTATTTAGTCTTCCAAACTATGAACAAGGAATGTCTTTCCATTTACTTAGGTCTTCTTTGATTTCTTTTAGCAATGCATTGTAGTTTTCTGAATACAAGTGCTTTACATCCATAGTTAAGTTTTTTTCCAAATATTTGATTCTTTTAGTCGCTATTGTAAATGGAATTTTTTCCCTGACTTCCTTCTCAGATTGCTTATTAATAATGTATAGACACACTGCTGACTTTTGCATATTAATCTTATATCCTGCCAATCTTCTAAACTCATTTATTTGCTCTAGTAGCTTTGTTGTAGATTTTTCAGGACTTTATAGGCATAGGATCATATCATGTGTGAATAGCGGAAGTTTTACTTCTTCTTTTCCAGTTGGGCACCTTTTATTTCTTTTTCTTGTATGATTGCTCTAGCTAGAACCTCTAGCAGTATAGTGAACAACAGTGGTGAAAGTGGGCATCCTTGTTTTTGATTTAATGGAAAAGCTTTAAGTCTTTCACCATTGAGAACAATGTTAGCTCTGGGTTTTTTCATATATATCCTTTATCATGTTGAGATAGTTTCCTTTAATCCCTATCTTTCAGTGTTTTTTATTGTCAACTTCAAATATTTTTAAGGTTCTCAAAAGTGTGTTATATATTCTTTGAATTATCTACTTCAAGGATAAAAATTTTTTAAAAAAATCTCCTATTTAGGATAAAAAAATCTGTACACCTGAATCTCTATTTACCCACTTTTCCTATTTCTCATTAATTTTCCTTTGTTTAAACAAGCTGAAGATTTAGACCTAAATTGTTTCCTTTTAAAATTTTGTTAATATTTGAGGCTTCTCTTTCAGGATTAATTTTTGACAGAGACATTCAGTTTTAAAACTCAATATCCAATAATTATTTATGCTTAAATATATAGTTAACTTTAAAAATTTTTACCATTATGCAATGACCTTCCAACTCTTGAGTTCCTTTATTTAATTCTGTAGCTTTCAAACATTAGTGTACATCAGAATCACTTGAGGGCTTTTTAAAATAGACTGCTGGGCTCTACATCCCTGAGTTTCTGATTCAGTAATTCTGGTCTTGTCCCTGAAAATTTGTGCACCTAATAAGTTCCCAGGTGATGCTTGCTGGTGGCCAGAAACCATAATTCAAAAACCACTGTTTTAATTCATCACTCAATTGTTTAGTACATATATCTTCAATAACAATTTTAAAGAATGGTATATGGATGTAATACTTTCTGATCCACTCTATATCCAAAAATTTTCCTGCTGAATTAATGCTTAAATAACAATTTGGATGCATGATGACCTTTTCTCCTGAAAATATGAAAAATCTCTTTTCTTCTGGCAATTAGTGTTATTGAGACCATATCTGTGGCTAGCCTAGGTTTATCCATTTATTCCTATAATTAAACTATTTTCCAGAATATGCTTATGTAAGTCTCTTTACTGATTTTTCTGGTAATCAGTGGATTGTTTTGAGCTACAAATTTGCTTTTTTCATTCAAGAAGTTTTTTTTTTTTTAATTTTTTAATGTATGCCTTTCATGAGTTAATATTTAGAAGGCATCCATTAATTGAGTTAAAATACAGAAAATGAGCTTAGATCAGTGGCTTGTACATGACTAGGTTCTCAGTAAATACTAGCTATCACTATTTTTCCTTTATTCTGCTGGCCCAGTTCCATTCTGCCATCTTCATCATTAATTCCTTTTTAGGTTGTCTGTCTGTCTATCACTTTCTCTTTCATGATTTTGTTTTCTCTGTCCTGTTACTTTATATTTTTGGAGAGTTTCTTGTGCCAAATTATTCATTTTGGCTCTGTCACAAGAGCAATGTGGATTTTATTTATGCTACTGTATTTTTTTAAATTTTTTTTTATTGGCTTTCCTTTTCTCACTCATTTTCCTGTCCATTGCTTCTTCCGCATTTGCTTGATTTTATGTCTAGTAGTAGACATAAAATTAACGTTCACAGCTTAAAGCCAAAATTGGCAGAATCTAGCAGACTTCATGGAAGTCTGTAAGTCTAAAGTGGGAGGGTTTTATCTTTTCCTCCGTGTCCTGACACTGTAGAAATGCAATATATGTAAAACTACATAAATTCCAGTAAATGAATACTAAGAATCTTGGAATCTCTTTTCTATTTGAACATCTTGGTTTATGAGGATTATAGCTCTTAAACATTAGGCATCACTTCCAGCTACTCCATGTGACTCTTACAGAAAGAGGGAGATGAAGAAACTTCTTCATTTTAGGCCTATCCTAGGCCATTAGAACAACAGCAATCCTGCCTTAAAGAAGGTATGAAAGTACTATGTGCAAGTACCAAGTGTTTTTTGCTTCTGTTTTTATCAACTCCCCAGTTTAGGTAAAACAAACAAAAACTCAACGACTTTTTGAGAATAACCTTACAATAACAGCTCTTTCAATAGATCTAGTCATATACTGTGTTCTCAGAAATATCTGGTTAGGAATTAGGAATGGCAAAGAATGGCTACAAATGATGTATCACATCCCCAAAGTTTACTTCCTATAAACAAACCTCAGTAAATAAAAATTCAGTGGGAATTACTGGACAATTCAGACAAATGGTTGAATATCAAGTCAACTTTTGGTTGTTCTTTTGAATTTTTGTCATCCTTTATGCCTTAATATATTTTAGTGAGAATTTTGGAGAGTCCACCTGGGTGTTTACTCATTTAAAACCTAAATTCCTATATTTTAATTACTAATATTAGAATGATCATATTTTTATGATCATTCTAATATTGACATGACATAAATTTAACTATCAAAGATATATTGTTTCATTTCATTCTCCCTAAAATAAACATATCAAATATTTACTACACTAAAAATTATACCTTATAACAGTGGCAATCTCCGTATTAGATTTCATTTTTTTCTTCCTCAAAATGGAGACTGAAGAACATAGAACCAGAATCCTCTGAGATGCTTGTTGAAAATAATATATTACTGGTCCTCACCTCAGATCTACTGAATTAGACAGACTCTGGGTCCAGAAATTGGCATATTTAACAAACTCCTTAGGTGCCTATTAATGCACTCTAAAGAGTCTGATAACCCCTGCTACATTATAAACCTATATAAAAATGGTGGAACCTACAAAATGTCTTTCAAAAATGATTTAGGACAATATACAAAGAATAAGACACCTTATTACTACAAAAAAATTAAACACCCTAACCTAGTATAAACTTCCTGCTTAAAAAATAATTTTGGACCTGGGAAGGCTGAGGCAAAAATACATTTCATTGCTAGAATAACAATAAGTCTATAGTAGAATAATAGTAAGTCTACTTTATTCCATTTTTCATTCCCCAATCTTGAGGATTCTGGGATGGTGATGCCCACTCTGCCTCTAACTGAGAGGGGGCTTAGATCCCATGGGACAGATGGATGGTATTATCTTGCCTGCAGTTGCTGATTCTGTTTTTTGGGACGGGCATTGTCCATCATCATCTCTTTGTTATTTGTCCTGGGTGAGTCCAGTGAACTAGAGAGTAGGTGTTGCAACTCTGCTGAGACTCAGGGTCCAACTGGCACATGGACAGACCAAAGATTTAAGTCTCTTGGACATATACCTATCAAGTATAGTACTAACGATAGGCTCAAATAGAAGGGGCAGAAGAGTTATGTGTAAGGAAACCACAAATGAGTCAAATTCTGTTACACTAGGGAGCATAAATTCCAAGGTAAGGCCCACTGGTAGGGCACCAAACACCTGAGCTGTCTTCCCTGCCTATAGTATCTGGATGTCTCTAGAGCCCTCAGGAGCCCCAGTATTTGAGGCAATATTTACTGTGGCAGTCAATGAGTTCTTGCTGAGACGTGCATAAGCACAAGGGGAAGGAGAGAGGAAAAATAGGTGAAATAAGGGGGCATTTTCAGGACATTGGAATTGTCCTGCATGACATTACAATGATGGATATAGGCCATTATATATTTTGTCATAACTTACAAAATTGCACAGGACAGATGTAAACTATAATGTAAACTATAATCCAGTTAGTGGCAATGCTTCAATTTGTGTTCATCTATTGTACTAATGTACCACACTAATGAAGGAGGTTGTTATTATGGGAAAGAGTGTGTTTGGGGGGGGGCAGGGTCTGGAGCATATGGGAATCCTCTATATTTTTTATGTAACATTTATGTAATCTAAGTTTCTTTAAAATAAATAAATAAATAAAAGATATATCATCTACTCATTGAAGGACCAGATTCACAGTTACTTGCAACAACATTGAGGGCTTGACATACTGGCTTGTCCTCCCCTGTGAGACACTGTCTATGTTCTTGAGAGACTCCCACCCCTTTATTTGAGACCATAGCAGGACTACCCAGGATATGAGTCCAACACCTTCTGCTCATTATGTGAGTCTCCACTCCTGATACAACACACTATTAACAGATGAATGCTACACACTCCCTAGAGGCCCAGATACGACCTGTCCCGCGTGTCTCCTACATCTAGCACCTTAAACCAGTAACCCTTCCTTGCCATATTTGCAAAAAGAACATTCCCAGCATCGTAGTTTCAACCACATACCCACAAATCCCCAGATTTCATATGCTCCCTCCCCCAACTCTCCCCCCAATTCCATTGTCAGTCTAACCTATCCTCCCCACCCTACCCCCTCATCCTACGCCCCCTTACAGACCAGCACTGGCCAGCCCAATAGCATCACTGCACCACTGTCACACCCATCCATTCCACAACTACACCCTTCCACCATATCATAGATTTTGCCCATATGGGCATTGACTCACAATCTTCTTCTCCCTTTCTCTCTTCTTTAAACCTATCATCCAGACTCTAGCTCTGTGAGCCTACTTGATTTGCTTAACTCATATCAGTGAGGTTATGTAATATTTGTCCTTCAGTGCCTGGCTTGCTTTACTCAACATAAGGTCTTCAAGATCCATCCATGTTATCCCATGTGTTAATATTGCATTCCTTTTTACAGCTGAGTAATATTCCATTGTATGTATGTACCACAATTTGTTTATCCATTCATCTGTTGATGACATTTGGGCTGTTTCCAGCTTATGCCGCTATGAACATTGGTGTGCATATATCTGTTCGTGTCCCTGCTTTCAGTTCTTCGGGGTATGTACCCAGCAGTAGGATTGCTGGATCATATGGCAGTTCTATAGTTAGCTTCCTGAGGAATGGCCAAACAGTCTTCCACAATGGCTGCACCATTCTACATTCCCACCAGCAGTGGATAAGGGTTCCTACTCCTTCACATCCTCTCCAACACTTGTAGTCCTCTGTTTTTTTTAATAGCCACCAGTCCTAATGAGTGTAAGAAGATATCTCATTATAGTTTTGATTTTCATTTCCTTAATAGCTAGTGATGTTGGGCATCTTTTCATGTTCTTTTTAGCCATTTGTATTTCTTCTTGGAGAAGTGTCTATTCAAATCTCTGGTCCATTTTTTAAATGGGTTGTTTATTTTTTTTTATTTTCAGGTGTAGGATTTCTCCATATATGCTGGATAACAGGCCCCTATCAAACATATGATTACCAAATATTTTCTCCCATTTGAATAGGCTGCATTTTCACTTTCTTGACAAATTCCTTTGAGGTGCAAAAGTTTTTAATTTTGAGGAGGTCCCATTTATCTAATTTTTCTTTCATTGCTCGTGCTTTTAAAGCATTACTGTTAGCCCAATTCATTATCATTATGTTTTTATTTTGGACTATTTAGTAGAGAAATTCTTAGTTCTATTTTAATGTTGAGCTAAACTAAAGTAAAAAACAAAACAAATATTTAGTGAATAAAAATCCAACACAGAATTAATTTGATCCATTAAAACTTTGGCATTTGCCTTGAAAAGTACATATGTTTCCTTGTGTTATTTCTCAGTATCTTAATATGAGAAATACATGAAGCAGGGAGGTTAACAGGAATACTGAGAGGTTTATTAGACCACTTACAGTATAATTGTGACCTGTCATTACTGTGAATTTTTAAAATAGTGATTAATCTTAGTGCTGTATTTATAGATTTTCAGTCTAAATTTTTGTTTTTGTAAAAGAAAAAAGACTCTCAATGTATTTTCTTCCTACAATATGTTAAGAATATTACAAAGGTATAACAAAGCAAATTAATACAGAATGCACAGGGGTGGGAAGGCAGATGTAGCATAGAGGATAAGCACACAATATAAAAGGGCAACCAACATGAATTTCAATATGGGCTCCACTTGGATACCAGCTGTGTGACTTTACAAAATTTACTTGGTCACTCCAAGTGGTCCAAATGCTCAACAGCAAATCCTCCCCAGATACCCAAATCCACCAATTTTAACATTTTACTGTATTTACCATATAATTCTATGTATCTATTCACCATCTGTCTCTCTATATGTCTGTTTATCTATCCATTTTCTGAACATTTAATTGTAGATTGTAACATCATGCTTCTTGAATACTTACTACTACCATGTATATTACCTAAGAACAAGGATATTCACTTATTTTTTTAAAACAATTTATTGAAGTATATCATTCACACATGAACATACATAACTATAAGTGTTCAGTAAACATCATGAACTTACAAAACAAACAATTTTTTGCTTTGAATACTTTAAATATGACTTCCACTGCAGTTTTGCCTTCATAGTTTCTAAGGAGTAATCAGCACTTAATCTGATTGAGAGTCCCTTGTATGTGACATGTTGCTTCCCTCTTGCAGCTTTCAGATATAGCATGGCATGGTGTGGGTCTACTTGGGTTTATCCTGTGTGGAATTCATTGAACATCTTGGATGTGTATATTCATGTCTTTCATTAATTTTGGGAAGTTTTCAGACATCATTTCTTAAAATATTCTCTCTGCTCCTTTCTCTCTTTCTTCTTCTGGGACTCTCAAAATGCATATCTTAGTGTGCTTGATGGTGTCCCACAAGTTCAGCAGGCTCTGTTCACTTTTCTTCTTCCTACTTCTCAGCCTGGATGATTTCAATGGTCTTATCTTCATGTTCTCTGATTTTTTCTTCTGCCAGTTCCAATCTGCTGTAGAACCTCTCTAGGGAATTTTGTAAATTTCTATTACTGTGGACTTTGTCCCTGTTTGGCTCCTTTTCATAATTCCATCTCTCTGTTGATATTTTCTTTGTGCTCTATCATTTGTCTGATTTCCTTTAGTCCATGTCTATAGTTTCCTTTAGCTCTTTGGGCATATTTAGGACCATTTTTTTAAAAAAAGTATTTGTCTGTTAAGTCCCAGTTCTGGTTCTCCTCATTGATGATTTCTAATGTGTTAATATTCTCCTTTTTCTGGGACATAGATTTCTGTTTCATTGTATGTTTTGTAACATTTTGTTGAAACCCAGAATTCTGATATTTTAAAGTGCTGTCACCAGAATTTAGGCTCTGAGGTGTCTGTTCCTTAACCTTGTCTCCAGCTAGTATTATGACAGGGTTTTCCTTGAATGCCAGGAGCTAACAAAGAAGAAGGAGGAGGAAGAGGAGAAGGAAGAGAAAGAAGAAGAGGAGGAGTTGGAGGAGAAGGAGGAGGGAGAAGGAAGAAAAAAAATGAAAATGTCTTTCCCTATCTTTGCAGATTGACCTGTGTGTCTCCTTTAAGCCTTATCTATACAATAGTTCAGAGAATAGCTCCAGGCCAAGGCATAGGGTCTTCCTTGATCCTTTCTGTGCTTGGGTCTTGTCTTGGACATGCAGGTGTGGCCCTAGGAATTTGTCTTGTTACACAGTCCCAAATGTCCCCACTTCTTTGCAACAGTTTCCTCACAGTCCTGTACACTTCACTATATGTCTTAGAGAGAGCAATCCTTCACCTCAGGCAGCACAATTTGACTGCTCTACCAGTGTTATGTAAGAGCACTCAGCGAGCTTCCTCCTACATTCAGGGCAAGTTCTGGGATAGTGAGCACCTCAGGTCACCACCAGATAGATTGGGTCAGACGTGTCAGTATGTGTGCAAGGGTCACTCTGCTCCCTCTGGAACCAGGACCAGTGAGCTGGTGAGGAGTGGCAGAGGGCAGCCAAGGCACCATGATTCTACTATTCTTAAGTAGCCTTTTTTTTTTTCATTTGGTGCTTGCCCTGTTACTGAAATCTTTTAACTGTGTTCTGTAGCTTTGAAAAATTGTTTCTGCCAATTCTTGCTGATTGTTCAAGTGATTGATTCTAATGACTAGGTAACAAATCCTTTTGCAAAGCAGGTAACTTCTAAGCTATTGCTGTCAATGAAATTGAAGGAGGAACCAATCAAGTTTCCTAATATTTTTTAGTGCAAGATCACTAAGTAATTTATAGCTTATAACATTGAAGATGTTCAAAGAGTCAAGTGAAATGTCTATAGTAAAACTCCTTCCAGTCTCCTTATTTATATGAACAAGGTTTTCCATTATTCATATCTAAAAAAATAAAGTAAAATAGAATTGAAGTTGAACCTCAATATTTCCAGGAATAAACAACATGCCTCAATGGATAAATGACCAAATTTTAAAAAGTCATATTCTCTTCATTAAGAAATGTGTTTCTAATAGTATTTTACTTTAATATAGATTAATTATCAATAGTTATAATGCATTTATACTGTTTTGATAAATTATAAATTATACATGATAATACAGAAAACATTAAAGCCTTAATAGGAATTTTTAAAACTTAAATGTCCACTTATAAAGATATATTTTATTAAAAACAAATATGATCACTCCATGTTTTTTTTTCTAGTTATTGCAGAAGGAGCATTGTTTTGCTACTACCTGCTAAAACGTGAAAGCAGTACACAAATTATTTTGTTTTGAAACAGCAATGAGACCATTTATGGATGTTTCTCTAATCATTAAAAAGTAAACAATGGTTTGAATTAAAAACAAAACAAAACAAAACAAAAAAACAAATATGATAAGGTGACCCATAAAAGATGTCCAAGCATAAAAATACATTAAAATAGGATAAAATTGAGTGGGGAAATGGGTTTTAAATACTAGTTCAAGGAGAATAAAATGATGTAAAACTTTCAAATATTAATTAGAACCTGTTTTGGTATTTTAAAATTAGTGATGAGTATAAAATCACTGTGGCCTTTAGACTCTATTGGACTTATTTGAAAGATTGATGCAGCAATTTTATTTTAAGAATTAATATTTGCATTATGTGGGAAACTGTATCTTTTGTTACCACTTAAATTTATGGTTAAATTTTTAAGGTCAATTTAAAAAGTGTGTAAAGTGGCACAAAGTTTATTGTTTTAAAATGTGGGATTTTTGTGAAGAGAAAATTAAAGACCACTGAATTGAGTCAAGATGTTAAATTCTCCAGAAGAATAGCAAGTGAAGTTTAGCTGGCCTGCCCACATTTCTTTGCCTCTTCTATCTGAGCCTAACTATTTCCATCATTCTTGCATTATCTTAAGAGTTTGCATCAGATACTGCATATGCCTGTTGGTGGTTCATGTGCCCCACATTTAAGTACCTCTCGGAATTTTTTGATCAGTGATTCACATATGGTACTCAACTGCCGGAGCTGCACACCAAGAGATTCTTCTATCCAGAGGAAGGCTGCAGGTAGCTTCCTTGAACTATGAGCAATATCATGAACAGACTATAACAATGATTTGGGAAGCCTCTCAATGCATAGTGTAACTCTGGGCTACTAGTAAGAACACTGTGCTGTGAAATTAGTTATCATCACCACCATTTTATTTCCTCCTTTCTAAAGGATACCATTGTATGGGGATGATAGAACAAGAGAAGTAAAGAGAGAAGAGCATTAAGTTACCAATACTGTTGATTCTTATATTCTAGGAGTTTAAGTAAACAACAAGGTTAATTCATATGTAAATGCTTGTCTTGAGAGAACTGTTATAATTTAATAAGTTAGTATCTGCATAAAGTTATAAAGGAAAACATAAGGAAGCGGTTGTGGCTCAATCAGTAGGGCTCCCGTTTACCATATGGGAGGCCCAGGGTTCGGTTCCCGGGGCCTCCTGGTGAAGGCAAGCCCACCCGCACGGCGTGGTTAGCTGACCCAGCGAGCACAAGCAGCAAGGGGGGGATAAATGAATAAATAAATAAAATCTTAAAAAAAAAAAAAATAAAATAAAGGAAAACATAATATTTCACAATTGTGAGCTTAATTTTACCCTTGCTTGCCTCTCTACCTGTTTCCCCTCCGAAGGACTACTAATACCCATAAATTGTCTTCAGTGGCACTCAGAATGGATTTCTTTGTATAAACAATGGTTTGCATTCAACAATTAATCTTAAATGGAGTGACATATTATTTTCTATTCTGAGACCTCAAATAATATGTTCTACTACTTTTTCTAAGAATGAATTCTGACCCTATGTACTTTGATTTTTTTTCAGATATTTAATGGTGGGCAAAGATTCTACATTTATTTATAGGATACCATAATTCTCTAATTTTACTATTGATTAAGCCCTTGACAGTATTTTGGAAATAAGTTATTTAAATCAAAATGCTGAATGACACTAACTTTTCTTTATTTAATATTCTCAAAGTGTGGTCCACAGATTAGTAGCAAAAGCATTATTTGGGAACTTGTTAACAAGGCATATTTTCAGTCCCTTCCAGATTTATGTATCAGAAACTGGGGGAGCGGTCCAGCAACCTGTTCCAACAAGCCCTCCGTGTTCTGATGCAACTAAAGCTTGAAAACCACTCATCTACTGAAATCTCACAGCACCAATTGAACTTTCATATGTAAAACATAACTGTATTTTAGAAGTTAAATAAAAATATTTCCCTTTACCAACATACGTGCATGCTGATACACAAAAGAAGCATAAACGTAAATCTGAAACCCAAAAATATCAAGGGTTAATTGAATTTTCATCATGTAATCAGGTATTTGCTTCCAGCAGATTTCCAGATCCTCAACTTCTGAGAGGCAATGGCATTTTGATAGTCCTCTAGATATTAGGAATAATTGTGTTGGCTTTATAGTCAGAGTCATGCTGGACAGTTCGGTGTGATGCTTTAGGGATTTAAGCCAACGAATGGCTAAAGCTGGTGAGGAATCTCATTCTAGTCATGCCCTCCTTTCCTAATTTCCCTTTTCACTGTTTGGTCTTCTTTCTTTTTACCTTAGGGAGCTGAGTGATTGATAGTCTAATCCAATGACTGTATTACAGCTGCCTCAACTAGGACTCTTTTCCTTATCATTAGCAGTTAGCCCATGGTTAAATTCACAGCTCACTGCTTGGAACAGCCCCTGAGATTTAAGGGTCTGGCCTTTAGAAAATATTTAACATAAAACTGAAATCTTGACGTACTGAGAACTCAGTTCTCTGCAAGGCTTCTTTAATTAATCCAATGTACTATACCATTGTTCTGATGAGACTGTGACATGGTGAACTGTTTCTGAGGCTTACAAAGACGTGTAGTTCTAAATTAAATAGTCACTGACGTGTACCTACACTGCTTTTTTTAGTACTGTCGATATACATGAATCTGTGAATATTTTAAATTCAGTTTCAAACAGTGACACAATACTTTGTTGTTTTACTTTCATAATAGAACATTTTTTGATTAATTTCAAGCTTGAAATCATTCTTTATGAAAAAAATACACAGAGGAAATAATTTTAATAATTCATTAGTACTGTTGCAAAGGTAAGTTTTCCTAATATGTTTGTCAAAGTCCTGTGGTTTACAAAGTCTATCAAATATTTTCTTAGGAACTGGTACTGACAATAATTTATTTTTCTAATATCAAGCAAAAGAAAAATATTCACAATATTCAGGTACCTGTGAATTTGTTGGCTCTTAAATATTGTTTGATTCTATCATTTAACTGTAGGACAATAGTTATTTAAAAATACCTACAGGAAGAATGTGGACCTTGATCTATCCTTTAAACCTCTGCCCTTACTCCAGTCGGTCGATGAGTTATAAGTATCTATGAATATGGCAGCTGAGTCCCAGATGAAAAATTATGCATCTCATAAACTGCTATTCTGCTGAAATGTCAAGCCAAAGCAAGGCTGTACCTCAAACTCAGCACTTGGCATTTTCCTTCTGTCTGCTTTGTTGCCATGAAGCAAACATGAACAGTGAGGATTTGTGTAGGGCAGGTAACAGGCGAGCTCACTGTCAAAAATCTATTATTAGGGCTCTGATCTCCTGCACAGACCAACGACATCCAAACAGTGAGAAACCCAAGCTCCAGGAAAGGCAATATAATAAAAAAGAGGATTCTTTGTCAATCTGTACCTGAATATATTCAAATGAGATTTAAATGAGAATATTTCTAATGGTGAGCTTCTCTCAACCAAACTGATAATTTATAATGAAAAATGTAATTCAGCATCTTTATTTGATATGCCTACTTTTGACTGTTCTGCAAAAACAGTACATATATATTTATATAACAAGGTCTTTAATAATTTGATCAGTTCAACATGTGATAGCCTAAGAATGTTTTTACATTTGTGAATAATAGAAGAGACTTTTAATATTATTTTGAAACACTCGAAGAAAAGAGATTAGTGAATATAAAATGGAAGACTCAATTATTCCTTTTGGCATGATTTATCAACATGCTTTTTATTCATTTAAATTATATCTTATCTATTGGGCTACTTTAGTCATTTCAGTGCAGAAGCCTAAACTCTTTTAGAGAAAGATGATGACAATAGTTGGCCTATATTTTATGACAGATAGTAGGTGTGTTTTCTAAAAAGATTTAATGCATCAATAATCATATGATTGACATGTAAAAGCATCCAAGCCATTAAGAACTACTTCCTAATAGAAAAAAAATTATACTGACACTGTATTTTATAGCATAATTGCAATATGTAGTATAAGAACTTGATGTGATTCTCCCAAAATTTTCAGTTGCTTGCATGTGTGAAAATAGCTATTTCAAGAAAAATGTAATTAAAACTTCTGAGTTTCCAACCTTCTATATGTTTTTTTTTCATCTTTCCTATCTTACACTAATAAATACATCAAAATAAGTTTAAATGTGTCATTGGAGTCAATTACATTGGATTGGTATTTATTTAGTGCCCAATAGCACAGTATGCTGTTAAGCTGCTGCACAGCTCAACAAGTCATCTAAGTAACTCTTTTAAAAACAAGTAAACATAAAATGTGCAATACAGAGTCGATGCTTAAACTCCTTTTTTAATCTACTATATTGCCTGGAGTTTGTGAAAGTTTTCAAGCTATATGAGTTATATTCACTCTCAGTCCTATATCAGGACAGAGGTCAAATTACTCTCAAAATTTCTAACTTACCTGATTTTATGGGTATTTCTTGTGTTGATTTTACTATGAAAACACCCTTGGGAGGCTTGTAATAGTAAAAGGGCTTGGTTCCAGTAGCCCACACAGCTAGATTTCAAATCATTCATTATTTACTTGTAACCTATAAGAACATTTGTGGAAGTTAGGCCATTATCATTTGTTGGCAAATACACAATCATTTCTACGACCTTCTGTAATTTACTAAATGTGTTTAATAAACTTGGGTTCCTAAAAAAGAGACCAAATTCGGTGTCCATTTTGATGAGCTAGTCAGAAATTAATAATAAAGCTTATAACTATTAATATTGAGCAAAATACATTCTAAGTTGATAGAGAAACAGTAATTTCAAATAAGCATCCCAAATTTGAAATTAGGAACATCAATTTCCTTTTTCTGGCAAAATATGAAAAATTTGGCAAATAAATGATTTAAAATGAGTTAACTTTTCATGCTTGTAGGAAGTAAATTATATTTACTATATAATCTATATATAATTCAAAGCATATAGATTATATAAACTGTCTTCTGTAGAGCAATTCTAGAACTTTTCCTTATGTGTGTGTATGTTTGTGTGTTTATGTGTAAAAAAAAACAAAATATATATAGGAGAATTGAAGAACATGGCAAATCTACATTTATTCACCCCCCATTAATAAAAAGAAGCATTTAAAACAACAGCTACTACCCTTGTAACTCACTATTTTCCCATTTACTCAAAAACTCCTTCAAACAAGTTTACCCCATCAAAAGATACTTACTTTTTCTCCTGATGCAGCTGTAAATAAATAAAGGTTATCCCCATGGAGTCAGTTATAAGAAAGACAATGCTAGTCTATGCCATGCAGGACTCATTCTTAACCATCTCTAAAAGAAGCTTATCCATGGGGAGGATTTCATGGGAAAATGTCACACCACAGCTGGATAACACCATTGAGATAGATTTTAGTAATCACTGAGTTGGGGGCTATCTTAAGATGCCCTCTGTATTTAGGGACAAGGCCAGGAAAAAGGTCAAATTTTGAAGCTAAACCAAGACAAAAAGAACTAAACTAAAACTAGGAAAAATCTTGAGTAATTCACTTAAGGATGGAGTTTGCAAATATGTTGCTGATGAGAATAGACTCCTCCGATCAAATGAAGGATAAGGAATAATCTACTTAACTGTGTGGTGATACATGAAGTAACTGTTGCTAGACATAATAAAATTTTTCTACATAGATTCTAGTAAAATGGAAGTTAGGTGGTAACAAGTTATCAGTGTTAAGTATACACTGTCCTAAGAAAGGTTGGTCATGAAGATTCTTTACAATGAATTGGACAAAATTATTTGTATGGTGGAGAGCTTAAATAGCCATCAAATTTCATGAAAATAACCCTTATGAATACCAAACACCCTTTATTTTGGTACTTAATTTTGATCACTCAGTCAACCTCTAATGGGGCCATACTGTGATCATGAATCTTAACAGGTGATGTCCCCATAAGAGAAATTTAAGTTTATAAGTCATTCTTGTCTGAGGCTGTTTCATATATCTGAGACCCCCAGATTCTAATTACCTGCAGACTAGTTAGAAATATGTGGCTTCTAAATTAGCAAAGTTGAGGACAAGGCCTTGGAATGAGGTTCAGACTTTCCCTCTTGATATAACTTTTGAACTGTAACAAGTAGTAGTTACTT
The DNA here is from genome assembly GCA_026826555.1 of Tolypeutes matacus. Classification (NCBI taxonomy): domain Eukaryota; kingdom Metazoa; phylum Chordata; class Mammalia; order Cingulata; family Chlamyphoridae; genus Tolypeutes; species Tolypeutes matacus. The sequence goes on from JAKSZT010053881.1 coordinate 15,305,851, forward strand.
AGATTTCTATAGGCTTAACAACTTCTTTTATTTAACAACGATATCTCCCTCTTAAACAGTAGCTTTCAAACTTCTCAGAACTGCAGCATAGTTTAAAAAAAAAAACATTTTACATCATGATTTAACATAGAAAAACATATATATGTGTAGAAGTTTGACTAAACAATGCTTATCTGACTATGTACAAATCATTTTGATATTTTTTTATTCTAGTCTATTCTATTTTATTTTTAAAAAATACTAATTGCAGCGCAGTAAATTGATTTCATGGCACACTCATGAGTTGGGAACCACAGTTTCAAAAACATTGCTTTAAGGTACTCTGGAAACCAGACTCATCATATTTGAAATAATTCAACTTACATTCCTTAACTGATTCCTTAACTGCTGTCTTCCCAATGCAAGCCCTTGTGCCTTATTAGCTAATGTATATTAAGAGGACATTACTGAAATGTAAGCTTTTTTTCTATAGCATGTGTACTTCCCTAGCAACTCATTATTTTCCCATTTATTTAAACAAACAAAAACCTCATTTCCAAACAGCAGAAATATTATTCTGAGAAAAAAATTAATAAAGAATGAACAAAGAGCTAGAGAATATTTTGATAGGGCAAAATTTCTTTCCCTTGCAATAAAAAGTATGTTATATATTTCAGGTGGTTATCCAAAATTGAACTCTATTTAGCTGCCATTAAACAACAACAACAACTTGTGATTCAAGTAACTCTACTAGAAGGATACATTCTAGTACTCTGAGAGAACACTTAGGAAAGCATTAGCATTTAGCTACAGTAAAATATTGTTTTTAATTTTGTAAAGATGATCTGGCATATTTTCTGTGATTTTCTATATTGGAGCAGTATTTGAATTGCTAACAGCCATGCTTGATGAAACTAAGAATGGTATTTAGCCATTTTGATATTCTTTTCTGAATCCTAAAATTTGAAAACATTTTTATTTAATATTTACTTACCACAATTTTTCTATTCTATGTTTTCCTGTAATTCATTGTGAAAGTACCTTGCTATGAGACTGGCTTTGGTTCTAAAATATATTACCATTGCCTATTTAAACTGCTTTTCAGATTCTATTACCTTTAAATTAAAGCAAACCTTGCTTTAAAGGAGAAAACTCTATTAATTTTGTCAATATAAAGAAAGACTCTTTTCAAAATAGATTGTTTAATGTAAAGGGAACTAATATAGAACCTATTAGAAATGAGGTACAGGACATTAAAAATGTTAGGTTTTTTTTGTTTTGTTGTTATTTAAAATAAAAGTTTCACCAAGGCTTAGCTGAGCTTATAGCCCAAGTGAATATTTATATATGAATTTATAAATCTTAGAAACAGAGTTTTATGGAAATGTTAACAGGCTCTGAGGTATAACTGAACTTGTTTTCAGGTACTGCTATAATTTCTAGGGTGTGTATGTTTAAAGACTGCAACACAAAAGACTTTTTCTAAGGCTGTAATTCTGTAGTTTTATTAGACTGAGTTATGGTATGAAAGAATATTCAGAAATTGTGGCTTAAATGAGAAAATGTGAATGGCGTTACTTATATAAAATACTACTGCAATAGTTCTTTTATTAATTTTTAATGTTCAGCACCCTCTGTGACCTCCTTATTCTCTTGCTGTCAACATGGCAGGCTGGAAACACTGAAATGGGCTGACAGAAAACATAGTGCACGTTACAGCCCAACTCTGGAGTCTCTCGACTCTCTTTCTTTGGCACATGCTAACACAGTCCATGCTAGTCTACATTACAATAATATTTAAGGTCTGGTTTTATACCTTATGATAAAGGAGAGCTGTGTCTGGACCCTGAGCAGGTGTTCTTCATCGGCTTCCCTCTTTCTGATATTGTGGGAATGACATTCAATTAAAACAGAATATAACCCTTTTCTTAAACATCATGGCTCATAGACATACTTCATGCTCTCAAAACACAATACCTCAGCATGGATAGAAGCTTTTTTTGTGTCTATACAGCATCTTCCAAAAGCACATTTTGGTCTGATTCAGCAATGCTTTTCTTAAACAGTAGGAGACTGCTATGTTATGTATATTTACCACTGTCTCTATCACCAAGGAGACTAATCCTCATACCATTACAGTCAAGAACCTCCCAGCATTGTCTTTTGATGACCAAGTTTATGTTGTCACAGCAACAGAGTGCACGGGGCAGAGACACTGAACAGGATTTTGGAATTAAAACTTTTCTTTCCTTTTTAAACGCAAGTGCTAGAATGACGAGAAAGAGTGCATGAAGGTGTGAGGTCTGCAAATGTCTCGTCATCTGAAACTACAAATGCAAGTTTTAATGGTTTGTCTGGGATAGTGCAAAAGTACAATTTTTGAAGGCAGGTTTAAAAATTCTAGGAAGAATGGAAACTAATCCAGACTATAAAACAGATACTATAATCAGGATGTTTATAATTTTCTCTTAGAGGGCCCTAGTATTAGACCTGACTAATAAGTGACAAGACAATTGTGACAATGAGAAATTCTAGTAAAAGCACAGACAACAAAAGGACGGAATTCTCTCAAGACCCTATCTTGGTATTTTCTCATCTTGTGCTAACAATCACTTGAATCCTCGTACTCCATCTGTTTCATCTGTCGTAATGATGAGGAATATTGATCAACAATGAGTTTAAGAATTGGGATTACAAAAGACATGCTACACTTGCTTGCAACATGACCGCATGATTTTTTAGCAACCTTGAAGGGCAAATAATGAAAAGAGGACAACACCAACCAGACATGCCGCCATATGTAGTCCGCTTCCCAATACCCACAGCCGGCCAGGGTGTACCGTCAGCTTTCAATTCCATCAGACCTGAGACGGTGTTGGTAGCTGTAACACCATCTGCACCACCTGTAAAAAACACAGCAACCTTTTTCTGAACTTCTTAAAGGGACAACGATTAAAGCCCATTCAAACCCACACAACCCAGGAAAATGCATACGTTGCCTTCTCTTGAGAATATATCCTCCCATCCATTGTCTTCACCAATTTAACTCCTACTGTTATACAAAAATGCTAGATATAAAAAAGTTTTATTTACCATCACTTTATTTTCCCAATTGTTATACAGATTTGCAGATAACAATTTTTTTTTTAATTCAATGTTGTTTTCTAGGTAATTTATGTTTTGGTAAATCAGAGTACAATTTCCAAGGTTGAAACAGAAGCATATATGATTTTTAAAGTCATGCTTTGGTTGCATAATTTATATATTCAACACATTCATTGAGCATGTGTTTAAGGCAGTATGCAATTCTCTATCAAATATACAAGGAACCAATAGTAAATTTCACATTGTGGAAGCTCTTATCTCTTTTTGACTTCATTACAGGTTCAAATGCTTATGGGGGCATTTATTTTGGAAGGATGGATCATATTGTTAGTTTTGTTACATTATTCTTTGTATGTGAAACAGATGTTTCTTAAGAAAAAATATAAAAGTCTTGTGTTCCTAGGCCAAAGTTTGGGTTCCATTTCCTAGCTAGAGTCCAGGTATTAAACTACTGCATTTGTGAGATCAAGTGCTCAATTTAATTACTTTCTTGCACTATGAAAAAAGATATATGTTTATGCTCATGGAAGAAGACATACTTTAGCATGACTATGTAATTCAGACTCATATTTATATAACTGGGCAATGGATGCAAGCTTAGTTCTTACCTTCCTTTGCAGCTCTTGCAATGCTTACGATATCAGTGACATTGGGGGTCAATTTGGCAAAAAAAGGAACCTGAACAGCTTGCCTAACCCAGCGACAGATGTTCCGCACCAGCTCTGGATCCTGTTCAAATAGGTCAGTTAAATATAGAACATAATTAAAGAATTGTGACCAAAATGTGTACCAGAACTACAGCAAAGCTGTAGATGTGCAAGGCAAATCCAACTTGACAATGAGCTACAAGGTACATTTCTCAAATTCCTCCTCAGTATTACACCTAGACTCATTAGAGAACTAAGGTTAACATACTTCAAGTGAACTGCAAATTTATCACATAAAGGTTAAATTCCTCAAGGGAGTTTTGGAAAACAAAATTACATAGAACCAAAAGGAAGAAATGTTCCCAACTTCCAGGAGAGTAATATCAGGAATGAAGCATAAACTTCTGGTGATAAGTTCAGGAAACATTGTAGAATTTCTGGTGACCTCACTGAAGCAAGCTTAATAAAAATATTTAAATGGCTGACTCCTAGGTGAATGATATTAAATCTGCAGTTTGTGGTCTTCATTATTAGACTTAATCTTGTTAAAAATGTATTCAAAAGAAAATATATCTGTGACTTCATAATTGAAATATGATAAATACTATAAGCTAATATGGAATAATTCAGCCTTGGACCACATATGAGCTAATCAGTAAGTATAGCTTACTTTTATAAAAGTCATCAATAGCTGTGAAGCATTTTTAACACTGATCTTCTTGAAAGAATTGAACAAAATGACAAAAATGAAATAACACATCAAATGCTCATTTTTAAAAGGAAGGAATAGAAGTTTTCATGAGCTTGTTTCCTGTGATTTTTCAGGCTTTTATTTTCTCAGGGGACAAGTATCATTTAGAGGGCAATCACCTACCCTTTCCATTGAAAATAACTTAGCTATAGTAATGTTCTTTGATTTAAACACATACAATAGTCCTTTTTTCATTACTTTTAGTGTAAAATTTATTCTGACAGGTAATGATAATGTTCTTTGATAAATTACCTTAAAATATGCAATAGCAATTCATTATTGAACTTGATAATATTATCTTGGCAAGTTAAAATGTTTTTGAATAAAAGAAAAACCCAGAAAAATATAGACATATTTAAACTATGAAATATTAGGCAAGTATATCATTTGTAATTAATCTTTTTTATATATAGTAAAGTTGCTCTTTGCATTCTAACGTCTCAACTTCTTTTAAGATGAGATTTCTAATGTTATAACCTTTAGAGAGAACCTTTTCACTTAGGTTTTATGTGTCTTAATCCATCACCCTGTATCATTCTAAAAGTTATGCATGTATGTGCTAAGATACTGCAGGGAGGTAATTACTGTTGATTATTGTTGTCCTTATTCAGCCAAACTTAATAATTTTAACAAAAAAAGTTTTTGACTTGTTTTGTTCTCTTTTCCTAAGAGTAATTTCTTCATTAAACATAAATATATATAAAAAAAGCACTGTATATAATGCTATATGGGGCATACTGTGCATTATGAATAGTAAAATCTGGAGACTTAGCTGTACAAATTCAAACTCATGAAAATGGAGATCTGCCCCTGCCCATGCAATGTTCATGAAATATTTATAACTGCTGCATTGGCATTATGAAGGCAGTTGCATCTTTGTGACTTTCATTTTTAAGTTATGAATTTCCATGGGACTTAGCCTAGAAATGACAGTAACTCTAGATGATATGAATTGAATCTCCTTTGTGAAAACTCTCTTTAAGAGAGAATTTGACAATAACTTAAAGATTACTTGAATTGCATAATACATGGAAGGTAGCCTGATAAGAATTAGTGAAACAAATTTAAAATATTATATGGTTCCAAGAGAGTGAACACTAATAATCTGATACAGGCTTCGAAGTGGCTTTCAATACTCTTGACCACTCTGTCTTTATAATTTACTTCAAACATTAGTCAGACACTTGTTTTTCCTGTTGATTTTACTCTATCCAGTTGAATATTTTAAGTAAGTGCCTTTTACTCATTTCTTTACCAATTTTAAATTTGTGCAAAGTTTTTCAGTTTTTTTTTAAAAATATGGTCCCTTGGTTACCATTATTTATGGGAGTCATGTGTCTACTTTGAGACACCATAGTTTGACCCTCCTATTGTTCTATGAGTAAGGTTGATGTTGCTCAGATACATTTTTCTTATCTTCATATTCAGCCAAACCAGTTTTTGACTGATCGTCATACCCAGCTGAAACACAATTTGATTACTTGAGAATCTTAAAAACAACTTCTGAGATGCGTTATTGTGAAAATTAATGCCTGTTCTATAAATTGCAAAGTTTTATTTGACAGGCATAATAGAGAATACTCTAATATGACAAGAAATGTGGTAAAGCTAATAACATGCTAAAATGAATCTGTATACTTTGGGAAATTAAAGGATAGACTGTAACTCTTCACACTTTACTGGTTTCCTCACACTTTTGATATGAACATTCAAGATCTAAAAGCAATTTAAAGTGTTTCTGCATCTTGACCCTTTCATTTTCTAGTGACGCATTAGATGACTTTGCCATTCCTCATAAGCCAGTTTTTAGAATCTTATTGAAAAGGAGAAAATTTTAGATAATTCTAATCTCCCCCAAAATATTCCAGATAGAAAATATACAAAGGTACAATTATCTCTCAGACAAATTGAGACTTTAACAGTGTTGACACCAACAAAAAGCAAACAAAACAAAACAATTCTGGACTGATTTACTATTTTTCAGACACATAACATAGTAAGCACTCAAAAATATTTGTCTTATCAATGAATGAATGAGTGAAATCTTGGCACATTTTCAAATTTATTTCTTTATATTGTCATCAAAATATAAACTATGTTTAGGTTTAAGAAAACCTGGATATATTTTTTGATAGGTCATGTCTAAAAACATGAAATCTAAGAAGTTGAATTGACAAACGTGGGATTATACTGAAGAAAAATGATGGTCATGCCAATAAGAGCCTGAAAGAGAGTAGCAGCTATGTATGGCAAGGAATGCATAGAGCGATTGAGAGGTGATGAGTTTTTTGTTTGTTTGTTTGTTTTTGTTCATTATTATTATTACTATTACTGGAATAATGAAAGTGCTCTAGAATTGATTGAAGTGATGAATGCACAGCTATGTGACTGTACATAATGCCACTGATTGTACATTTAGATGGATTTATGCTTTACTAATATATATCAATAAAATTGATTTGTTAAAAAACATCTACTTGGATCACCAATTTTTATTGGATCTTTCTATGGGTATCAATAATGACTATCTCTGACCATGATTTGCAATCTCTTCCATAGCAGCTGTTCATTTGTGTGTGTATATGTGTGTGTGTTTCTGTGCTTCTTTAACTGTCAAGCACTTTGCTATCCATGTGACCACCAAAGAAAGCTCTGAGGCAACAAAATTAGTTTTCTGTGATGGAGGTATGTGGCATTATAAATCAGAAGGCATTGAAGCCCTTAAGGGAATCAGTGAGGGCCTAGAGAACAAATGGTGGTCTTGAGGGTACCACATAAGGTGAAGGTACCAGAGCAGACTTGTGAGGTGATGAAAAGAGGATTAAAAAAAAGGCTAGAGACACATTTAGCCTTTTTGACTGTTTTAATGAGCAGCAGCCCTGTGTCTGCCTGCAGTTAATGTGCTCTGACATAGATTCCTATGAAAACCAAACAATAATGAGAACAATAAAGACTAGGAAATGTAGCACTGAGTAGATCGTTTATTGCAATAGTTTCCATTGTCCAAAACTCGTGGTTTTTAAAAAGTAATTTACTCTCTGGGCCATAAGACAATGATTTTTAATTCTGGTAACTAGTGTGTATGTCTCTAGCTACACATTGAGGAGGGTCTATGAATAGTCCAACCTGCTGCTTTTGAGGCCCTTACAGTGACCTCTCCATTGTAGGGCATTCCTTCCCGCCAATTACTTAGAACATCAAATCTCACGGGTTACTAGAGAATAAGACTGACAATTTCCTGATAAGCAAATTATAAGTGAAACCTGTGACTTGAAGAAACATTTCTCTCCAATTTACCTGGTAATTTGACTTCTGTACAATTATTTTCAATGAATCCACTGAAAAATTTTACCAGATATAAAATGTTTTCTACTAAGGAACTACTAAATCTTAATTCACATGAACTGCCAAGAAGTGGCTAGCATTTTTATTACATTCCCCCTCACCCCTCCCTTTTTTTTTGATGGAGATAACTGGGGCCTAGATTAACCTGAGTGAGTATCAATTTCACCTCCTTAATTTTCTTTCCCATTATCATGTCCTAAACCATCATCTTCTTTAGCAAAATTGATCCCTGTATTGAAATTCAGCCATCAATTATAAGCTAGAACTATAAAAGGCTTCTATATAATTTAACTATAAGACTAGATATAGCTTCAAAGTAATCAGGCAAATGTGAGTTATTTATGCAACAATAAGGGCAGAATTAGTTCACTACTCCAAGTACAATTATTAGTTAATGAAAAGATTGTTTGTCAGAAGGGAGGGGTGTTGAATTAATTTGTGGATTAGCATGTATCATTCTTGAATCAGTTTTCCTGATTTAGGAATTCTAAGAGCAGTACAACCACTTTGGAAAACAGAAGACAAGAAGACACAGAAGAACACACAGAGAGCAGACAGTGATCGCAAAACACTGAGGGCTGGGGGCAGGGATGAGAAATAAATAAATAAATAAATCTTTGAAAAAAAAAGTGAATGGATAAACACATTGTGGTATATCCATATGATGGAATATGATTCAGCAATAAAAAAAGACAAACCACTGCAACAACTTAGATTTATCCAAAAATATTATGCTGAGTTTAAAAAGCCAGATACAAAGGAGTGCATGCTTATAATTACATTTATATGTAAATCTACAAAGAGAAAAAGCTATGCTCATAGAATGCAGATCAATGGTTGCTAGGATGGGGGATTAAGAATGAGGGAGGGAAGAGGCATAATGGAATTTTTGAGGGTAATGGAAAAATTCTATATTTTGATTGTATTGGTATTTATACAAGGTATGGACGTTTGCCAAAATACACTGGGCTTTGCTCTTAAATGTGTTTGTCAGTAAATTATACTTTCATAAATTTAATTTAAAATTTCAAAAACATTTCTGAGGGTGCTCAAATATAAATGAAAAAATGAAAAGCAGTGGCATTCTAACCAATGTTGTTTCTCTCCTTGCAACAATTATTTATTGATCACAGGCAATGCAGTTGGTCTGTGATGGACACTAATATGAATGAAAGAAGGAACTCAGAGTCTACTAGGAAATACAACCCAGGCAAAAAAAAATGCAAGTTAGATATTAAGTGCTAAAAAAAGAACCTGACAATAATCTAGCATTTCATAGTATTTCAGAGCATGGAGCAGAAGGCTTGGCACATAGTAGGCATTCAACAAATATTGTTGAATTGATAGAGTCTACATTGAACAAATTGACACTGACTTTCTTACTTCTATTTACAAAGAAGAAAATTAGGAGTAAAATAATTTGGTCCGGGGTACCCTAGTAACTAAACAACTGTTTTAGCCAATAATCATTATAATAGAAATGGAGATTAGGTCTACCAATCAAGGATGACAGCAACATGTAATTAGTTTATATGCTAATACCCAACCCTGTCCTAGGTCTCTTACCAATATAATGAATTAATGAGAACCACTTTAATAACCTCATGGGAAGGTCACCTGAAAAATTCTTCCAAAATGTGCTGCATCTCTAATTCCCTTCATTGTAATGTCTGCTTTTGATTTCATGCTTTATTCTGTTTGTCTCATTTCTAGTTCTGCTTTCCCCCTTTAATCTCCACATTTGGTGTTCCTCTATCTATATTCTGCATTTCTGCATTTTATCATTTGCACACTTCTTTCTGGATCAGGCTCCTTTGAGACTTGATACCTGCCTAGAGTTTCCCTATTTCTATTCATCAGTGATCTATGGCTATTGGTCACTTAGGGGCAGCCATTTCTTTCTGCCCCACAATGACTTTCCTTTGCCTTTTCTGAATACTTCCCTTCTCATCACTTTTACCATGCTTCCCGCCCCCCCCCCCATAAAATCAAGATGGACTAGGCTTCATATGTCTAAGTTCATAGGCAAATTCCTTTTAAGAACCATATACTTGGCCACTGTCCACAGAAATTAAGACCCTGCAAAATCCTCTACATTAAAACAGCTTAGAACATAGATCATTCTTTTAAACATCTTTATATTGAGTCAAATCCCTGATACACATTAGGCACTCCTTAAATACTTATTTAATGAGTAAATAAAAAACGAAGTTAAGATTTGACTCTGAGATTTGCTGGTATAAATAATAAAGATAGGAAAAATAAAAATAAAAACCTTGTACTTTCCTTATATATGAGATATTATTTATCTGTGAATTATCTACCATGCAAAAAGGATGTCATCCCCAGTCTGCTTATTAATGAAGTTATGCAGTGTAACCTGAGAAATCTTAATATATGGAGAAACAGGCTATGCACATGCTTTGCTGATGCTACCAGTAGGTTTTCAAAATTGCAGACCAGCTGAGCCAAACTGAACCCCAGCAGGTTTCCCAATCACTGCTCAGAACACACTAAAAAGACTTCAGTGGGTAATGAAGTGCAGGCAGTTGCTTGCACTACTGTGTATGGATTCATTTATATAAGGGCAAGTGAGTATTTAAGTGCATAATAAGGAGTTTTTATTCTTTGCAGACTTCAGGCAACTTAGCATTTGTTTTCTTAATGCAAAGCATTAGTGTAAACAGTGTATCAATTGATAGTTTATACATCTGCTGGTCTATTTACTTAGCCTATATTTTCGAGTGCTAGAGTTAGAAAACAACCACAAGCATAAAGCCTCAGTATCTTTATAATCCCATATTGGTGTGAATGATTAACCAACACAGGGAGGAGGCTAGTGTAAAACAGCATTCTGCCCTGGAGCACCCACTATGCTGATACATTTAGGATGAAGAGAGTCTAGGGAAGTCAAGCTTCTGTCCTGGGAACTTTATGAAATCCAAGCAAGAAGGAATTACTGCTGAGGCAATTTTAAATAACATGACAGAAAAAACCTCAATCCCCTGGCAATGAATGGTTTCAGCTAAGGGGAACTCATCCATAACATGTTGGTACAGAGTTCCTTAAGGGATTTCTTCTTACTGCTGCTGTAAGAGCTGGAAAGAAATATCTGGGCCTTTTTTTTTTTTTTTTTTTTTTTTTTTTCCTTTCTGGGCAGCTCTGGGGGCTGATTTGCTTGTTTGAGCTGAAAAGGTTTTGCAGATACTAAAAGTAGGGTGATTTTGTTAAAAAGTCTTTGGGTGAAAATATGGCATAGGGAAGATCTTAAATATGGCCTTTTGTAAGTGTGATATCCACAAACTCTTAACATAAAATTCATAGGTGCTAGATTTCACCCAAAATTTGAGCATTACCGAACTTAACTTAATCCTTACCAATTAAATTTATTTACACTCTTGTGGTGGTTTATAAGATACATACCATTCAATTTAAATACATATATATTTAAATATATTCATGTAAAAGGGAGTTCTCTTTTTAACAGTTTTTCAGGTGTCAAGCAATGGAAGCATGACCTGGTTAGGTGACCCTGGTATTGGGGGTTTAATATAAGGTTACACGGTGAAGTAAGAAAGTAGGTGAAACGCTTTTGACAAAGGAAAAGAGAGGCCTCTGAGAAGAGGGATGCCTCTCATTCATACTGCTGGATATGAAACAGCTTTGGTGACCCATCAGTGATGCTAGTGACTAAGCAGCTTTTGCTTTCTTGCTATTCCTTTAGAAGTGGGTGTCTATTGTTTTAAGGACTAAAACTCTAAGATACTACTGAGTTTATATTTCTCAGCATTTTTTTCATTTTTACTTCTATTTACATTCTTATTTTTCCTATATTGCCTTTTTGGTTCTCCAGTCCACTTTTTTACTATCTATTATAGAACCTATAGGTTTCATAATAAGACCCACAGAGAAGATTCAATATAGTGTAGTTCTTTATATGTTTTGCAGCTGTCCAGTATTTCACCTCTCTTCTATTTTGTGGGAAATTCTACCTTCTGGCAATGAAGAAACAAGTACATGATCTAGGCTTGGCCAACTGAACCTTTAGCTAGGAACTTCAATCTAGAACTTCAATCTGGTGAAGGTCTGTTTGTGGTGGGGTGTGTCTCCTGGCAGGATCCAACAATGGCAGTAGTGGCAAACACTGGCATGGTAGAGGCTACATCCTAACTGGATAATTCTTGCTGCCCATTCTCCGAGCCCCTTTGGCTTCTGCTCATTCTCTAAGCCTGTTGTTCCTGTCTTCCCTGATTCTGTAAGACACCTGTATCTTGCCAATAAATCTTTTTCTTCTGTTGGTCAGAATAGGTTTCTGTTGATTTCAATTAAAAATGTTAAAATGATACAAGCAATTAGCCATTAGTAAACGTATTGCCTGAATTATGGCACCACACTCCCTCATGGGTAGCTGACCTCTTTTTATTTAGTTTCCAAGTGGGCTCTTTTTTGTTCAAGATACACTATCTGGCTCAATGAATTATGGTCAAGGTATCCAGGACACATACTTTTGTGGCAAACTGTGTGCAAGATACTGGCTCTGGCTACTTTCCTTTAGAAAGGAGCTCTGTGCATGGCAAACCCTTTAGCTTCATGTACTGTACAGTAAGAAAAAAAAATCAATTTTTATTTAGCACTTAACAATTAGCCCAAAACTTTCCATGAAATGTGGGAATTAGAGAAGAGTAAGGCATCAACTTTGTCCTCAAAGAACTTACAATCAAGTTATAACAATTTAGGAGACTGAAAATTTGTCAGAATATAAGAAAAGGCTTTTGGAATTTCTATATGTCTCTATTCATCTATAAATCATTTAGCATTTGAATATGTTATAATGAGCAAGTCATATAATTCAAGAAACTCTTACAGAAATAAGTGATATATATCACTGAGATCCAGCAAAGCTTGATTTCTCTGTTTTTTATTTATTCTTTATTTTTTTAAAATTTGATCTCAAATGCATTAAGAGTAGCTATGATTTTTAAAAATATGATTTCTTATGAAGATGGATATGTAAACAGAGAACGGTAATATAGCCTATAAGGAAAAATATCTAGAGGCATAGAAATTAAATTAAAATATGATCTCCCTTTCTCTTTGAATATCTGCATGATTTCCAACTTAACAAGGATCTTTCATTTATCCCAATTCAACTTTACAAATGTGTCTCCAGCCTACATGCTGATAGTTGCTGGAACTTGCATGTGGGAAATCTTCAAACTGTCTGGTACACAAGGTCATATTAGTAGTAAAAATAGATGTGTATTTACTTTTTCAATATTCAACAAATGTAAAGTATCCAAAGGACTGCTAAATTTCAATAGTTTAAAACTTTCCTTTTTGATATCATATGACTGCACTATGGTGAACTTTCCTGGGTTGTGTTATTAATGCCTAGATGCCAGAGCATCTAATTAGATTTTTAGATGATCTAGGCAAGGCAGCAGCCAGCATTACAGAGAAGGCTTTATCTCATACCTTTCCAGTCACTAGGAACTAATGTTCCTGGACCATAGCATGCAGCACTTGAAATCACAAATGCAACACATACATTCTTTATTGCTTCGTTTTTTCTTTGATAAGTAAAGGATTTGTGAGAACGCCAACAGTTGCCTAAACTGGGCACTTGTTTTTTCGGCATCTAACCATGAAGTCTTTCTGAAGAGTTTCATTTTGGTAAAAGAGACTTATAAACAACTCAAAACAATGTGTTCTACTCGAAGCATGTATAAAGTAAATGGAATCTTAGATGCATAAATGGAAACTTATTTTATTTATTTCTACATGGGGAGGAAAAGAAAAGACTTAACAGTGAAGGTGATTAATCAGGAAATGGCATCTAGCTGCAGTGAAGTCTGTGGATCAATACACGAAAAAGGAAAAGACACTAAAACGTGGAAATTTGTAGCATGGTGGGACATAGAAAAAAATAGTGCATATGAAGGGGACAGGGAAGAGATGTGGTTAGAGGGTTTGACTAGAGTTTAGGGTCATTTTCCCCAAGAATTTGTCCCTTATCCATTAGATGATGAGAAAATATGGAAACATCATATGTTTGGATCCATGTTTCAGAAGGAAAACTCCCACAACATTTTAGAGGAGGCATACATGTCTGTATGGTAGGAGGACTGATACAGTGGAAGCAGAAGGTTCTAATATAAAGGGTAGCAGTGACAGTCAAGAATTTCAGGTAGACTGGGAAGTCATTTTAAGAATGAATATTAGACACTTTCAAGATAAGGGCAAACTGGAGCTGGAGAATGAAAATCAAAAATAAATCTGCGATTTCTAATTGGGGGTACCAATTCCACCAGCTAAGTTAGGGAACATAAGAGAAGCAGGTTTTGGGGGGAAATGAATGTATTTTATACCCATCCAACTGAAAGAGTACGGTCAACAGTTATTACGCATCTCAGGAGAGGAGTTTTAGAAACACAGATTGGCAGTTGTCAGCATGCATATGGTGACCGAAGTTTTGTGAATGGACAAGAAGATGGAAGGAAAAGGACTTTAGCCTTGGAATCTTTAATACTAAAGTGTAAAAATCCTTGCAATGTATTGTCAGGGAAAGAGGAGCATAAGCAGGAAAAGTAAGTAAAAGAAAGAAAGCAGAGCAACTTCCGGATGGGAGATGTCGTCCTTGGCAGCAAATACTTCAGAGAAATAGGTAAGATGAGGACCCCAATAGAGGCAGTAGTTTATACTAGGTTGGATCATTGGCAATTGATAGGTAAGGAGTTAGACAAAGTGAGGCTAGGAGATAGATTATAATGAGTTAAAATTTAGTATTTACACACATCACACATATGGTCAAAGAAAGTCTATAATAAAATTCATCTGAATCATCAGAACCTAGAACTGTGTCAGATATTAAAATTATACAATAAATATGTTTGGATTAATTATCATTTTATAGTTAATCACACGTAGATGGTGAAAGATCATTTGCTATGTTATGAGTCAGGGCATGCAAAGAATCTGTATGATATCTTTAAAAGAAAATGTTACGGTTTAAATGCTACTATGAATTTTTACAAGTGAAAAGAATAACAGTCTGTGATCTAAAGAGTAAGATTTCTTAATTAAACATATAATTGAAGTCACAAGCCTGGACAGGATCTGAAGAGGTTATTTAGCTCATTGCCAGAGAATATTAAAACTAACATACATACAGTACTTAATGATTTACTAAGTGCTCTCACATATATTAATTTCACTGTACTTAAATCATTAGAGCTTTTTTTATTTCCAATTATTCCTACTGACCCTAGTGAAATCAACAAATTCACACTAATCTTTCTCATCCTGCCACAGATTAAAATCATTCTTGCTTATATTATCTTGAAAGAAAAAAAAACACAACTGTTTATTAGAATATTTTATAAAATATCTTGTATTAAAGATTTCTTCAAATTGTTATTTTAAAGTAAGTTCTGTCCTGATTAGAAAAAGAATTCATGGAGGCGGCCAAGATGGCGTTAGTGTAGGAGGGCACACACTGCAAGCTCCCAGAGCAAGGCGGATTGGGGACGGGGTCCTGCCCGGGGGTCTGTGCTGTGCACACGTGGAGTGAGAAGCTTGGGACATCTATCTGCGCGGATCAGCGGTGTGGACTGAACCGTGGAGATTCGTGAGTTTTGAGGCTGCCGGTGGAGGTTGGCACAGGCGGCTGAGCCCCGTGGTTAGGGAAAAATAAATAAAACGGCCATTTGGAGCCACGGGCGGGGCGAAAAAGTTTTATTTTCTGGGGATCTGGCTGCCTGGCGCCCCTTGGACCTTGTGTGAACAGAGCAAACGAGCTAATCAGCACCCAGTGAACCGGAGGGGGGATTTTGGTTGGGGAACGCAGCTGATTTCCCTAGCCACCCAGGGATAAGACCCCGGCCGCTGCGGAGCCAGGAGGAAGGGACACTTCCCAAAAAAGGGAGGATTCGGTTGGAAGACAGGGAAGGGTATTTTATATTTTTAGACATTGATCTGGCTGCCTGCACCGCCCCATAGCTTTGGGGAGCAGATAAGCCGACCTGAACACCATTAGGCTGAGAGCAGACGCGAATCTGCACTCAAACTGATTTACTGAGCAGCCCGGTGACGCTGGAGCTCGGCGCCAGAAGGGGCAGAATCCGCACTCCTCACTGACTAACATCAGAGCTTCAGCTAACCTGGGGAGTCCGGAAAGTGGGACGTGCTTGATTAAATTCCACGGGCCCAGCTAGGGTCCCTTCTGTAGGGGGTTGGTCTAGAGGAGGAATTATTTTGGGTCCTGAATTTGGCTTAAAAAAAAAAAAAAAAGTGAGGTCACCTCAACAAATGAAAAATAAATTCTTTTTAATTTAGTTTAATAGCTAAAAGCTGCTTCAGGACCTGCATATAGAACCCTGTGCGGAAATTCAATGATAAACCCAAGTAGGCAGGAAGGATCCACGTGGACCCTAGGGGAATCATTGACCCACCTTAGCTCTGTTTGACTGCTTGCCTGTGTGGATCTTTGGTTTCTCTCTGTTACTTTCTGGTCTATTGCTATTATTCCTGTTTTCCTTCCCCCTTCCTTTTTCCTTCTTTTTTTTTTTTTTTTTTTTTTTTAATAGGTGCTGCCAGCT
>JAKSZT010053881.1:15327274-15393569 GCA_026826555.1 Tolypeutes matacus
AGCTGGTCGCTTCTTTGCTGGGCTTCTTATTCAGTAATTTCCCACTCGCTGTATATATTGATTCTGTATTACAAACTATCGCTTATCCTTCCTGCATCTTTCTGCCTTCTGTTTTCTGTTGTGGCTCTTAGAGACAACATTTTTTCATAGGCCCACAACTTAAGGGTGTCAACTTCTATCCCATCTATTTTGTTTTCTTCTTCTTTTTTTTTTTATTAGTATTAACTTTTTCCTTTCAGACCTTTCTCTACTATTTCTCTCCCTCCTCATAATTCTAGACTTCTAAATCACTATATATATATATATTCCTCTATTTGTTTTCCCAGTCCATTGTAGGAACTCCATATTTTTTCCTAGTACTCTACACTGCCTACTCAAGTTAAATATTCATCTCATTAAGTCTCATTTTGCCCCTCTTCTAACTTTTATCAATATTTCTATTATCCTTCTGCCTTCCTTACATCTTTTGATTCCTCTGGCCCTAACCTTTTGCCTTCAAGGGAACATAGAAAGAAGCAAGGAAATAAAATAAGAAGAAAAACTACCAAAGAGAAAACTTAACTCACACGCAGAACCAACAGCTAAATAAAATTCTAGAGCATAGAGAAAAGCTAATCAACTGAACAAACCCATCAAGATAATATGATGACCAGAGGGCAACAGAAAAATACAAATGACTCTGAGAAACTGGAAAACATGGACCAGTCCAGTGCACAAAATAAAAACCAGGAAGCAATGCAGTACATTGAACAACTAATCAAAGCTATCCAAACAAATATCATGGACCAACTTAAAGAACTGAAGGAAGAGATTAAGGATATAAAGAAGACACTGGGAGAACATACTGAAGAAATAGCCAACACACCTAAAAAGGTAATGGATATGATGGCGAACAAAGACACAAGTCAAGAAATGAAAAAGACGCTGGACTCACATGGCAGCAGAATTGAACAGGCAGAGGAAAGAATTAGTGATATGGAAGACAATACAGTTGAAATCAAAGAGATTGTAGAAAAGATAGACAAAAAGATAGAAAAAATCCAGTATGGTCTCAGGGAATTAACCGATAATGCAAGATGCACAAACATACGCATTATGGGCATCCCAGAAGGAGAAGAGAAGGGAAAGGGAACAGAAGGAGTGTTGAAGGAAGTTATGGCTGAAAACTTCCCAACTCTATTGAGAGAGATGGATGTGCAGATCCAGGAAGCACAGCGCACCCCAAATAGTATAAATCCCAACAGGCCAACTCCAAGACATATACTTGTCAAATTGTCCAATGCTCAAGACAAAGAGAAAATACTCAAGGCAGCAAGAGAAAAGAGAACCATCACATACAAGGGAAGCACAATAAGATTAAGTGCTGATTTCTCAGCTGAAACCATGGAGGCAAGAAGACAGTGGTATGACATAGTCAAAACACTAAAAGAAAAAAACTTCCAGCCACGAATTTTCTATCCAGCAAAATTGGCATTCAAAAATGATGGAGAGTTCAAAATATTCACAGATAAACAGCAATTAAGAGTATGTCAAGAAGAAACCAGCACTTCAAGAAATACTAAAGGAATCTCTACAAAATGAAAGGAAAAAACAAAGGAGAGAGAGTTGGAGGAGAGTTTAAAAACAACTGAAAACTCAAAAAGAGAAACAAAACAACATATGACATACATTAACCCAAAGAAAAAATGTCTGAAGTAAGAAATTCGTTACGAGTAATAACACTGAATGTTAATGGATTAAATTCACCAATCAAAAGACACAGATTGGCAGAATGGATAAGAAAATATGATCCATCTATATGCTGTCTACAAGAAACCCACCTTTGGCCCAGGGATTCAAGGAGGCTGAATGTGAATGGCTGGAAAATCATTTTACAAGCTAACAATAGCCAAAAAAGGGCAAGAGTAGCTATTCTAATATCAGACAAAATAGACTTTAAAGGCAAAACTATTGTAAGAGACAAAGATGGACACTACATATTAGTAAAAGGAGTAATCTCTCAAGAAGAGAGAACAATCATCAACATTTACGCACCTAATCGAGGTGCCTCAAAATACGTGCGGCAAACTCTGGAAAACTAAGAGGAGAAATAAATTCCTCTACAATTATAACAGGGGACTTCAACACACCACTATCATCATTAGACAAAACATCTAGGCAGAGAATTAATAAAGAAACTAAGGCACTCAACAATACATTAGAAGATTTGGACTTAATAGACATATACAGAACACTACACCCAAATACAGCGGGATTTACATTCTTCTCCAGTGCACATGGAACATACTCCAAAATAGACCACATGCTAGGCCCCAAAACAACACTCAATGAATTCAGAAAGATTGAGATTATACAAAGTAATTTCTCTGACCACAACGGAATGAAGTTGGAAATCAATAAGGGCCAGAGAAACAGGTTAGGCACAAGGATATGGAAGTTAAACAACACACTCTTAGACAAACAGTGGGTCAAAGAGGAAATTTCAAAAGAAATCAGTAACTACCTTGAAACTAATGAAAACAACAACACAACATATCAAAACCTATGGGATGCAGCGAAAGCAGTCCTGAGAGGGAAGTTCATAGCCATAAATTCATATATTGAAAAAGAAGAAAGAGCTAAAATTGAAGACCTAACTGCACACTTGGAGAAACTGGAAAAACAACAACAAACTAAACCTAAAGGAAGTAGAAAGAAGGAAATAACCAAGATTAGAGCAGAACTAAATGAAATAGAGAATAAGAAAGCACTGGAAACAATAAACAAAACCAAAAGCTGGTTCTTCGAGAATATCAACAAAATTGACAAACCCTTAGCCAGACTAACAAAGAAAAAGAGAGAACAGATGCAAATACATAAAATAAGGAATGAGCAAGGTGATATCACTACTGACCCCAGAGAAATAAAGAGTATCATAAGAGGATACTTTGAAAAATTATATGCCAACAAGAATGACAATTTAGACAAAATGGACAAGTTTCTAGAAACCCACAAACAGCCGACATTGATGAACGAAGAAATAGATGAACTCAACAGCCCAATTACAAGTAAAGAGATAGACTCAGTCATTAAAAACCTCCCAACTAAGAAGAGTCCAGGACCAGATGGCTTCACAGCTGAATTCTACCAAACATTCCGGAAAGAGCTAACACCAATTCTACTTAAGCTCTTCCAAAAAATAGAAGTAGAAGGAATACTACCTAACTCATTCTATGATGCCAACATTACCCTAATACCAAAACCAAATAAAGATACCACAAGAAAGGAAAATTACAGACCAATTTCTCTAATGAACCTAGATGCTAAAATCCTTAACAAAATACTTGCTAATCGCATTCAACAACATATCAAAAGGATTATACATCATGACCAAGTGGGTTTCATCCCAGGTATGCAAGGATGGTTCAATATAAGAAAATCAATCAATGTAATACACCACATAAACAAACTGAAAGAAAAAAATCACATGATCATCTCTATAGATGCCGAAAAAGCATTCGACAAAATACAGCACTCTTTCCTCATAAAAACACTACAAAAGATAGGAATAGATGGAAACTTTCTGAAAATGATAAAGGGTATATATGAAAAACCCAAAGCTAACATCATTTTCAATGGTGAAATCCTAAAAGCCTTCCCTCTGAGATCGGGAACAAGACAAGGATGCCCACTAACACCACTCCTATTTAACATTGTCTTAGAAGTACTTGCACGAGCACTGAGACAAGAAAAGGACATAAAAGGCATCCAGATTGGAAAAGAAGAAGTAAAAATTTCATTATTTGCAGATGACATGATCCTATACATAGAAAGCCCTGAGAAATCGACAACAAGGCTTCTAGAACTTATAAAGGAGTTCAATAATGTTGCAGGCTATAAGATCAATGCTCAAAAATCAGTAGCATTTCTGTACACCAATAACCAGCAAACTGAGGTGGAAATCAGGAAAAAAATACCATTTACAATAGTAAACAAAAGAATCAAATACCTAGGAATAAATTTAACTAAAGATGTAAAGGACTTATATACAGAAAACTACACAACACTGTTAAAGGAAATCAAAGAAGACTTAAATAAATGGAAAAATATTCCCTGTTCATGGATGGGAAGACTAAACATCATCAAGATGTCTATCCTACCCAAACTAATCTACAAATTTAATGCAATCCCAATAAAAGTCAACACTATATTTTTGAAGGAACTGGAAAAACTAACCACAAAATATATTTGGAGAGGCAAGAGGCCCTGAATTGCCAAAGATATATTGAAAAAGAAAAATGAAGTTGGAGGTATCACATTACCTGACTTTAAAACATACTACAAAACTACAGTGATCAAAACTGCGTGGTATTGGCACAAGGATAGACCTACTGACCAATGGAACCGGATTGAGAGTTCTGATATAGATCCTCGCATATACAGTCATCTGATATTTGACAAGGCCATGAAACCCACTCAGTTGGGAGACAGTGGCCTCTTTAACAAGTGGTGCTTGGAGAACTGGATATCCATATCCAAAAGAATGAGAGAAGAATACCATCTCACACCTTATACAAAAATCAACTCAAGATGGATCAAAGATCTAAATATAAGAGACAAAAGCATAAAAATCTTGGAAGATAATGTAGGGAAGCATCTACAGGACCTTGTAATAGGAAATGGTTTCATGAACTTCACAGCCAAAGCACGAGCAGCAAGAGAAAATATTGATAAATGGGATCTCCTCAAAATTAAAAACTTCTGCATCTCTAAGGATGTTATTAAGAAAATAAAAAGGCAACCTACCCAATGGGAAAAAATATTCGGCAACCATATATCTAATAGGAGCCTAATATCCTGCATATATAAAGAAATCCGTCACCTTGAAAATAAAAGGACAAACAACCCATATAAAAAATGGTCAAGTGACCTGAAAAGACACTTCTCCAAGGAAGAAATACAAATGGCTAAAAAGCACATGAAAATATGCTCAACATCACTTGCTATCAGGGAAATGCAAATCAAAACTACAATGAGATACCATCTTACATCCATCAGAATGGCAGCTATTAAAAAAACAGGAGACACTAAATGTTGGAGAGGATGTGGAGGAATAGGAACCCTCATCCACTGCTGGTGGGACTGCGGTATGGTCCAGCCACTGTGGAGGACATTTTGGCGGTTCCTCAGAAAACTAGCAATAGATCTTCCGTATGATCCAGCAATTCCACTGCTGGGTATATACCCAGAAGAACTGAAAACAAAAATACAAACAGATATATGCACACCAATGTTCATAGCGGCATTGTTCACCATTGCCAAAAGTTGGAATCAGCCCCGGTGCCCATCAACAGACTAATGGATAAGCAAAATATGGTACATACATACAATGGAATATTACTCAGCTGTAAGAAGGAACAAAGTGCTAACACATGGAATAACGTGGATGAATCTTGAAGACCTTATGTTGAGTGAAGCAAGCCAGGCACTGAAGGATGAGCAGTATATGACCTCACTGATCTGAACTGAGGAAAGTGAGCAGTCTCTGAGAACCATTGTCTGAAAGATAGGTTAAGAAAGGAGAGTAAGAGAAGAGCAGGCTTTGAGCCATCACCCATATGGACATAATCTATGGTAAAGAGATAGGGTGTGGTTGCATGTTGGGGGATGGGGCAGATGAGTTGTGGTGTTCCTGGGTTTGGTGGTGCAGCACTGGGGGTGGGTGGATTAGGAAGGGCTGGTTCAAATCCCCAGGGCATGTAACTGTGAATCTTGAAATTCCATGGGTTGGGAGAGGGGGGTATCATGGGTCCTGGGGGGCTGGGGAGAAGGGAACAGTCAAGATCTAATGGGTTGTTTGGTGGTCATGGGGAAGGTTTTTCATTACCTTACAGTAATGGACACAGGACATGGTAAATATCATCAAAATTATTAAACTGTATCATCTAAATTGTAAACTATAGTGTAAATCACTGACAATGTTTAGTTGTTATATTTTGCTATCTGCATAACAATTATAACAATGCTAACAACCAAAAAAAAAAAGGGGGCGGAGTTAATATGGGGTGGGGAAGGGGGGGTGGTTTGGTATCTCGGAGTCTCCGGCACTCTGTGTGTGACTTTGCTGTGACCTAAACTTCTTTGAAAATTAAATGAAAAATTGGGAGACAATGGGGATTGAGAGGAGGAAGGTGTCATGGCACACCAGATATCTGATAACACAGTGATAAAGGGAAGGAAAAAAGGGAAAAAAGAAAAGAGAAAGGAAAAAAGAAATGAATATATATATATATATATTTTTTTAAAGGAATTTCCTTTGCTTTTTTGCTCATTTTTTGAATGTCCCAATCCACTAATTATATTTTATTTTGTTTTGTTCTTTGTTTGACTATTTGTTTTTTTTCCTTCTCTCTTTTTTTTTTTCCCCCCCTGAGTTTCCTTATGTTTGTCTCTTGCATGTACGCTTATCACACTGGTTTCTTTTTCCTAGTAAGTGTATTTGATTATTTTATGGACTAAATGTTCATGGAGGATTTGGATCACAGAAGGGTTACAATGGGTACTGCGGGGGATTATGGGGGGGTATCTGGGGGGGGGGGTTTCGTGGGGATTGGTTCATCCGAATATACATGAAAGATATACAAAATCATTCAAAGGATCGGGGGATGGGGCATGGTCACGATGGGTGGATAATCACACAATAAATGAGGGAATCTGAATTCCTAGCCTGGAGAGCTCTGTCACAGTCTCCAAGGGAGCAACAATAGTCCTCTGAGGGTAGGGACAGTGCCTGTCAAATTAGGATGACCCACTGATGTTTTTTTTTGTTTTGTTTTGTTTTTTTATTGATGACTACCCTTGTGAGTCTTTGCTCTTGTAAATGAGACTTAGCCTGCAGTTGTGGGGTGCCTAAGGGTTGCCACCTGAGAGCCTCCTTGTTGCTCAAATGTGGCCTCTCTGTAAGCCAAACTCAGCATATGATTGCATTACCTTCCCCCCAACGTGGGACATGACTCCCAGGGATAAGCCTCCCTGGCAATGAGGGATTAATACCAAGTGCCAACTGGCAGCTTTGCACAGTGGCAGTATCGTAGCCAATGAGGTTTATCCAAGGCACGATTATTGCTAATTGAAAACTTTTCCCAAGTGCCAACTGGCAACACAACTGGAAAAAGACCTTGAATAAAAGGGGGAAATGGTAAAGACAAATGAGTTCAAGTGGCTAAGAGACTTCAAAGAGAGCCGGGAGGTCATCCCAGAGGTAACTCTTACGCACACCTCAGTAGGAGCTCATAGAACATCTAAGTGCCTATCACCCCACTCAGTGGGGTTCCTGAGAGCTCCGGAGACACCCTGGTCCTATATAAGGGGGGATAGCCCCAGAGACTGATGCCTTATCAGTGGGTTCTATTCTGGAATCTGTGCTCCTGAGAGTGACAGAATTAGACTCAAATAAGTCCTCCCTGCACATGGTTCACCAGTCCCTTCTATTCAAACCTATATGTGATGCTGGAATTTTTAGGTATACTTCCAGAGACTGGAGCCTCCCTCCTACCTATTTGCCAGGTGTGCATGAAATCTCGGTGGAGCTGCAACTCCTACCCTACAGCTCAATGGACTCATTCAAGTCACCTGGTGAGGAGACAACGATGGGCAATGGCCATCCCAGGGAATGGAGAGGGCCTGCATCTGCAGGCAGGATCATCCCACCCACCATATCCATGGGATATAAGCCCTCTCTCACTTGGAGTTGGAGTGGACATCACCATCCCAGTCCCCTCAGGATTGGGGGAAGAACTATGGACTAGAGTGGACTTGATGGTATTCTCTTGTTCACATATGGTGATTCTAGCAATGCAAGAAAATATAACAATGAGGTGGAGCCAGTGGCCACTTGACACTTTTGGGGTAGGGAGGGGACGAGTAGTTGAAATACAGTGGCTTCTTTGGGAGTTGGAGGTTGTCCTGAGTACTGTTGTGGCAACGGATGTAGGCCATTTTAAATCAGCACACACCAATTAGAACTGAGTGGGATAGAGTGTGGTCTACAGTGTGAACTGTGGTCTATGGTTGGTGGCAAGGCTCCAGGATGTGTAAGTTCATTGAGGGTGGTGGGCCACACTGTGGGAGATGTTTGTGTGGGATGTGATTGGAGGTGTAGGAGGTGGGCAACATGGGAATCCCAGTGGGTTCCGAGTAATATTTTGGGTAATCTAAGCACCTCTTAAAATATATGTATATATATATATAAACAACATTTTTGTAAGCAAATACACATATATGCATATATATTTATATATCATTTTGCAAATGTTTGTATGTATTGTGAGAATTTTGATTTTTACCCATAATAAAAAAAATAAAAAATAAAAAAAATAAAAAAAACAAAACAAAAAAAAAAAAAAAAGAAAAAGAATTCATGATTATTTTAGCAGAAAATGAAATCTTGAATTAAGAAGAAAACTAACAATTACTCACAATGAAACAAACAAATAACAGCAATATTAAAAGGTATATTTCCTTCTATATTTTTTTAGTAAGAATACACTTTCCTCAAAATTTAGAGCTAATTAGTATTTAAAATTTAGATACTTTTATTACAATTTTGCATCTTTCATTTTTACATTATGTCATGTGCATTCTCTGTTTTATCAAACTTCTTTTAAAAATTTTAATCATTATGTAATAGTCCATCATATAGCTATACCTTATTTTACTTAATTCGTTTTCCAGCTTTTGGACTTTGGGATTGTTTCCAAGTTTTATTATAAATAACATTGAAATGAAGATATTCTGGTGATTGGTACTTATACCTCCCTTGTTTTTGTTTCTAGATCTTGTGTTTGTAGGCAAAACTTTTAACAACAACAACAACAGACAGGCAAACAAACAAAAGTAGGCAGCAGCTGGAATATATAACCCCTTAGAAGACCTTGGCATTCAGTGGCAGTGGACTTGGCAGCAGTGGTATCTTACGTTGCTGCATGCTCTCAAGCGAACAACTGGTGAAGGAGGCAGAAGTGGGTCTTTCAGTTGATGCAAAATAGACTGGAACTGCGTGCATAACCAAACAGCCAACCTTTAACATCTCCCCTCTCCCATGATAGCGCTGTACCTACAGGGCTTCCATGCCTCACTTACATGTACATCTCCCCTCACATAGCATATGTATAATTTGATTCTCCCTTAATATTTATTTTAACCCTATGCTATTCAAAATGGGATTTTCTTATATACCCTAGACAGCCCTATTAGGAGAAAAATAACTGCTCTTACTCCACAGCCACAGCTATTCCTAAATAGTTAAGAAACCGACAATAACTTATAGTACACACATAAAACATGATACACGGTCAAAGTCAGTCACTACATATTGTGGTAAGACAGTCATATTCTTCCACTGATCTTTAACCAACAGCCCAGAATTTATTAATATTGTCCTCCATCTGCAATAACCTTCCCCATTTATCTTTCCTGAGAATTTTATACATAATTCTTCTTTGATTGCTTAATAGAAGTTTACTAAGTAGCTTAATGACATTTGCTATATAACTGTATAAGATGACAAAAGTATTTGCAAAATATGGGTTATACATTTTCAAAGACATATTAATTAGAAAAGATGACAGAACTACATACTCCTGGTAAGTGGGAAAATGGTCAGACTACATAAAATACAGGTGTGTTTTTTATAAAACATCCTTAAGTAATCTCTTGCTAATCAGCTGAGAGTTACATTGTTACTTTTATACAAATTTACTTAAAGCTTGCTGAAATTTTACTGTGATTTTGTTATGATCAATTATTAGAGAAAAAAGAGATTTGTGAATTTCTAAGTTAATCATATGTTATCATTTCTTTAAACCAAGGGCTTTTTCAGTTTATGTCTTTGTTTTATATAGCATCTAATTAAAGCTAATGATTTGTTTAAAGTGTGATAAATTAGAGCAAATGGTTCCCAAGGTGAGTGAGAGAAATCTTCTAAATATTACTTCCTAGTTTTTTAGGGAATTTGGTAGAATGAACTTAAACCTAAAACAGCTATTAAAGAAAAAGGGAAAAGGAGAACAATAGTGGTAAATCTGAATTTTGTTAAGAATGCATGAATAAGAATGAGCATTAACAAAAACATATTTTGGGATATGGAATTACTAACAATTTGAATCCTACATTAGTTCATTTTTATCGATAAGCCATTATGTTTGAAATATCCATTTTAGAGTGATAGCCATTTATATTATAATCACATTCAAAATCAAGTATATTTCTCTTTGGGACACAACCAGTTACAAGTGTACACTCTTACCCCTCTTTATTTCTGGTATTTAATCTTTTCTGGGAAACAATACTTGATGAGAACCCTGCAGGCTACTAACTAGGTAAGTAGTACCCAGTAGTACTGGTAAGGGTAAGAAATAGCTTTAAGTCATCATACATGAATGACACACCAGACAAATATCTTACCCTATATTTAAAAACACAAATACACACACACACGAGAGAGAAGATTAGGTCATCTTCTTTTACCATATTTGTGGGTTTTTATCAATGCTAAAATTTACAAAAGAATAAAAATATTTGATATTTTACTTCTATGAGAGGTCCCTTAACTTCTATAATACCAAAATATACAATGTTTTTCAAGAATACGTAATCTATTTAGACTCCCTGAAAACTGAAGTCTAACCTTTAGTACTATTTTTATTATCATGTATTCATAAAAAATTTTAACATACAAAGAACATTTTACTTTAGAGGAATATATATAATATTTCATTCTTTTTTTTTTTTTTTCTTTCAGGTACTGGGGCCAGGAATTGATGAACCCAAGACCTCATATGTGGGAAGCAGGTGCTCAATTGCTTCAGCCACATCCGCTCCCCATATCTCACTTCTTAATTAGCAAATGAACAACTGTTTGAACATTACATATTCTGTATTTTATTACGGATACAATATAACATGCATCCATAAAAATAAACACTGATTTTCAGGGAAACCAAAAAAGCACATTGGTCCCATGTCAATCGAGTAGCAGCAGTCCCAAAGGAATTGTAAAGATGATCAGTCTATTACCTTTTATACCATTTTCTTGTGGATGTTCATTACTACAATTGTTTAATGAGGACCTAAGCTTGTGAAATAAATCTGTGCCATGGCAAACAATAATACATTATCATCCATATATATCTTATTAGTATAATAGCGGGCTGGCTGCTGGGCAACAAGTCCATAATGATCTTTTCCTTACTTGGTAAAACACACTCATTAATTCATTTTCATAAACAAATATTTATTCATCAACTACTACTCTAGTTGCTTGGGCTACAGCAGTAAAGAAGTCAAAGTTACTTTTCTCATGGAGTTTTAATGCTAGTGGAAAAGACACTAAAGAAAAAGTGAGTAAATATGTAACACAATTACAAGTTGGTACTAAGAGGAAATACACATCAAGGGAAGGAGATATGGGAAGAGAGAGTGACTAGGACGTGGGTGTGGTACTTTGTAAATGGGTTGTTCAGGTTAGGAACCCTCTAAAAAACCTAGCTTTGTGTATATTCTATACTAACAAGACTTTTCTTTAATAGCACTTTAAAATTATTTTTAATTTCGTATACTTAATTTATTTTTTTGCTTCTGATTTTAAATTGCCCAAAGGCAAGGACCATGTGTTTTTTTCTTAATATGATATCAACCATAGGGGAAAGCATAATACTGGTATACAATAAGCACAAGATATATTAATCATTGACTAAATATTCACCACCTTAGCTAAAACTTTATTATAATGATATGTGACTTCAAAGCAAATGCTCTGCTGAAACTTTATATATGATGATTACATGTGTCTATGATCCAATTTTACATATAATACAATAATTCTTTTCTATATGAGGAAACTGAGATGCAGGTTTTATCTCATAAAAAGGTTATAAAAGTTAGGCTCATTCTTAGTCAAGTGACTCAATTACATCAGCCTTACTGTATAACTCAAATTTTGTCTAAATATTTTAAAAAAATATTTTAATTAGAGAAGTTGCAGGGGTACAAAAAATCATGTAAAAATACAGTGTTCCCTTATTGTTGACATTTTGCATTAGTGTGGTGCCATTGTTACAACTGATTAAAGAATATTATTATTGTACTATTAACTATAGTCCATAGTTTACATTTGGTGTCTTTTTCTCAGATACCATCTATAGCAGTTTGATATAGTTTATGAATTCCAAAAATAGATATTGGATTATGTTTGTGAACTGGTCTGTGTCTCTGGGCATATTAGATTGGATCCGATTCAGAGGTTTTACTTTTACTTGATTAAATAATGATTAAGACTTTGATTGGGCCACGTCAGTAGGATGTTGAGTTCCTGCCACCCTGGTGGGCGGGGACTCACAGAGAAAATGACATGGCAAAAGAGAAAGTTGGAATTTTGATGCTAGAGTTTTAATGCAGGAGCCCAGGAAGTAAGCACACAGAGGAGCAGGGAAAAGGCTCGATTAGACACAGCAGAGGCCCCAGGAAGAGAGACAAGTCATTCACCTGATAGTCTACAGCTGGCCTTGTGGAGAGAGCAAAGCAGCTGAGCCCAGAGAGAAGCAAGCCCAGGGAAGAGAGGAACACAGGAAGGCTGAACCCTTGCAGACATAGGCAGCCGTCTTGCTCCAACACGTGGCAACAGACTTTGATGAGGGAAGTAACTTATGTTTTATGGCCTGGTAACTATAAACTTCTACCCCAAATAAATACCCTTTATAAAAGCTGACAGATTTCTGGTATTTTGCATCAGCATCCCTTTGACTGATTAATTCACCATCCTAGTAACACCTTGCATTAGTGTGGTACATTTGTTTACCTCATGAAAGAACATTTTTATACTTGTACTATTAACTATAGGCCATTGTTTATAATAAGGTTCACTGTGTTACACTATACTATGGTTTATCCTTTAATTTTATTCTAGTAACATATTTACAACTTAAAACCTTCCATTTCAACCACATTCACTATATAATTCAGTGTTGTTAATTACACTCACAATATTGCACTACCATCACCCCCATTCATTTCCAAAACTTTACAACCTAAATAGAAATTTTGTACAATTAAGCATTAATTTCCCATTCTTTACCCCCAACCGAACCCCAGGTAATCTATATTCTAGATTCTAACTCTATGACTTTGCTTATTCTAATTATTTCATATCAGTTAGATCATATAATAGTTGTCCTTTTGGGTCTGGCTTAGTTCACTCAGGGTGATGTCTTCAAGGATCATCCATGTCACATGTATCAGAACTTCATTCCTTTTTACAGCTGAATGGTATTCCATTGCATGTATATACAACATTTTTTTCATCCATTCATTGATTGATGGATACTTGAGTTGCTTCGATGTTTAGTCAATTTTGAATAACACTGTTATGAACATTTGTGTGCAAATATCTGTTTGAGTCCCTGCTTTCAAATTCTTCTGTGTATATACCTAGTAGTGGGATTGTTGGATCATATGGTATTTCTATACTTAGCTTTCTGAGGAACTGCCAAACTGTCTTCCACAGCAGTTGCATCATTTTACTTTCCCACCCCCAATGCATAATTCAAATTTCTCAGAAAGCTATATATAACTATATCTTATACTAGTACATTTACCAACCATTATATTTTTTTCTTATTCTTCTTCTTATTTTTTAGGAGGTACATAAGATTGAACCCAGCACCTCATACATGCAAAGAAGGTGCTTTCAACTACGCTGAGCTACACCTGTTCTGCACCAATCAATATTTGAAATGTTTGCACTCATTTTCACATGGATTATGGTCAGGTGGTGAGATTTTCTTCACAAAAGAGAGATAGAGGAGGAAAGAGAGGAAGGAAGGACAGAAGGGAGGGAGGAAGGAAAGTAGGCTAAGGAAGACTAGATTTAAGAAGAATCGACTTCTCCAAAATCTTGTGGCATTGGATTTTTTGCTACAAATTAAATAATGGTGCCATCTGTTTTGAATGGCCTAAGAGCAAAGAGTAGTTTTTCTTTTTCAGATATAGGATAATACAAGTTTAATTTAATGCCTTTGCTTTAAAAAAATAACTGATTAAATTTCCACTTAGAAGCTATATAATATTATATAGAACAGGAATTCAGAGAATATAAATCAATAGTACTAATGGATATTTCTTATTACTCTCTATTATCTAGGCATTTTTATTACAAAACAAAGAATACTTATTTCTCTCGCTGTCAAGTTTTGTATTTCCAAGTTCTGTTCATTCTATCCGAGATTATTATTGTTGATTATCTTCTAATTGTGTTCCTAGGAATATTTAGAATGCACTTGGAATTTCTGTGCTAGATCTCCTTGTCGGAAGTGATACACCCCTCTTGGTTAGCTCTGCAGTTTGGAGCTATTGGGTCTGAAATGTCCCTTAAAATGATGGCACATCCAGTCTATGTGTGAGATCTTTGAGCCAGCTCTCCTGCTTCTATTTACAAATTATCTGCTTTAATGGGTATAGATTACTTCTGCAAAATTTAAAACAGCTAAAGAAAATGTACAAATAAGAAATAAAGTTATCCAAAATTTCTCACACAGGCATTCAGTTTCTCCTGAAGACACATATATACATACATATATATCTGTATCTATATCTATATACATACATGCATATATACATATATATTTATAGTAAATATAATAAAGATGGTAGTAATTTCAAAGCAGGTCTAAGAATAATACTGCTATAGGCACATTTTTTGATCTAGGAATTCTGTCTTTGAAGAACTACCATTGTGTTTGGTTCTGTGTGGTTCTCTGTATTAACGGCATTTCCTTCTGATACAAGCTAAATACTCCGTCTTCAAGCTTGAGAAATGTGACTACAATTCAGGATAGTTATTAAGAAATTATAATGGTGCCTCATCATGTGGCAGAGATTAAATATTTGCCATTTATTGTGTTCCTGGCATAACATTAACAGTAATACAAACTGGGAAAATAAACTATAAATGCGTCGTCAATGAATAAATAAATTCTTTATTATTATTGATAAATACACTGAAAAACACCAAAGAAGCAAGAATTAAAGAAAACTTCTACATAATATAGAAAATTTCTCATAGTCTTGGGCTTTAACATATGCAGTTTCAACTACTGGTGAATGATCCCATAAAACAAACATAAATTTAAAAACTTGAATCATGCAGTGAGACTGGTGTGAGAAAGTGAGTTACTTGGCTAGAATTGAGTCTAAGTTTCAAAAGCTTTTAGCATCTACATTGATTGACTTTCTTTAAAATTAGAAGTATAATATAAGGTTTTGAATTGATAAAAATAATCATGTAAAATGACCCCCAAAGAAAGCCAACTGCTAATGCTTATGACAGAAATTAAGGAAGAGAGAGACAGCTGTTGTGGCAATGGATGTAGGCCATTTTAAATCAGCACATACCACTCAGAACTGAGTGGGAGAGAGTGTGGTCTACAGTGTGAACTGTGGTCTATGGTTGGTGGCAAGGCTCCAGGATGTGTAAGTTCATTGAGGTTGGTGGGCCACACTGTGGGAGATGTTTGTGTGGGATGTGGTGGGAGGTGTGGGAGGTGGGCAACATGGGAATCCCAGTGGGTTCCGTGTAATATTTTAGGTAATCTAAGCACCTCTTAAAATATATGTATATATATATATATATAAATAAAATAAAAAAACAAAACAAAACAAAAAAAAACTAATGGGCTTTAGCTAGAAAATAGAAGTTCTAGATAAATTTGGTGGTGACTCAGTCAAAAGTGAGTCCACCATATGCTCTATATGGGAAAAATAGAAAAAATGATATTTGAAACTGTTTCAACCAATGCTCAATTCAGAATTTATGTTACTAGCATTATAAATGACTTTAGCTCTGTTTCTATAGAATCATTAGGGGTCTACAGGGATCATTTAAATAATTCAGTTATACTTTGCTACATTTTATGAGGAAAATTATATATTATAGTGATACCTGGGGATTTTAGAAGGTCTTGGAATGTATCCCTCATGATTAGCAAAATCTCAACACTTGTAGATTTACTTTTCCCCTGTGATTTCTTGTCACTTCTTCAGTGATTGCTAAAATTTGGCTTACTCAGCTTATTACAGGATCCTTAATTTTTTTTCAGATGCAGATTTTTCTTGCAAGTTATTGATACATTTGACAGTAAATGCTTAGAAGCATTAGACTTAGATCCTTTAAGACTCAACTTCTCCAGATTTCCAAGCATGGGCCATGCTTAAAGTTATAACTTTTGTTGCTGTTAATTCCTGCTGCTTGGTCATTATTTGATTCATTTTTCTATATTTAAAAAAAAAAAAAAAAACTATGGCAAGCATTATGGGGCATGCATATTATATGGTTTGTGCTAGAAGTAGATTACTGTCTAGGAGGGAAGATAAGGACCAAATAGTAGCAGTACAGGGTAATATGGGTTGGGGTAGACAGCACACATGGCAAAATGGAAGGAAAATGAGATTGAGATCAGCCAAATCTCTGTTCTCCTGGCCCTGCCACTTACCTGCTGTATACCCATAGTAAGAGCTCAATAAATTACAAAATTTCAACATAAGTGGCACAAACTCAGTAGGAATTAAGAAGGAAAAGATGCCTTTGGAGAGCAGTGATTAGTGGGGGAACTTGAACAAGTACATGAAGAATGGATAGACTTGACTGGACAAACATTGAACTGGAAATGTGTCTCATAAGATATGCACAAACAAAGGCACTTTAGGCAACAAGAAAGCCTGATGCATATTGCATAAGTGTTGTAACAGGGAGTTTCTGTGGAGGGGTAGGGGGAAATCAGACTACAACTGTAGGTCAGTGAAGAAAGACAGCATGCCTGGTCTGTGATAAGCTTCTAGGCAGAGCATTTTCTCTGTTTTTCATCATGCTCTTCTTTGCAGCTTGCATAGGAAACTTTGCTGACAGCTTTTGTAGAGGCTGCTTCCTAAATTTAATTAGACGATGTTTCCTAACATGGAAGCAGAGCCTCCCCTCTTCTTTCTATGGTTACAGTTTATCTAATCAAACCCAGCTCATCAAATTTCCAGCAGAGTTGTTCTCAAAACTGGCTGTGCATCAGAATAACTTGTAGAATTAAACACAGACACACACATATACACATATGCAGATACCTTGGATCCAGACTTTCCGAATCACAATTTCATGGAAAGGAGGTCTAAGCATCTTTTTTTTTTTTTTTTTTAAGATACAGGGACCGGGGATTGAACCCAGGACCTTGTATGTGGGAAGCTGGCATTCAACCACTGAGCCACATGGGCTCCCCTGATTTAGTTTGTTTGTTTGCTTGTTGTTGGTTTTTTTATTTTTTGTTTTTTTTTTTTTTTTTTTAGGAAGCACAGAGGAACAAACCCGGGACCTCCCATGTGGGAAGCAGGTGCTCAACCACTTGAGCCACATTGACTCCCCTAGGCAACTTTTTTGAGAAGCTCCACAGGTGGTTCTGATGTTCCAAAATGATTGAGGGAAATTTTTTAGCTGATAAAGGTTTTTATCGATCCTTTAAAATATGAAGATGATTGCCATTTCTGATATAACAGTGCCCTGCTTCTTTTAGGAATCACTGTATATTTCTCTTTTAAACAACTGAATATATCATCATATTGTGTTAATTATAGTACTGTTGATACTCAAAGAGCCAGCTCTATTTTCTGTGGATCTCTGACTCAGTTGGTTCCCCACAGTCCTCTACATTACCTTCTCAACACAGTTCCACATAAAGGTACCAAGGATAACTCTAAAAGTCCTATCTTTTACAATAACATATTTGAAAGACAATAGTACAGTTGCTTTTTCAAGGCAGTGACACCTGCCCTAATTTAATCCTTCTTATTTTCTTTATTTTTTCATTGCTTCACCTCCATCCCAGTTATCTAGGCTATAGATCCTTCTATCTCTATTAGATTTCCATGGGTTGTTTTCTTTCCTCATGCCCACTGCTCCATCCTATGTGTCATTCTTTCTTGACCAAAAAGTCATAAACAGTTTAATAATTTTCCCTATAAAAAATATTCACATTTTAAAAGAGAACTCCAGAAAACAATAGTGTAACAATGTCTCTCCTCATAAAATGACTTGATAACAGTGGAAAATGCAAATACCATAGCATAACAGTAGAAAAATATATTTGAGCAATGAGGTCTTTATTAAGTTCTTCTTGAATCACACCTTGTAGGCAATTCAAAGCCTAACAGTGGACAGGTGGATGCAGTGTATGCACTCAATTTTTAAAGTTTTTCAACTATGTTTAAAAACGACTCCAAAGATAATTTAAGGAACCAAATATAGCAAAACCACTATTATTTAAACCTGATGGTGTTAATACCTAATAGGTGCTCAATAAGTGTTTGTAGAATGAATGGATGAAGGAGTATGCCAACAAATTTAAACAATGTCAAGTAAAGAGAACTGAACCAAGAGCCAGGAAACCTGGGTTCTAGTCTTGACTTATGAATGAGATAAAAATTGACCAGAAATGGAGGGGTGGGGTGATTGAAGTGGTCTGAGAAATGAGAAGTGAACCAGAAAAGTGCAATTTTACAGAGATAGGAAATAATTTCAAGGAGGGGTGGAAATAAAGTCAAATTCTGTGCAGGAGATAAGAGGATAGAGGATTATGAAAATGTCATTGGAAACATGTCTGGCAATGTTTTGAGAAGGGTGGAAGAAAAGTAGTCAGGAGTTTGGGGGGTATGAGTGATGAAGAAGCAAAGACAGTCTTCTGGATGAAGGGTAATAGAAAGAAGAAAAATGGACAGAGCTATTGAAAGGGTGGTAGTACTGAATCAACGTTTTTCTCTGAGGATTTTAACATGCATACAGGACAGCAGGAAAAGACCATGCAGAGGGAGGAATGCAAAATATAAAAGATGAGAGAGTGTAAGATATTAAAGAAGCTGATGAGGCTGGGATCAAGGACATTAGCAAAGACGTTTGTCTTTGAAAGGAGGGTCTCTTCTATCTGATATTGGGTTTAGAGTGAAGTGCCGAATAGAAATAAGTATTTCCAAGGGAGCTGGAGCAGGAACAGAATTCCTCAGAAGTCTACCAAATACCTTGTTTTACTCTCTATCCAAATAAAGGAACTAATTGTTACCCCGTCCCCCCTTCCCCCACCCCCAGAGCTCTCCATGACACATGGGCCTGGCTCTGTTATAATATATCTGATTCAGTTCAGCCTCTAAAGACAGATGCCTGCTGACTCCTACTGCTTGAAGGCAGAAGACTTTTAAAAGAGGTCTTAGTGGATAGGCTGAACTCCTATGCTTTTGCTAATTAACCATAAAGGCAGGTCTAAACGTAAGAATCACTACTCAAACAACGCCTTTATGGAATTGGTTTCCAGCTAATAGAGTATCCCAAATGAAATCAATAGACAGCTGCATATGATTTTTTAAAATTTTTATTTATTTTTATTAGAGTAGTTATAGATTTACAGAACGATCATGAAGAAAATAAAGTTCCCATATATCTGCCTTCATTTTTAACATTTTTCATTAGTGTGGTACATTTGTTGTGATTGATGAGACAATATTATTATAATTGTACTATTAACTATAGTTTATAGTTTACATTAGGGATTACTGTTTAATTGTATAGTCTTATGGCTGTTTTCATTTTTCATTTTAACAACAAATAAACAAATATACCACCCGTATTAGCCAAAAGGGTGCTAATGCAAAGTACCAGAAATCTGTTGGCATTTATAAAGGGTATTTATTTGGGGTAGAAGCTTATAGTCACAAGGCCATAAAGCCTAACTTACTTCCCTCACCAAAGTCTGTTGCCACGTGTTGGAGCAAGATGGCTGCCAACATCTGCAAGAGTTCAGGCTTCTTTTTCCTCTTAAGGCTCTGTGGTCCCAGCTTCTTCCAATATCAGCTGTAGGCTGGGATAAGTCTCATCTCTCTCCCAGGGCTTGTTTCTCTCCAGGCTCAGCTGCTCTGTTCTCTCCACAAGGTCAGCTGTAGACTATCAGGCTTTCTCTCTTCCCAGGGCCTCTGCCATGTCTATGGGGCAGTCTCTATTCCTTGGTGTTCTTCTTCTGTGTGTTTACTTCCCGGGACTCCAGCATGCAAAATACTCCCACCAACTCCTCTGCCAAGTGGTTTTCTCTGTGAGTCCCTGGCCCCTTGGTGGGCAGGGACTCAACGTCCTATTGACATGGCCCAATCAAAGCCTTAATCATAATTTAATCAAGTAAAAGTGAAACCTCTGAATAGAATACAAAACTAATATCCCCAGAGGAACAGACCAGTTTAAAAACAATATCCAATATCTATTTTGGAATTCATAAATAATATTAAACTGCTACACCACCTAAAATTTCCCCTTTTATCCATATTCAGATGTGTAATTCATTGGTGTTAATCCCATTCACAATGTTCTGCTACCATTGCCAGTTTACATGACCAAAACTTTCCCATCACCCCAAACAGAAACTCTGTACCAATTAAGAATTAATTTCCCATTCCTTGTCCCCAACCTGATCCCTAGTAACTTGTATTCTAATTTCTGACTCTATGAATTTGCTTATTCGTATTATGTCATATCAGTGATATTAAAGGAACTGCATGACAGAGCAAGTCTAGCTGAGTGGCATGGGATTGTTTAACAGCTAAGCACCCTTTAACTATGCTAACAAGTAGTTAGCCCTCAGTAGCAGAACCTGAACCTGTGGCAGCCAGAATGGCTAAACAAAGAACTTGCTTTTCTTCATGGGGAGTGAGTTACTACTAAACCTGTCCAGCAGAATATAGTATACTTAGTTCCACTGACAACTGTATTTTAATGTCCTCCTTACCCTTTTCTAAATGGGACAGTTTTCTCATTATTTATTTTTAGGTTTGACTGTTATTATATCATGCATGTTACAAAATTTTATCGATGCAATAGCAGGACATTCTGACTCCATTATTTTGACTCAATTTTAACTCTAAGATATTTGACTGAGCCAATGGAAAAATTAGACTTGGTAGAAATAATCCAAGCAAAATGAAAATGAAAAATTGCATAAGGTAAAACTTTTATACTTGATGACAGTATTGAAAACTGTGAAATGGAGTCTGGGAAGAGAGGAAGATGCCAGGGCAACACGATGCCTAAAATAACCTCTGAATCTCCGAGTTCTTCAGAGCGGTGAGCAAATATGAGACTTGATTGACTGTCGGGATGGGTGAAAAACAGAAGTCCCAGCAGGATCTGAAGTTAATACAGAAGATTCCTTGGCTGTTAGAGACGGTTCAGCCAGCAAATGCAAGTGGAGTTCCACTCGTGCAAAGAATATTTGCAATCCTTTTGGAGGCTGCATAATCCTGCTGCACTAGGCAGTCCAGGTACAAGGTAGGGGTACATAAATGGGATAAACTGTTCCTGGTGTGCATATTTTGGAGGAATTGACTTTTTCCCCACTTGTATCTAGAGAGTCTAGGATCTGCCCTTATAACTTTCTTAGTGGAGTACAATCACTAGCTCACTAGACAAAACTGCCATAGGAGAGAACCTCAAAACCTGGTCTGTTCTTGTGTTGACAAAAACCTACATTACAGGGAAGCCAAAGAAAAATTACAACCTATTTCATGGAACTCTGTAACTTGTGGGTGGGACGTCAAGCTGAACAGGTAGCAACTATTAAGGGAGAACTAAAGAACGAGATGGAGGCGAATGTTAACTTAAATGTAATGTGTATTCTCAAGGAGATGCAATTAGAAAATAAAAATAATAATTACTTGAACTAACAATAGTGATTTTTCAGAGTTCAAAAATTAAATAGAGGAATTGAAAAACAGAGTAGCCACTGCCGAGAACTGAATTAGCTGTCTGGATGATCAAATGAAAAGGGGAAAAATGGAAATTAGAGATAAAGTAAAAGACTTAGATGAAGATCCAGGTTACATAATATGCAAAAAGGAGTTCCATATGGGGAAAATTGATGATGCAACAGAAGTGATAATCAAGAAAATAAAAGAATAAAAATTCCCTTGTTGAAGAAATACTTGTGCCTTTTGACTGAATTGGCTTACTGACTCAGACAGGATTAATTTTACAAAAAGCCACACACCTAGACATAATCAGTGGAAATGTCTGACCTCCAATGCTAATGAAAAAATCTTTATTCTACACAGAACAAAAAATAGTTTTCTCACAAAAGAAAGATTATCTGACTATGCTATTTAAAGAAAAGGACTGTGATCCAAGAATCTTTATACCAGACAATATAAGACTCAAATGTTAGGAGCACAATGGCTTTCAACATTCAAGAATTCAGAAAATATGCCACCCATGTAGTGATGTCTTATCTGAAGAAAATACTCAATGAAGTACTCCCAACATCATAAAAATTCCAACAGAACCAAATCTCTTCTTTCTAAGAGGAAAGAACAGTGTAATAAAAGGTGATTATTTTAAAAGAGATCATAATGCAATAGGAAAAAAGAAAGTGAGGAACAATGTGTCTTAATTTATCTGATGATAATTTTATAATTAGGACTTGGACTAGAGTGATAAGACAGCATTCTTAAAGAAAAATGTAAAGAAAAGTTTAACAAAATCCTGCAACTAAAATTTTTCAACCCCTCAGCAAAACTCAAGAATTGTGGGGGGAAGAAAGTAGTAGGAGAAAGGAAGGAAGAGGGCTAAAACTCCTTAAAGAAGGTAGAGGGAAGAGGTGTTTAGGTGGGTAAAATAGGCAAGTTTGCTGTCCTGCTGGGGCCATCATCATTACTGAACTTGATGTAGAATTAGAGAAATATTGCTTTACATCTCATTGTGAACAGTAGAAGAGTGAAAGCTCCAAATTATCAGGAAAAAAAAAAAAAGAAAAATGGAAAAAATAACAAAGTAAACACAAAATAATATGACAACATAAAGTCAAATAGATCAGTTACCACTACATGTGTGAATAGACTAAATTCTCCATTAAAATAAAGAGACATCCAAATTGGGTTAAAAATGAAATGAAATATCTAAAATCGAAAAAACAAAAAGAATAAAGCAATGAAGGAATGGAATATTAATGTTAAGAAAAAGTGAAATTCAAGGCCGAAGCACTAATGGAAACAAAGAGTGATATTATAAATGATAACAGTTATGATTACCAAAACGATATACATAAACTGCATATCAAACAAGAAGACAGCAAACAGCATAAGGCTTATCGCTCTAGGGAACAAATAGGAACTAAATAAAAAGAGAATACAGTGAGAGATTTTCTTAGATCTCTTTTAGACTTTGATCAGGCAGACTTAAAATAGCAAAGATGAGGATAATTTGAGTGATACAATTAACAAGTTTGATTTAATAGACAATTATGGAATTGTATAACACACTTAGCAAATGTATTTTTCTCATACATTCAAGTTGGCCACAGCAAGAACACCTTAGCAGTTTTCTCAAAATAGCTGCTGTCTACACTGGATTCTTCGACTAGAATCCAATAAATCTATGTATTAATCACCAAAAGATGACTTACCTCACCCTTCCCACTGCTGATATTTGCAGAAGAGCAAGAATAAAACAGAATTACAGAGAGAAATTGGTTCAATAGATGGAGAGAGTACTCTGAAATCAGGTATTTTTTTCCAATTTTCCCCTAGGTATATTCTACTACCGTTCCTATAGTTTGGCTCTGAGTCAACAATTTCTCTTATTTGGCTTATGTTAGTTTCAGTCTTCCTTTTATATTTTCAATCAAAAAGGACCAAGTAATACAAGGCTTGCTCTCTCTTTCTCTCTCCACATATAGTAGATACATATACTGAATGGATGAGTACCTCACATGTCAGGGGTATAGTCAGAACTGAATACAGAGCAAGGTCCCTGGAGGTGCTAGCTATTCTAGATTCTGTATTTTTATTAGAACGGACCAAGGGATTCAGCCTGGGTTGGGAGGTGAAAGAACTCAGAAAGAGCACAAGTGGCTTATATATTGATAAGATGTCAAGAACTTTGAAGTTCAGGGACCTTGCAGTAACCAGTAGGAGTAAGGGCAAAATTGGTTTTCTCATTATATAAATCTCCCTATGTGATTTCATATTCTCCAAAATTTCATCCAGTATCTATACACTGGAAACCTCCCAAAGCCATAACTTTCAACCTGGGCCATTCCTCCAATCTTAGATTCATGGATAAAAATGCCTGTTTGTAAGAAAGCTTACAGCAAAATTTCTAACCAATAACTAGGAAACATAAAGGACCTCATGGCATACATTTTTGCTTCAACCAACCTTCTGGCTTCAGTTTAATCTTCTCCACTCTAAAATTGTAGTTCCTATTTATTGCAGTCTTACTATGAGCCAGGCACCATAGCATATGTTCAATGCATTAAACGCTCACAACAACAGGGTGAGGTAGAAAGTATTATTTTAATCTTACAAACAAAGAAAATGAGAATTCAAGGTCATATAGAAAGTCAATAGTTCAAATACAACTTGAACCCGGGTACAGATAAATTCATTCTTTGACATTCAACAAGACTCAAAATCACAATGTAATCTTCCCCTATATCTGCTCTTCCTTCTATACGTCATCTCAGCAGGTAAATTAAAGTATGCATGAGACAGGACTCCTATACATCTCTCAAATTGTTCTTTAGCTCTCTAGCTACTACTACCTGAGTTCAGACTATTACCATCTAACTGGTCCTACAATTTTCCCACTAATATTCTCTCAATTAGCTTTGTTCCTTTCCAATCTGTTCTCCAGAGAACAGCCAAATAGATCTTCCAAAAATCAGATTATGTCACTTTCTTGCTTAGGACTTTCTGACGGTTCCCCAACACTTCCTCAGTATGCTATACATTCCTTACCTACTCTTATTGCTTCTTATCTCTCTTTCCCATGTTTGGGAAACAGAACTGTTCATGTATTTTTAAAATACGTCTTGCTGTTACTCATTCTGTGCCTTGTTCTCCTGCAAGACTGCCTTCTCTTACACACTGCTTTCCATTTCACCCCTTTCCACCCACAATTTAAACCCTCCTCTTCCTTAAGGACTTGGCTCACATATGGTATAATACTTCTAAGGTGCTTCTCTTTGTCCTTACATAGCATAAACTATAATATTGGTATTAAATAATTAGTTTTCTTATCTGTTTCTTCAACTAGAGAATAAGCTTCCTAATACCAAGGACTGTGTCTTTTTCATCACTTAGGACAAGGTCTTCATACACAAAAACACTCAACTAACATTACCTGTAGAATAAGGATGAGGAACAAGACAAGAAAATGGAAAAGAAGACTGAGACCACATTTTCAAGGTCCCTACATAAACAACAATATCTCACAAAAAAGTGTAAATAAGCACTATGAGTTTTTTTTCCTTGACCAAACTTTCACTAAGAACCATAGCTTTTTATTTTTGTCAACACTGTATTAAAGTTCATGCAAATACCTTCAATTATATCATGTTGAATTGTAGAGACCCTGAATTACAAGGGGTACCTTTATATTTATTGCTCTATGCACAAGACTTGAGAAGTAAGGTTTTTCTCATAAACTCTTCTTCTCTTCCCCAAAATAGTATACTTTAAAAGATCTGTTGAATATTGGATATATGCAAGAACTCATGGGACTTTCACATCTCTAAATTTTTCATTGAACATATTTAGACCACACTGTTAAAGGTGAATATTTTAGTTCTTTGGCTTAGTTTGGAAAAGGTGACATTTATCTTAAAAATTTTTACCTCCAAAAGTTAATGCCTTTATCTCAAAACAGATAAATTTTATGACCTGGTTTGAACAGCTGGTTTCTTAGTCAGTGATTTTACTCTTACGTTTCTCTCCTTAGTGAAGAATGGCACCATCTTTTTTTGTTGTTAGTGTTCTGTGTTGACAGTGGCTGCAGAATTGAGTCTTTTATAGATGAAACCTAACTATTACAGTGGTGTCCTACAGTCAACTCCTGTTTAAGCTTGAAATTTGCACGATGGGAGTACTAATACTGTGGAAATTAGCAAATGTTACAGATCAAGATTTTCTTTCTTTAGAGCTAGTTTACCAGCAGACTATTGAATTTTCTACAAACGAGTTGATTTGACAAAGTTTGGGATCTCATATCGAATGGGAAGGAATAAATTAGAAAAAAAAATCTATTAAAACTGTGATTATGTTTCTCTTGAGTAAATGAATTTATTTCAGAAAACTATAGATGTGTTTTTTGGTAAGTCATGGAGTCCTTAATATTTTGGAAAATGTTAAGTCTGAAAATTGATCTTATAAAATTATAAACTGAAAAAAAAAGTGCTTTAGCTTAAGGCAAGTAAAAAACTTGATCTTGTCTTCTTTCCTCTTTTTAATCTCTCAAAATCTTGTAATAATGAATCATTTCAGTTTCTACTTCCAAGAACAACTAATTTAATATTTCAAATGGTGGTTTGAATGACATTTTAGTGAATAAGAAATTTTCATATTATAATAAAAGTTGGGGACCTGCTATTATCATACAGTTAAAAAAATCTACCAAAGCTTTTTCTTTCTGATAAAGCACTGAAATATTATTATTACTTCATGCAGCTTAACAATGCTAAGTAGAAGTAGACTTATTTTCTTAATGGGATTACTCAATGTCCAGCCAATTATAACCAATATTAGGTTCAGAGTTGGCAAATATGCTTATCAAAGCCATGCATGAGAACATGAATGGGAATTCCTTAGTTTCATCCACAAAATGTCTAGAAAAATAAGAAAGGTAAAGACAAGATCAAAATTGAACACTGAAAGTTTTACCCTGATGAATGTACAAAAGTCCAAAAGATGGATTTGTGTTGGGAGTTGTAGTTGTGATGAGAAGGTTGTCAGTAACTTGCAGAACTCTGGCTCTAAAAGTTTTGAGTTGTTTTTATTTAGTGGCCTTTGCAATGACTAACCTTGCCAGCTGATGAAAGGGCTTATCATCAGTCCCCCACCCCTTACTATCACCCCCATTCTAAGAAGGACAATTAAATTTATTTTATGACAGAGCCTAGTTTGGGGAGTCTGGATTAAGTCTGCTATATCTCCTATACTTGACATAATTATTTGATGTATTTTGAAAAATATTGTTAAAACAAAGAGCACAATTTCAAAAACAAAAACAAAAAAATCTCAAATCTGCGGTGAATCAGTACATTCCCTTAGTATTATAAAGATCTTCAGATATTCTTGTGTGTGTGCATGCTTAATTGTCTCAACTATCTTCTATGAACTGAGAAAAGCCTTCTTTTGTTTGAATGTGACAGATCAGTTAGAACTGTGGCAACTACCATTTACAAGTATTGATTTCTATGTGACATTAAAGGCCCAAATTTAACCATTATTCTCTTCAATTGTCACAAACAAAGGTTAATAATAGTTGAGTTTGGACTGAAGGAATCAAGTAAAGATTGCCAGCTGAAATTAGCACGTTGCTCCTCTCTGAGTCACAAGTCAGTACAAGGGTCTCTATTTCCCAGGTTACATATATATATATATATATATATATATATAGTCATCATTTTAAGAATGTGCCTTTCTCTAAAAGTAATATTTGAAATCCAGAAAAGGAAAATGTATTTCATAAGAAATTATGCCATTTGAAATAATAAATAATTTAAAAATATATTTTCCTTGCACAGAGTAAAAACCTCTTGTTTTGTTGCTTCTATTGCAGCAAAATAATGTTTCTCCTAACTGTAAAAAGTGGTATGTAGCATGATTAAACGATATTTCAACCCTTTAGTTCATACAGAGGTTACCAGCTACAGGGGAGAAAGGTTTGATTGGGTTTATGTCTTCCATGAGAAATTTTAAAGGAAAGCATGCAACTCTTTTAAAATATGAGTGCTGAAGCTACAAATGGCTTTCTCACGTGGGCAGGTATGAAAGAACAAAGTCCCTTTACTATAATAAATAGGCAAAAAATAGCTGATAAGAAATCATAAATCTTCACAAAAGCAATAGCAAATTTTAAAAGTCTACATGTCTTTACAATTCCAACTTGCTTATATTTATGTCATGATTTACTACCATTTATCCTATTGGTAAATGGTGAATAAGGTTTCATGTGTTGTGTCCACTGTAAAATTTTTTGGAGCAAGCACCTTATTTTGAAAAACTATTCCAGTAATTTTAGTTAGTATTGATATATCATCATTCATTTTATAGAGTACTATCAAATTATACTTCTCATTAGATAGAAATTACCCTTTTTGACTATTTCATAAATAGGAAGCTAATATTAACTAAATGGGTTTCAGATAATTTATCATTT
Source organism: Tolypeutes matacus (assembly GCA_026826555.1). Taxonomy (NCBI): domain Eukaryota; kingdom Metazoa; phylum Chordata; class Mammalia; order Cingulata; family Chlamyphoridae; genus Tolypeutes; species Tolypeutes matacus. The sequence goes on from JAKSZT010053881.1 coordinate 15,355,530, forward strand.
CTAATATCATAATGAGAACCTTCCTAAAAGTTAACCTGTACTTGCTGGTAACCTTTCTTAGGAATTTTGGAAGTGGGGCAATATGACTCCAAATAAACATGATTTAATTTTTAATAAACAGACCAACATTAGGGCCCGAGTTAATGCCACACAATAGCATTTCATAGCTCTTAAATAAAAATGATGGTAGCAAAATAATTTTAATTACAAAATCACAGCCTGTGCAAAAGTATCTTTTTAAATTCTGATTTAAGATTAGTTATATTTTAAAACATATAAGAATTAACAATTGTTCATATATACACAATTGTATAAAGTAAGACATGAAATTTCCCCCTTCTTAATTTCAAAGGTTCTGACTACTGATAGTATCAGTCTGTCCATCCAATCCCTCCCGCCCCCCCGTCCCCCTCCCCATTTTTTCTTTCTTTGAAGTGAACAAAATCTCAAAGTTTTATTTTCACTTAGAACTGGATCACTTGGCCCTTTCTCTTCTTTCTCATCTCCTCCCAGTTCAAAATGTTTGCATCTCTTAATAGCCAGCACTCTTCCATCTGCAGTTAGGCTCAACACGCTCAAGTCTCCACATAATCTTCTTTGTAGTTTTAGACTTTTTTGGAAAAATCAGCTTATTCCACCCACCATAGCTTCGCTTTTCCAAGATATACAGAGATTCCTTGCCGGTCTTATACCGTGTCACTTAGTGGGTTGGTGATTGCCACACTTTTTACAGAGTCCGGTGGGTTTTAGGAGCATTCACCATGTTTGTGAGTGTTATCCGCACAGGAAAAAAAAGCTACCCACCCTGTTCAAAGGTACATCTATATATACTCATATATTATTGGTTAGTTGAAAAAAATTGATTTGACTTGATTACTCTCCCTAAAATAAACATATCAAAACACATTGATAAATGTACAACTTGTTTTTTTTTCTCACTTTTTATTCCTGATTAATACATATGTATCCTTGTAATAGTGGCAAAGTATCCCTTTGTATAGATGTGTCATAATCCACTCAGCCATCCCCTTAAAAATGCACATTTGCTTCCAGTTTTTGTGTTATCAAAAACCAAGTTTTCTAAATACTTATACAAACTACCTTTACATGTTTATGCACATGTTATGACTTTTAGTGAGTAGAATTCCTAAACTGAATTGCTAGGTCTAAAAGTATGTGCCACCCTAAACTTTAATTAACTGCTCCAAAATATTTTCCCAAAGGGTGGTACTACTTTTCTTTTCCACTAAAAACGTATTAAAATGCCTGCTCACTTGCACCCTCAATACTACTGAAGGTTATTATGAATTACCAATCCAAATGGTGAAAAATGTAATATCTGTGTTGGTTTACTTTTCATTTCCATGCTGACCACTTGGGTTAGATATTTTTCATGTTTCCTGGGCATTTGTAGTTCTTTGGATTATCTATCTACTTTGTATTGGGTAGTTTGTCATTTTCTAATTAATTGGTTAAAAATCTTTTTAATTTATCACTTTCCCATGTTTACATAAAGTTGTCATGCTCTATTATCTTTTATGAAGATTTAGAATAAGGCTGCCCATTTTGTTTTGCCTCAGCATCTCATCACTCAACAATATAGCCTCAGAATTTTTTCATACCTTTAAATGATCAGCCACAACTGTGAGTCAAAAGTTAATTTAAGAGAGAGAGAGAGAGAGAGAGAGAGAGAGAGAGGAGGAGGAGAAAGAGACAGAAAGAAAGAAAGAAAAAGAGAGAGAGAGAGAGAGAGAGAGAGAGAGAGAGAGAGAGAGAGAGAGGAGGGAGGGAGGGAGGGAGGGAAGAAATAGGAAGTATTGAATGAAATCCTTCCACTAATCAAATTTTTATTTTAGAAATCCAAAATAAAAATGAATCAAAACAGAGCTGATCAATCAACTGTCCCTCATAACTCTATATTATGTTGGATAATGATAATTATGACAAGTGGAAAATGTCTTTTAATTGACAAGTGGAAAATAGTAGGAAAAAAGTGATAGGTATTGGTGCAAATGTGTTATCCTTTTAAATATGTTACAATTGTAAGTATTGGTGCAAACGTGTTATCCTTTTAAATATGTTACATTTATTTTCATCTTCATTGCAACTCCATGGGAAGTGTGCTATTATTAGTCCCATTTTACAGAAAAGAAAATGAATGTAAAGTCACCTGCTTTAGATGATAGTATATAGTATGAATGGAGCCTGAATTCAGCAATATCTGGAATCTGTGCTCCTAGTCATCAGGCAACCTGCCTAATGAAAACACAAAAGTAACAATGAAATCATTTATATTTGGGACATATGTTTTTTGAACTACTTTTCTCACGACTCTTTTCCCCAACATGTTGTGGGAATTAAAAAATAATAATTTAAATTGAATAAACACACAAGAATATTTATAAAATATTACATACATATTTTTATATAATGTTTATATTTCTCATTCCCTTATTTAAAAAATAGTTTTACCACATATAGTTATACCTTTAAAGACCATATAATTTAGATGTACGTGTTCTGCATTATATATACATGGAATAATACTCATTTATTTTTTTAATCACAAGATTATATTTCAGAGATCCATTTATGCTTCTGCATGCATTTGTATATCATTCATTTTTCATTGCTCTACATTATTCCATTGCATAACTATTTTACAAGTTTTTCTATTCTATTGTAGATGGACATTGGGCTGTTTCTAGTTTTTATGTTATTTTTCTCTCTTCTCTGAAGTGACTGTTCAATCTTTTTGCTCATCTTTTTATTCAGTTATTTCTCTTTCTTTCCTAATTTGAATAAACTAAACATTAATCCCTGTCAGTTATATATAGAACAACTTATAGCTTGTCTGTTCACTCTCCTCATGGTACTTTTTGTTTAACAAAATTTATCAATCTTTTCTTTTATAATTTGTGCTTTTTCTGCTGTTTAAGGAATACTTCCAAATCGTAAGGTCAATAAGACATTCTCTTATGTTGTTTCCTGAATTTTTATGGTACTATCACATTTAGGTCTTTAACTTGCTTGTAGATGACTTTAGTATATAGATAACAATTGTCCCAGTACCATTCAATTCAATACTTCCCCAATTGGTTTGTAATAACAGCTCTGACATAAATCAAGTTTTCACATATATCTGGATCTTTTTATGAACTCTCTATTCTGTGACTTTGCTTGGTTTATTTAATCCTGTACCCAAACCACAGTCTTAATAGGTATAGATTTCAAGAATGGTTAAGGTCAAGATAATATATGTTAAGCACTAAGAACAGTCTTTAGCACAGAATAAATGCTATAAAAACATTTTCTATTGTTATTGTCATTCATTATTGAATTGAATTATTGAATACCTTGGCTGCTCTTGGTCTTTTTATTATCCATATAAACTTTAGAATCAGTAGTCAATTTCAACAACAACAAAAAAAACTCTTGGAATTTTGATTGAGTTTGCAATCAATCTATAGATTAATCTGGAAAAAACTGAAATCTTTATGTTACAATATACAATTTGTGAAGATTATATTTCCCCATTTTTGAAGTCTTTTTGAAATAGCTTTCAATAAATATTCTGTAATTTTCTACAAAATGATCTTACACATTTTTTACTCATTTCTATTTACTTGTATTTTTGAATGCAACTGTAGTGTATTTTTAAAAAAATGTTCTTTCTAATTCCTTGTGGATGATATATAGAAATAAAATTGATATTTATTGTACACTGTTTTTTTTCTAGACTCTCTAATTCTAATAGTTTTACAGTAGATTCTTTTAGATTTTCTTTTGTAATCAGAAGTTATGTGAATAATGTCATTTTTTTTTCTTTCCAATCCTTACATTTTAAATTTATTTTTTCTAGCCTTACTGCACTGGCATTGTATATATAGCACAATAGAATAGTAGAATAGATAAGGTAATAGCAGGTACTTTAGTTTTATTCTTGATCTTAAAGAAATGCTTACCACATTTCACCATTAGGTTGATGTTTGCTATAGGTATTTTGCAAATAACTACCATCACTTTAAGGATGTTCCTTTCTAGTCATAGTTTTCTAAGGATTTTAAAAATTATCCAATGGATGTTGAATGTTCTCAAACATTTTTCTGCATATATTGAGATGATCATATTTTTTTCCTTTAACCTATTAATGTGATGATTTACATTAATTGATTTTGTTGTTGTTAAATCAACCTTTCTTTACTGAGATAAACCCCAGATGGTCATGCCATATACACTTTTTTTAATGTGTTGCTGGATACAGTGTGTTAATATTTTGTTTAGTATTTTGCATGAGCCTTATGAGTGGGACTGGCCTGTAATTTCCTTTCTCACACTGACTTTTCAATATCAAGGTTATCCCGACCTCATAAAATAAGTGGCAGGGAGTATTCCTTTCTTTTTGCTATATTCTATAATAGTTTGAAATCTTTCCTGCACTTTTAATTTTTTTGAGCCTGGTTTTTGCTGTGCGATAAAGACCCAGTCCAAATGGAATGCTGGTCAGCCATTCTATAGTTAAAATGGAAATTAAGGAATCTTTTTGACTAATTAGGTTTCAAACAGCTTTAGCTTGTGCAGTATATTCATGGATATTAAGAAGGCATTGTTATAATTAAGGTTTTTGAGAAAATCCAAATCCTTTCCAAGAGGATGTTTTTCATCAACACACAAAAGCAAAACGAAATGCCCGATTAACAAACATAACGTACTCTTTAATAATTCTCAGCATTCTGGTAATTCAGTTAATATTATATGCTATCTACAATTCTTTCGCTTTGTTTTATGTTTTGAATAATTCAATTTAAAGTCTGACAATGCAATAACAAGGGATTAATGTTGTCAAATTGTAATTTGAAATAAAAACATAAGTTCTTTGGGAATGTTTATTAGAAACTCTACCAAACTTTTCAAGTATCTGAGATTATTGGATTTTACCAATAAACAGCTGCTTAGCCAAGTTATCCTGCTTTCTTTTGTCTGCTCAATTCAAGTGAATGAGTAAAATAAAAATGGGTAAAACTGAATGACGTTCTTGCAAAATGGACCACATGGGAAGGGCCCTAACATGTCTCTAATTGGCCTACAAGGAATGAAGAGTGATCCCCTGGCTTTCTTAGGAATGGTAAGGGACAAAAAGCAAAGCAAAACAAAACAACAGCTATTACAGCCTGAGCAATGAACAGCAGAAGAGCCTGGAAAAGTTCACTCACCAGAGCTTATTATTTTGGCCCTTCATCTGGAAAATATTAATGTATAAGGTAAGGTGAAGGATAGGAAAAAGAATATGCCCTTTAGAAATTGTTTACACTAGTAAAGGAAATAATATAGGAATACACATACAAAAAAAGCAAATAATCATGATCCACATTAGTAAGGCTGCCAGCCTGGGCCTCTACAATTCCCACTCTTTTTTTAATAAGTAAAATTCCATTGAAACTGGACTACATTTATTTTCACATGTGATATAATCTCATGTGGTTAGTGGACAAGAAGGGTGTTAAGTATGGCAAGGAGAATATTGATCAAGGGGTAAAGGCTATAGAAATCAAACCTCGCATATAGGTATAATTCTGCTTTAGCTTTCTAAGCTCTCATCAGAATTAATGATGAAGAAAGCTATAGTGAGGAAATTACCTATGCTAACATCAAGAAGAAAAGCAAACAGCATAATCTGGCATGATTTTCTAGAGGTTCTATAGAGTAGAGATTAAGTGTGGAGGCCTACAGTCAGGAAACTTGGCCGTTTCCAGACTGCAGGACCTTGTTCAAATTGCTTTATTTTTCAATGCCTCTGTTTCTTTGTCTGCAAAAATAGGGATAATAGTAGAAATAGCTCAGAGGGTTGTTTTGAGGATTAAATAATATAATCTACCTAAAGTGTTAATATTACCTGGCATATAATAAGCTCACAAGAAGTGAGAGCTATTCGTTATTATTAGCCAATCTTACAAGTTCTTATCAAAAATCCAGTGGAAGGGTCAGTACTGATGTTTCTAAAAGAATCAGAAACCATGAGGCATCTACAAAACTGACTCACGTATAACAAAATACCCAAACAAGAAAGATTCTAAGTAAGCAAAAAGAGAAGAAAACAAATTAAAGAAATAAAAAGATAAAGTTAATTATGAGAAAAGAGAAAGAAAATCAATGACATGAAAGAATTCAAAATGAATGAGAGGGACAATATTATTTTTCTTCTCATTTAGTAGGGCTCATCCTGCCTCCTGGGGACCACTCTTCTTGGGGGCTAGAGAGATAGGGAAGGGCCATCAAAGAAACCATGGGAAAAGAGAAATCCTTTTAACTAAATAAAATTAAATTTTATTATAATACCAGTCAGAGTGTGGAGGGTGGTAAAACGGAAGGGATTAAATATTCACACTCTAAACTGTAGTCCAAGCTACCTTACTTAAACTGCTTCCTAATCTGAAGTATAACACTACATGTACAACCAAACATGATCTAGCTCTCCAAACTCTGCTACATTTCCTCTTTCTATGTTCACAATTTATACTAGAATATGAGTTGCTCTTACCATTTCTATATTTATTCATCCACATACAAGATTTGACAACTTTCATAAGCAGCTATTCCATATGACGAATCCAATGTGGTCCAAAAGTTTAGGGTCTGGCAAAGTAAATCAACTAATAAATTCATAACTTATTATTAAAGAAATTAGAGATTTTTAAAAGATAACAGATTTTGTATTATTAAAACTGGCACTTGTCAAGTTACAGCCATAATTGACCTTCAATTACTATCATTATTATTATTTTTTTAGGAGGTACTGGGAATTGAACCTAGGACCTTGTACACGGGAAGCAGGAGCTCAACCACTGAGCTACATTTGCTCCCCAATGAGAGGTGTTTTTTTTCATTTGTTTGTTTGTTTTTAGAAGGTACCGGGGATTGAACCTGGACCTCATACATGGGAAGCAGGTGTTCAACCACTTACACTATATCTGTTTTCTGACCTTCAATTGTTAATATGCCACAGGTCACAAAATCAGGTGAAAATAAATGGAAAGCAATATATTAATTAGGATTAATTAAAATTAAATTTAAAACTAATTTATTTTATTTTATGAGATTTAATTTAATAAAATAAAATTATTTTTAATTTAATTTAATAAAATTTTATAACTTAATTGTTTTTTGTTACTTTACATATTGACTTTAAAATATGAACATTTACACAAGTATTTATGTCATAACTGGAATCTGGTTGATATAAATGCAATAGATTAGAAAGAGATTGAAGGAGTGGGTGTAGCTCAGTGGTTGAGTCCCTGCTTTTCATGTATGAGGTCCTGGGTTCAATACCTGGTACCTCCTGAAAAGAAAAAAGAAAGAGATTAATACTGTGCACTTTTAAAAATTAGTGCCCCAAATCAAAGGCATGTAAAATGAGAGCAATGCTTCATGGCAGAACCATTTAGTAATGAAACAAATTAAATTCTATTGAGTGAACTGGGTATATTTAATACAAAAGCCAGTTTTATTTGGTCAAATTAACTACATGAAAACTTTGTCTTTAGGAATATTAACAGTGGGAAGTGTTCTGAACTCAGTATCTTCTATTCTATCATCATAAATATTTTCCCAGTGACATGGTTTCAGTATCCACATGTCCTACTACCACACTGACTTTTATACTTTCAGTCTATTTCCTCTCTTTCACTTTACAACTATCTTCATAGTTCTTTATAACTGTTTTTCTCTTTTCTCTTCTCCCATCTAAGAAGGAAATAATTAAAAATTGGAAGCATGAAATATATGAGAATCTAATGTGAGCATCTGTATCTGAAAGATAACAGGACAACTGGCATTTTCTCCTGGGTCCTTAAAATGAATTGTAGTTCAAGTCCAAGAATTTACTCTTAAAGAACAATTCATACAAATAAAACAAGAGAAGTTGCCCCAAGGCATTTGCAAAATGATATTAAAGGGGCCAATGTCTCTTTTTAAAATAAACTTTTAATAGGAAAAAGTTAAAGTACAGGATTCAAAGGGGGGGGGGGAGAAAAAAAGAAATAAGAGCATTAAGTAAAAAACTAGAAATTTGGGGAAATATCTAAGAGTGGAAGATAAAAAATATATATAAAGGAAATCAGTAGCAAGATAGATGAAATCATTTAAGTTATAGAAAAGAGTAACCAGACTCATTTGAGCTACTGTGGAATTTCTTATTTAAAATAATAGCAACTATGAAATAGAAATAATGAACCCTAGACTATGTATAAGTAAAGAGAAAAAAGAAAGGAATATTAGAAAAATATAACAGGGAGAGAAACAGAAAATTAAAAGTGATTCAGGAGAAACAGGATTAGAAAAGAGTAAATTTACAAAAAGAAATAATAAAGCAGACAAATAAAATAGAGAAAAAAGTTTAAGAGGACCAAAAAATACATATTGTGAAATGAAGAGTTTAACTGTGGTTTTTATTTCATTCAATGATATTTAACAAGTATACATATTACTACAATTAACTTTGGCTACGGCAAATATTACAGAAATCCACAGACACACCAGAGGTGAGATTTTTGTTTTGTCTGTTTTAGACTGCAACACAAAAATGGATTGAGGAATGTGGCACATCTTTCAAAAAAAGACTTGAGCTATCTAATCTGATGCAGTGACATAAGGCAGAAAAATCACAAATTCTTCTTAAATAACTCTAAATAAAAATTTAGAGTGCTAAGTCCAAAGGAACAAGGAAGAAAAAGGCAGATAACATCGTGAGGCGTCCACAGAGAGAGTAAAGACATTGAAGATGAGGAGCATGATTAGCTAAAGAACACAAAAAGGTTGAACAAAACCGTTGGTATCCAGTGTTTCCAGCACCTGTAAATGCATGCCACATATTAGTTGCTCAGTTAATAACTAGAGAATGGAATTGAATCAATAAATTTTCCTCGTAGTAGAACTGTCTTTTTAGGCTGTATTCATCAATAGACAAATAATAAAAGAATAAACAGATAAATGAATTTCAAGGAATAGTGTCAAAAACAATTGACACTTTGGAGTTGAGCTCCTCTTGGAGAAAAGAGGAAAATATTGAATAATCTGAAACTAGTAATAAAAATTTACAGATTCTATGTGAACTATTCTACAGGGTGAAAATGGGGCTGCACCCTCAAAGAACTATTCTACTCATTGTTTTGATTGTTTTTTGTTGCCATCAGCTCTAGCACTCCTCTGGACATGTGTTTGGGATTCTTGAAACCATAATGAATTGTATATACAGTACAGTGCACCGATCCTGAAGGGAAAATGACAACTACATAACATCCTGTAAAAGAATGCAGACAGAAAGAGAATTTGATTTTCCTGCATTACATGAAACAATAAGGCAGAAAGAGAAAGAAGAGTGAGGCAAATGATTGCATGACAGAAAGGAGAATTAAACTCAGAAGACACAAGACCAAGGGGCGGGGGGAAGAGTCTGCGAAAGCAGAAACAAGGTAACAAAAAGGCTAAAACCAGCAGTAGAAAAGAACTGTCAGACACAAAACCCTCAAAACAATAGATAGGGGGAAAAAGAAAAAAAGGAACAAGATGACAGGAAAAGAGCAGCATGGAATCTAGTAAGAAAAAGAAACAAAAATTTCAAATAATGGATTTTCTAACACCCCTGCTGTTCCTCCAGCACATTCTGTCACAGTCTCACAGAGCAGTGCATAATTTATTATGGTCACTGGCTGCCAGGCTGCTATAAAGGGCAACAGCTATATGAAAATACTCTCCACCGCCTGGATGGCTTAATGGTCTACACTTTGTGGAGGGACAGAACTGGGGAATGGCAGGCACAGGCAGAAGGGGCACTTACGGTGCTGGGTGGCATGCTGCATGGTTAGAGTTCCCAGCCATATGAAGAAAGGGTGAATTAACTCTCAGGGCACCTCTGTGGGGTTTTTCCCCCTTCTTCAAGCATATTCCTTCAAGTTTTTTAAGCCCAATACTGATACTACATATTCTCTCCTTTATGGGAGAGGGTGATGTCAAATCTATACAATAAAAAACAAACAAACAAAAAAAACAGATTAAAGAAAAAAAACAGACCTTGACAATAAACACTTATAATTAGAAAAATTGCACTATATTTTTACCATGTCTGAGATTTTAAAAAATGCTAGGGTTTTTCTTGAGAGATGAATTTGGGTGCAGAAAAAAAATAAAATTACAGATAAAGGTCATTAAAATAATGTTTACCAATAATTTTCAAGAAACTGGCCTTTTATATAGTATTTTTATAGAGAAACTTTCATTACTTCCACAAATAACACTATCTTCAAATAAGAGTGCATCATTAAGATATGAGTATCCAGGAGCAGATGTGGCTCAAGTGGTTGAGCGCTTGCTTCTCACATGGGAGGGTTCAGGTTTGGTTCCTGGTGCCTTCTAAATGAAAAAAAAAAAAAAAAAAAAAAAAAGAAAACAACAACAAACCAACAAAAACAACAACAACAACAAAGAAGCAAACAGGTGAGGGAGCCAACTCAGGGGAGCCGATGTGGCTCTGTGGCTGAGAGCGGGCTTCCCACATGCAAGGTCCCAGGTTCAATCCATGGCTCCCTCAAAATAAATAAATAACCTCAAAAATAAATAAATAACTAAAAATGAGTATCAAAAGTTTAGATGGTTGGTATGGCCAGGAATTACTTCTTTAAAATTGTCTTGTGAGAGGTGTTAACACCTGAGGGTTAGGGGTACAGGGATTTGGATCAGATGCTGCCACTTATTCACCATGTGAACCTGTCAGGTTAGTTATGCTTTTTGTCTTTGAATGCCTCCATCTGTAAAATGGGAATAATAATAATAAATACAACACAGGGGTGTTGTGAATATTAGATGAGTTGGCCCTTGGATCAGAGCACGGTGAACGGAAGAGCACGGCAGGTGCCTTCTGTTGTACTTTCAAACAATGCATGAGGGACATTCGGGGACCTTTTCTATTGCAGCACTGTTCTGCTATTTGAAGCTGAGAATGAAGACAGCTGAAAACTATGTTTCTTAATCACTGGAAGCCAGGTTGGGACAGTACATTTTCTTTCTCTTCCCTCATCTCTGGGTACAGAGCTTCTCTATATAGGATAAAAAGTTTGAGTAAGAAAGTCATAGTCAGTCATTTTGATGTCTTGTATCTTCCAAACTCCTACAATAACATGCCAAAAAGAAAAATGATTAGTGATTCCAAAAGTGGAATATTTCAAAAGGAGATAGATTCCTGACTAGAGCCCAGGGAACTGTGAATAAGACAATGAGTAGTACATAATTTCAGATAAACATATTTAGAATGAACTTGAGAAACAAATGAGAGAAATTTGATACGTGATGCTTCAAATAGATGAGGTGGAAAAATAACAAAAAAAATCAGAATTGATTTACTGAGTCAGATTCATAAACCGCCCTGTTTAGTATCTCCTTACTGTCAATGGCACAGAGAGATATATTTTGTGAAGGGTTTAATTAATTTGATTATTCATTTGTTCATATCTTCATCCATCTATGCAAAATTTATTTACTGAGCACCTATCATGTGCCAGTATCATATTAATCCCTGGGGACTGAATGAGGAATGAAACGCTCTAGCCTCAGTTCCTTCATTTGTAATATGGAGAATGTTCCATCTTCTCTCTCATGGTTGGCCGAGGAGTAAATGTGATTCCATGTGTACATGGCACAATGCCTAGAATATTATACTGATAAATACTGATAAACACAATTTTTATTCTCCATAAAAATATTTTATAAATTTATTATCTGGTGATATATCTATACCATGGAAACTATGCTTTCATCATAGCCACCTCGATAAACACACTTCCTTCATTTTACTACCTACAGGCAAGACTATTTCATTTTATTTATCTGAAATCTATCACTTCTATTGACAATGGATATCTAATATGTTTGATACTCAAAATGATTTATGTTTAAAGCATGCATTTTAAATTGTTTAAACCAAGGATGGCTCCATTTTAAAAAAGTTTTCAGTAAGAACTTAGTGGTGGAGGAAGAGTATACTAGAATCACAGAAATCAATTGTTGGTCCAGAGGTGGAAAAGTGTCGACACTCCAGGATATTTGATTAGAAACTATGGATTTGTCTGAGAGTAGGTAACTCCTTGCACTGAGAATGCTCTAGGAATCATCCATCATGCCTTCAAGTAAAGATGAGGAAGCTAGAAAAAGTGGGAGTTCTGAAGACATCATTTGCTTTCCTGGATCCAGACATTCCTGGAGTCAATTCCAACCTCATTTCATTCAGTTGCTAGAGCTAATATTGCCTTGATTCATAACTCCACAATTTCTCTATCTGGATAAGCCAGAAAGCTAAGAACTACTTTGCCACTTGATTATCCCCCTCAACATCTTTATCCAGCCCATTTCCAAGTGCTGTTGATTGTACTCATCTTTGTCTATCTGCCCAATCTCTGCATCTCTACCATTACTTCTCTAATCTAAGCCACAAGTCACCATAATTTCTTACCTGAAGTACTGCAATGGATTCACAGACAGCCTCTTCAAGTCCATTCTCTCAAAATGAAAAATGTACTCTTATCATTCCCACCATTATGCCCAGCCTCCTTACCACACACCTGCAACATGTGTGCATGCTTGCACAGGTGCACAAACACACACACCTAAAACTTTTTAATGGCTTTCCATTGTTTTTTGGCTCTTTGAATAAGATCAAAATGTTTTACATGGCCTTTCCTATGGGGACTTGCATACTCTAACCTGCACTTTCCTCTCCCATGTCATGTTGTGTCACACACTTCTGCCTCCATGCTCTAGGCACTCCATTCTTCTTTCTTGCCCTTAAAATTCCCTTGTTTCAACTACAAGGTTTTTACACATGCTGTCTCCACTCCACTTAGATAAAATCCCTATTAATATTTTAGCCATCAACTCAAATATCACTTCCTCCATTAATCTGTCCTTTACCTCTCAAAGTAGGCCAGAAATCTCATATGATGTCTTCAAGTATCATGGACTGCTCGTTCATGGTTACTATCCCAGTTACAACACATTGTTTGTGTGGTTATTTGACGGAATCTGTCTACTCTACTAAACATAAAGCTCCATAAGGACAGAGATCATATCTATTTTTGCTCATCATTATATTCTTAGCATTTCACACAATCCTTGATACATGGTAGTTACTCTAAGTATTTTTGTTGAATGAATGAAAATGGAGATATATTTGAAGCTTGGGAGATGTGATAGATAAATATGGGGTTCTAAAACATATTTCTCCTCAATAGAAAGCCTACTCTCTAAAAGTGTGAGATATAGGTGAGAGAAGTTAGAAGAAAAATCATAGTAAACAGAGGAAAGAGGAATAGAAAATAGACACTAGAAGTGAAGGGATCCTACACAAAGCTCTCCCGTATTAGGCAAAACATAGGTAGAGGAAAAACAAAAAATAAAAATCAGGAGTAGCAAGCCTGCCTTGATGCTCTACAATTTCTAGTGCAGTCAAGAAAAAAATAGTTGGCAAAGGAAAACTGGCAACAGAGATATCTGTTCATTTTACAGGGGGCCAGAAATTTTACAAATGAGAGATAAAATCAGTATGCTCTTTTCTGGTGAGAAATGAACACTCTTCAACACTCACTGAATCTGCAACTTGATCTGCAATGACTTTTAAAACTGAACATTTCCAGAAACAACTGATATAGAGAAAAGGATAAACACTTAAGCTATCAACCCCAGAGAAAAATAAATAGCAAATAATACGAGAAGAGAACCAAAGATGTTCAAGACATCTCAGAGTGGCTAGGATGGTTTGCTTTACATGAATTTCTGTTTAAATAGAATCATTCTGTATATAGGATATATTTATTAATTACATTGCTACTTAACAGAGATTTTTTTCCCCCATGAGAAAATAAAAACAAAATTAGCTATAAAACATGACTGTCATTAAGACCTTTGTAATGTAATCAATGTCAACACAGACTTTGTGTAAAATCTGTAATTCCTAGTAAGTTCCACCTTGGGTTTATCTTAGGGGGCTGGGATGAGGTGGTGGTGTTGAGTTCTCTAAGTATGTGGTTCCAAAATTATGGTGACAAAAGCCATAGAATTTTTTATCTTCAATCAATGCTCCAAAGTTGTGAAATGCTATGATTTTAATAAATCTGTTTCCCTGGACTTAACCTTTTGCTTTGACCGAATAAGTCCTTTTCTAGTGAGGCAAATCCATATGTCTCCTTCCAGACATGGTTCACCAGCTCCCAGCTGGAAGCCTTAAACTGACTGCACTCTGAAAAATGGGTTCTACTTCAGCAGGAAATGTGTAAAACCTTTCTCTCTGTGGAAGAAATTGTCTTAATTTTAAGATCTTGAAAGAAAGTGGTGTTTCTTATACCATTCACTTGATTTATCTTATTTATTATCCTCTTTTTTTGCCTTTTCTTGAAATCTGCTACCTCTGTGTCTCTTAGGCTGCAATTCCTAGTTTTCCAGTCTACTGTCTTGCCTTTAGCCTAATGTGCATCTGATGCATGATTTAGTATTGTCTGCCAGCCCTTCCAACCAGTCTAGGCTAGCTGGACCCCATGACTGGACCTTTTATTTCGTTGCCAATATTCATCTTAGTATTCTTGGTTTCCCATCTTGTCTCTCCTTTGCACTGCTGATAACCATTATGCTCTCCAAACTCTTCATGATTTCATGGAGTAAGATTATCAGCCTCTCCCAGCATCTCACTTCCACCTCTCCTTAGGACAAGATATTCTTATCTTGTCTTTATACTTCAGTCAACAAATATATAGAAAACTCTGCTATACATCTCAAACTCATTGTGATGTTAACAATTACCATTTAATGGTAAATCTAAAAAAAAAAATTTGAAATGGTATTGCAGCTTTATATCTGAAATTTAACAAATTAAGTCAAAATATACTATCCTAGGCAAAAACAATAATACTCCCTGACCTAGAGCTGATATTTCGGGTATATTTAAAATGGTGTTGTTGCTTTTCACTAAAAATTTATCATATTTTAAAAAGCAATTACATTTATATCATTAACCAACATTAATAACTAAAATTGAGAATTTCAGAGAACCAGCTTTAGGTGAAATATTGACAGTTTTAAAAATGCCTCTTATAAATCTCCTATACTTTATGTAAACATCCATGTCTATGCAAATGGATGAGAATTAAAATAAAATAAAAAGTTAGGCAACATAATAAATATAAAGCAAATATTCTTTTTGATCAGAGACTTTTTTCTTATAAACAAGTTAATGTTTCATTGTGAATCACTTCTTAAATTGTGATGACACAATAAATAAAAGAGAACAGGATAAATCAAACATATTTGGTTAATATCAGATTTCAGTCACCTTTGCAGAAGCTTTTAACACACAGCCATTTCTCATGTCTCTTCATGAAACCACATTGTATCACAGAGCAATGATTTCCAAACCCATCAACCTAGTGCGACCAACCTAGCCTGTCCCAAATCGATCCAGGCAACTCACCTTGTCATGGGTTGAACTGTGTCCCCTCAAAAAGAAATGTTCAAGTCCTAATCCTCAGTCCTAAGAATGTGGACTTATTTGGAAACAGGGTCTCTGAAAATGTGATTAATTAAGATGAAGCCAAACTGGATTAGGGTGGGCCCTAATCCAACATGAGTGGTACCCTTAAAACAAAAGGGACATTTGGGCACAGGGTCAGACTGACATGAGAGAAGGCTACACCATGTGACAAAGGCATAGACTGAAGTGCTGCAGCCACAGGCCAAGGAACTCCAGGGACTGCTGAACGCCACCAGAAGCTAGAGGAGGCAAGGAAATAGCCCCCCTCCAGGTTTCTTTCAGAAGGAGCACAAACCTGCCAACACACTGATTTTGGACAGCTGGCCTCCAGAACTGTGAGACAATACATTTCTTTTTCTTTCTTTTTTTTTTTTTACTTTCTTTTTTTTTTTTTTTTAATTTATTTTTATTGTGGGTAAAAATCAAAATTCTCACAATACATACAAACATTTGCAAAATGATATATAAATATATATGCATATATGTGTATTTGCTTACAAAAATGTTATTTATATATATATACATATATTTTAAGAGGTGCTTAGATTACCCAAAATACTGAAAACAAAAATACAAACAGATATATGCACACCAATGTTCATAGCGGCATTGTTCACCATTGCCAAAAGTTGGAATCAGCCCCGATGCCCATCAACAGATGAATGGATAAGCAAAATGTGGTACATACATACAATGGAATATTACTCAGCTGTAAGAAGGAACAAAGTGCTAACACATGGAATAACGTGGATGAATCTTGAAGACCTTATGTTGAGTGAAGCAAGCCAGGCACTGAAGGATGAACAGTATATGACCTCACTGATCTGAACTGAGGAAAGTGAGCAGTCTCTGAGAACCATTGTCTGAATGATAGGTTAACAAAGGAGAGTTACATTTCTTTTTGAAGCCATCCTGTTTGCAATAATGTGTTACACAGCAGCCCTAGGAAATGAAGACAGACTTCAAGTTTTAGCTCCCTTGCACAAACTTAAATGTGTCCATGCTGTTCATAGCATGATTAAATATCACATTCAAGACAATGTAGCACTTTCTATCACAAGGTAGTACAGGGGTTTAAGACAGAAAGAGTGAGAGAAAATCAAGAATGTGAAACAGAGAAGGTCTCGTGGGCACAAATCCAACAGGTACCAAAAAAACAAACGAAATTTAGCAGTGATGATCCTCACTTTAGATCCCCAAAAGAGGCAGAGGGGCCAGAGCGTACTTTACCACTCCGGAGGTTCCCACATTAGTTTCTCTAACCTTTGGGTTATTTTGATTTCTCATACCCTTGAGTTCCCCAGAGCTTTCGTCACTCTGGGAAATAATAGGAAATATTTCGGCATGTCATCTGTTCTGGCCTCCAAAAAGCTGTGTTTGCTTGTCTACTACACAGATAGCTAGCTAATAGTGGGGGATCCAGACAGAGTTCCCTGCACTGACTGGTACTGCATGTGAGATAGAGGGTCCGTTAACCCAGCTGTGGAGAAAGATTTTATTTCCCAGGGGAAATGCCAACATATTGGGGCAATGCAGTCCTCACACTTACTTTTGGATTCTGTTCATATTGACAAGCGTCTGCTCTTTGGCAAGGGTAAGAGTAATAATCTGCGGTTAAAGTCTTAGGAATAATGCTGGCATATTGTAACAGACACTAAACATTTCTCTTTTATTAATAAATGTACAGTGTTTGGGTAAATTAAATCTGGACAAAGAATAAATCATGAGAGAAATATCAACATATTGAGAATTGCTACACTTAAACCCATTTTTCCACTTTTACTTTTATTTTACTGAAATTGTCACATTTTACAATCAATATTTTTTATTCATCTAAACTGCCTTTGTTTCTATTTAGTTTTATTAGAGATATCATATGTTTACAGAAAATAGAGTTCCCATATTATCAGCCCCCCTCCCCCAGTTTTCCCTATTATTAATACTTTGCATTAATGTGGCATCTTTGTTACAATTGATAAAAGCTAATATTATTATAATCATAGTATTAACAATAGTTCATACTTTACATAAGGGTTCACAATTTGTGCTATACAGTCCTATGATTTAATTTAAGTTCTAGTAATGTATATATAACCTAAATTTCCCCTTTTAACCATATTCATATATATAATTTATTCATGTTAACTATATTCACAATATTGTGCTGCCATCACTACTATACATTACCAAAACACTTCGATCATCTCAAACAGGAAATTCTTCACCAATTAACCATTAACCTTCCATTCCCTACCCAGACCCTGGCCCTGGCAACTTGTGTTCCAGTTTCTGACTCTATGAGTTTACTTATTCTGATAATGTCATATCAGTGATATCTTAAAATATTTGTCCTTTCTGTCTGGCTTATTTCACTTAACATGATGTCTTCAAGGTTCATCCATGTTGTTGCATGTATTAGAACTTCATTTCTTTCTATGGCAGAATAATAATCCATTACATGTATATACCACATTATATTTATCCATTCATCAGTTGATGGACACTTGGGTTGCTTCTATCTTATGACAATAGTGCAAAATGCAGCTATGAACATTGGTGTTCATAGTGCTGCTTTCATCTTTTGGGTAAATACTAAGAAATGGGATTGCCTGGTGATATTGGTAATCCAATACTTAATATTCTGAAGAACTGTTTTCTACAGTGGCTGTACCATTTTACACTCCCATCAACAAGAATGCATGCTCCTGTTTCTCCACATCCTAACACGTGTCATTTTCCAGTTTTTTAAATTAGTAGCCATTCTAGTGTGTATGAAATGCTATCTCATTGTGGTTTGATTTGTGTTTCCATAATAGTTAAATATATTCAATAACATTTCATGTGCTTTTTGACCATTTGTATATTTCTTTGAATAAATATCTATTCAGGTCTTTGCCCATTTTTTAAATTGGGTTGTTTTTCTTTTTGTGATTGAATTGTAGGATTTGTTTATGTATTATAGATATTAAATCCTTATCAAATATATGATTCCAAATATTTTCTCCAATTCTGTATGTCTTTCTACTATTGTGATGAAATTATTTGATGCACAAAAGTTTTTCATTTTGATGAAGTCCAATTTATCTATTTATTCTTTTGTGATTCATGCTTTGAGTGTATTGTCTAAGAAACGATTGCCCAACACAAAATCCTGAAGGTGTTTCCCTATATTTTCTTCTAGGAGTTTTAAGGTTTTGGATCTCATATTTAGGCCTTTGATATATTTTGAGTGTGTGGTGTGAGAAGAGGTCTTCATTAGTCAGCCAAAGGGGTGCTGATGCAAAGTACCAGAAATCTGTTGGTTTTTATAAAGGGTATTTATTTGGGGTAAAAGCTTACAGTTACAAGGACCTAAAGAGTCCAAATGAAGGTACCGTAAGTAGTATTTTCTCACTCAAAGTTTGTTGCCAGGTTTTGATGCAAGATGGCAGGTAATATCTGCGAGGGTTCAACCTTCCTATTTCTTCTTACGGCTCTGTGCATCCAGCTTCTTCCCATCTCTGCTGAGGTCCTGCATAGGGCTCAGCTGTTCTGTTCTCTTCAGCTGCAAACTATCAGGTGAATGGCTCTTCTCTCTTCCTGGGGCTGCAGGATCCTTTTCCGTGTCTATGAAGCTCCCTTCCTCTTTTCTTGCATATCTGTGTCTGTGTATCTACTTCTGAGTCTCCTAGATTGAGCGTCCAATTATTTAGCTCACAAATGGGGTGGGGACTCAAACTGAGTCACCTTAATGACATGGTCGAATCAAAGCCCTGATCTTAACATAATTTCATCAAAGGCATTTCAGCTGAATCCAATACAATCAAAGGGTATCACACCCAGAGGAACAGACCAGTCTACAAACATAATCAAATATCCTTTTTGGAATTCATAAATAATATCAAACTGCTACAGGGTCCATTTTCAGTCTTTTGCATATGGAGATCCAGTTTTCTCAGCACCATTTGTGAAGAGACTATTCTTTCCTCACTGAGTGGATTTGTCACCCATGTCAAAAATCAGTTGGCCTTACACTGAGTATCATGCTGAATGGATTGTACAAAGAATGGGACCGTATAACACAGGGGATCCAGTGGTGGTAGATAGACTGTGGTTAACGGTTTAAATAGGAGAACGTTTTCACATGAACTATAACAAATTCTAATACTAATACAGGTGTTAGTAATTGGGTGGGCTGGGGGAAAATACATGAAATGTTAGATCGGCTATAGTTGGTAGTAATATTTTGACTATGCTCTTTCATAGTTTGTAACAAATGTTTCATAACAATGCAAGGTGTTAGTGGTGGGGTGATATATGAGAGCCCTGTATGATGATATGCAAGTTTGTTTTGTAAGTTCACAACTTTTACTATACACTTATTGTTTATGTATGGACATGAATGAATGATATACTTCAATAAAATTTTATGTAAAAAATCAGTTGGCCTTAGATGTAAGGGTTTATTTCTGAACTATCAATTTGATTCCATTGGTTTATATGTCAGTCCTTGTGCTAGTACCATGCAGCTTTGATTACTGTAGCTTTGTAATAACTTTTAAAATTGGGAAATGTGTGTCCTCCACTTCCTTCTTTTTCAAGATGGTGTTGACTATTCAGGGCCCTTTACACACATATAAATTTGTGATGTTTGGTTATTCTATTTCTGCAAAGTTATAATTTTGGTTGTAAATCACTTTGGGTAGAATTGATATCTTAACAATATTTAGTCTTCCAACCCATGAACAAAGAAATTTCTTCCTATATTTAGGTCTTCTTTAATTGCCCTTAGAAATGTTTTGTAGTTTTCTATGCACAGTTCCTTTACAGCCTTGGTTAATTTTATTTCTATATATTTGTTTCTTGTACTTGCTATTTCAATCAAGAAAATGGAGTTTTCTTGCTATTTCAATCAAGAACATGGAAATTTTTCTTGATTTTCTCTTCAGATTGTTCATTACTAATGCATAGAAACACTAAGGATTTTTGGGTGTTGATCTTGTACCCCACTCTTTTGCTGAATTTGTTTATTAGCTATAATAGCTTTGCTGTGGATTGATCAGGATTTTCTGTATAGAGGATCATGTAATCTGCAAATAGGGAAAGCTTTACTTATTCCTTTCCAGTTTGGATGCTTTTTATTTCTATTTCTTGTCAATTTGCTCTGGCTAGAACTTCCAGTATAATGGTGAATAATAGTGGTGACGGTGGGCATCCTTGTCTTGGTCCTGATCCTAGAGGGAAAGAAAGCTTTCCATCTTTCACCATTGAGTATGATGTTAGCTACAGATTTTCCACATATACACTCTTTATCATGTTTAGGAAGGTTTTTCTATTGCTAATTTCCTAAACTAATTTTATATATTTTTTTATATAGAAGGAGCGCTAGATTTTTCAAATCTCTTTTCTGTGTCATTTGAGATACTCATGTGGTTTTTCCCTCTATTGTTCTGTTAATGTGGTGATTTTCTTACTGAACCACCCTTGCATATCTGGAATAAATCCCACTTGATCATGTTGTATAATTCTTTTCTTTTTTTAAAGATAAAGCACTTTAATACTAGTAATTGTCCTCTCTAGGATAGTTATCTTGTAATTTTACAATAATTTTTTTTTTAAGGAGGTACCAGGGATTGAACCCAGGACCTTGTACATGGGAAGCAGGCGCTCAAACCACTGAGCTACACCCACTCCCCTATATAATTCTTTTAATATGCTCTTGTAATCAGTTTGCTAGTAATTTGTTGAAGTTTTTTGCATCCATATTCATGAGGTTCATTAGTCTTTAATTTTGTTTTCTTGTGGTGTCTTTATATGGCTTTGGTATTAATGTTAGTATCATAGAATTTGGGTTTTTTTTTTTTTTTTTTTTGGAAGAGTTTGAGAAGGATTGTTGTTAAGTCTTCTAAGAATGTCTGGTAAAATTCCCCTATGAAGCCATCTGATCCAGGTCTTTTCTTTGTTGAGAGGTTTTTGATTACTGATTCAGTCTCTTGTTATTGGTCTATTATTATCTTCCATTTCTTCTTGAGTCGGAGCAGGTAGTTTGTATGTTTATAGGAATTTGTCCATTTCATCTAGGTTATCTAATTTGTACAGTTATGCATAGTATCCTGTTAAAATCCTTTTTATTTTGGGGGGTCACTAATAATGACCTCCAATTCATTTGTGATTTTAGTTATTTTATCCTATATTTTATTTGTGATATTGCTAACGGTTTGTCAATTTTATTCATATTTAAAAAAAAAAACCCACAACTTTTGGTTTTATTAATTCTCTATTGTAAATTTTCTTTTTCATTTATCTCTGCTCTAATCTTTATTTCCTTCCTTCTTGCTTTAGGTTTAATTTGCTCTTCTTTTTTCTAGATCCTCCAGCTGTGAATTAGGTTTCTGATTTGAGAACTTCCTTTTTTAAAAATGTAAACATTTAGAACTATAAATTTCACTCTCAGCACTGTTTTGTTGCATCTCATTAATTTTGGTATGTTGTGACTTCATTTCAATTCACCCTAAGATTTTTCCTAATTTACCTTGTGATTCTTCTTTGGCTCATTGGTAGTTTAAGAGTATGCTGTTTATTTCCATATATTTGTGAAATTTCTAGTTCTGTTTGTTACCCATTTCTAGCTTCATTCCATTGTCATTGGAGAAGATATATTGTATGATTTCAATATTTTTTTAATCTATTGAGACTTATCACCTAACATGTAGTCTATCCTGGAGATATGGCACTTTGGTTTATAATTATCATTCAAATCTCTATTTCCTAATTGATCTGTCTAGATGAGCTATGCATTTTTGAAAGTGGTATATTGAAGTCTCCTATTAATGTAGAACCATTTATTTTTCCATGCAACTCTTCAATAGTCATACATTTTGAAGTTCTGCCATTTGATGCATATATATGTATATGTGTATACGCACACACACACACACATATATAACTGTTATATCTATATCAGTATACAGTGACATTCTCTGTCCCTCACAACAATTTTTTACCTAAAATCTATTTCATCTGATATTAGTATAGCTACCCAGATCTCTTTTGGATACTGTTTGTAATATATTTTTTTCCAATCTTTTCACGTTCAACCTACTTGCATCTTGTAATTTAAGGTGAGTTTCCTATAGATGGCATATAGTTGGGTCATGCTTTTTTATTCATTCTGCCAACCTCTGCTTTTTTACTGTAGTGATTAATCTTTTTACATTTAAAGTAACTACTGATAATGCAGGACTTAACTTCTGCCATTTTGCTGTTTTATATGGAAGTCACATCTGTTTTGGCCCTCAATTCTTCTGTTACTGCCTAGTTTCATATTTATTTGATTTATTTGTAGTGTACCATTTTGAATCTCATTTCCTATTGTGCATATTTTTCAAATTTATTCTTTGTGGTTAACATGGGACTTAAAATTTAACACCCTAAATCTATGTAAATCACTAGTGTTTGATACCAAGTTAATTTCAAGAGCATACACAAGCACTGTTCTTATACTCTTCCACCTCCAGCTTTTTGTTTTATTTGTTACAAATTATATTTTTATGCATTTTAGTACAAAACCATCGATTTATCATTACCTTTTATGCATTTTAACTTCAGTAAGAAGTAAAAAGTGGAGTTGCATACCAAAAAATAGAGTGCATTATTACTGGTTTTATAATTACCCGCATGGTTACCTTTATTGGAGGTCTTTATTTCTTTATGCTGGTTTGATTCACTGTCTATTGTCTTTCCTTGCAGTCTGAAGAACTCCCTTTAGTATTGCTTGTAAAGCTGGTCTAGTGGTGACAAACTCTGCCAACTTTTCTTTTTCTGGGAATATTTTAATCTCTCTCTCATTTTTGAAAGACAATCTTTCAGGATATAAAATTCTTGGTTGGCAATTGTTTTCTTTTAGCACTTTAATATTTCATTCTGCTACTTTCTTGCTTCCATATTTTCTGATGAGAAATCAGCACTTAATCTTTTTGGAACTCCCTTGTACATAACATATTGCTTTTCTCTTGCAGCCTTCAGAATTTTCTCCTTATCTTTGGAATTTGATAGTTTGACTACTGTAAATTTGTGCATGGTTGTTTTTGAGTTTATTCTGTTTAGATTCAGCTGGGCTTCATGAAAATGTATACTCATTTTATTTAACTAATTTTGGGAAGTTTTATGCCATTATTTCTTTTGACTATTCCTTCTTCCACTTTCTCACTTTCTTCTTATCTCATTCCCATAACACAGATATTGGTATGTTTGATGGTGTTCCACAGAGTTCCTCAATTCTGATAACTTTTTTTAAAGATTTTATTTATTTATTTATTTATCCCTCTTTCCCCTCCCCCATTGTTTGTGCTCACTGCCTGCTCTCTGTGTCTGCTTGTCTTCTTTTTAGGAGGCACTGGGAACTGAACCCAGGGCCTCCCATGTGGAAGTGAAGTACCCAATTGATTGAGCCACATCCCCTCCCTGCTTGTGTCTCTCATTGTGTTTCCTTGTTATGTCTCCTCAATGTGTCATCTCGTTGCATCATCTTGTTGCATCAGCTCACTGTGCCAGCCTATCACGCCAGCTCATTGTCTTGCTCATCTTCTTTAGGAGGGACTGGGAACCAAACCCAGGACCTCCCATGTGGTAAGCAGGTGCCCAACCACTTGAGCCACATCTGCGTCCCTCTGTTTACTTTTTTGTCATTCTTTTTTCTTTCTCGTTTTCAGCGTGAATCATTTCAACTGTCTTGTCATCAAGTTCATCAGATCTTTCTTCTGCCAGCTCCAATCTGCTGTTGAAACCTTTAAAGGAACACTTCATTTCAGCCACTGTAGTCTTAAAATTTCAGTATTTCTATTTGGTTCTTATTAAAAATTTCTCTTTGAGGTTCTTATATTGCTCGTTCATCATTTTTCTGATATCCTTTAGTTCTTTCTTTGTGTTTTCCTTTATATCCTTGAGAATACTGGGGATCATTTTTTGAAAGTTTTTGTCTAATGTGTCAAAAGTATGATATTCTTTATTGATAGTTTCTGAATTTTTATCTTGCTGCTTTGGATGGCAAAAGCATTATTTGGATCATTTTCTGTTTCTTTGTTTGTCTTGTAAACTTTTGTTGTGCACTGTACGTTTTGATATTTTAATGTGTTAACTGTGGGATTTACTCTCTGTGCTGTCTGCCATTAAGTGTATCCAGCTGGTGATATGAAAATGATTTCCATTAGTTCAAGGAGCTAACAAAACCAATCCAACACAAAAAATCACCCTTCACAGTCTTTGCAAATTGGATTTGTGTAGGCTGTTGCTTACCTTCAGAGTTAGCCTCCTATCAGGAAGATCAATAAGGAAATGAAATATACAAGTCTCTTTGTCTTTTCTGAGCCTGGGTCTTGTCCTGTAAGATGCTTCAGCCTGCACAGCAATTTCTGTTAGGGTGAGCCAGAGACTAGTTTCCTAATTCAGCCTTTCACACTGCTACCCAAGAGACTGTCCCTGACATACAGGCACCTTGTTATTCACACAGGGGTTACCTTGTTACCTCTAGAGCAAGGTCAGGGACCCACAATGGGCATGCAGGCTGGCTCCACCTGCACTACGGAGGGTCTGGGGAGGCACCAGCAAGGGCCCCAGAAGCTTCTCAAACTGTCTTTCAAGCTCGGTTTATTTGATTTATCATATGCTCAATTACTGCAAACTTTTAATTGTTTTCTGGAGTTTTGAGGAAGATGGCTTTGCCAGTTTTTGGTAGTTGTTCAAAGATTCTGTGGAGAAAGGCTCCCTGGAGTGTTTTATGTTACCATCTTTGTGAACTGGTTTCAGAGTCTAGAATGTAAAATCAAGGCATCAGGAGACCATGCTTTATGCCCAAAGTCTATAGGGTTTTGGTGCTGGCTTGCTATAATCCTTGAGGGTCCTTGGATTGCTTCTGCTTCCTGTCACATGGTGATCTTTAAACCCTTTTATTCTTGCTTAGCTAAACATAAGGAAAGCAGGACTATGTATTGTAGTTTGAATTGAACATTCTCATGGTTAGAAATTCTATGCAGAGAATATATTTAAATAACAGGGGGTGGGAGGGGATGCTGTGAGCTAGCAAGCTACAGCAGGAGTAACCGTGGCCTTACCCTTTTCTTTCAGGCACAGAGCTGCCTGTGAATAGATGGGCAGTCTTCCCTCCAAATATCTTGTCATTTTGCAATTTGCCCTCAAAAGGAATCTTTACTGAAATAGCTATACACTGTTTAGCAATCACATCTATAATAAAGACATCCAAACCACTGAACAATGCCACATTGTTCACAGGGGCCAGGAAGCATCTTTGCACCTTTCAAAATTGTTAGGTAAAGTTATCCAAGTTCTTTGCCTGCTTTTCAATCTCTAGGTCACCATAGATTCAAATGAGAGTATGCTTCCAGTTTCCACATTAATACACTTTCACATACAATATATACCCTTCTTCCTTTTTCAGAGGAAATCTGGTTGACTGATAAGACATACCCAGTTTATGAATTAGATGTCATCTGACATAGAATTAGACAGGTCATTTCTATCTGGCTAAAAACAGTTGAGAAGGTATGAATTCCAGGCAGAAGGAATAATGCATGCACAAAGGTAGAGAGTCAAGAGGATATGTGGCATTTGTATTAGTCAGCCAATGGGGTGCTGATGCAAAATACCAGAAATTGGTTAGTATTTATAAAGTGTATTTATTTGGGGTAGAAGCTTGCAGTTACCAGGTCATAAACCGTAAATTAATTCCCTCATCAAAGTCTATGGCCACGTGTTGGAACAAGATGGCTGCTGACGTCTGCAAGGGTTCAGGCTTCCTGGGTTCCTCTCTTCCTGGGGCCTGTCTCTCTCTGGGCTCAGGCTTGC
The DNA here is from genome assembly GCA_026826555.1 of Tolypeutes matacus. Classification (NCBI taxonomy): domain Eukaryota; kingdom Metazoa; phylum Chordata; class Mammalia; order Cingulata; family Chlamyphoridae; genus Tolypeutes; species Tolypeutes matacus. The sequence goes on from JAKSZT010053881.1 coordinate 15,381,934, forward strand.
TTCTCTCCACAAGGCCAGCTGTAGACTATCAGGTGAACAGCTCATCTCTTCTCCCGGGGCCTTCTCTACTTCCTCACTACCAAGCTCCTCTGCGTGCTTACTTTCCCAGGCTCCAGCATTAGAACCTCAACCTCCCATCTCTGCAGTGCAGTTTCTCTGTGAGTCCCCACCCACCAAAGGAGTGGGAATGCAATGTCCTACTGACATAGTCCAATCAAAGTCTTAATCATTATTTAATCAAGTAAAAATAAAACCTCTGAGTCCAATACACTCTAATATGCCCAGAGGAAAAGACCAGTTTACAAACATAATCCAATATTATTTTTTGGAACTCATCAATAATATCAAACTGTACAGCATTGTACTGACTTAATTTGACTAGAGATTCAGATGCACGCAAATATTCTAGTAGGAAATACTGGACAGAGCATTCAACAGGGAGTTAATGATTAGGGCAAAAAAAAATATGGGCCTTGCTAGTTAGCAACATTGGTTATCTGAGGCTAAGGCAAATTAGGCACCTTCTGAGTCTCTAGATCCATTTTTGTAAATAAGGAGGTTGAATTGGAAAACCTTTAAGGCTCCTCTGAGCTCTCAAAATCTATATGACATTATACCACATCAATGACTCAAGGCAAAGAGTAAATAGTGTGTGTGAAAAATAAGAAAAAGTTTTTTAAAAATCACACAAATTATGTTTTCTGTTGGGCATAAAAAAATCATTCCAAGAAGATTCTATGACTAATATTGATAAGCTCTAAAAGAGTGTGCTGTCTCTTGCTCTTCTTTTTTGCTCTGTCAAAGATAAAATATGAACCAAAAAGAAGACAAGTTATCACAGCTTGACAACTATTTTTCTTTTGGCAGCTGAAAGAGGACCTAAGAAATAAAGCTACTGTTGATTAAAGAGGAATCTTAAAGATGCTTTAATATCAGGAACCCATAGGGTCAGCAAAATTTGAATCAGGAAGACACATTCTGATAGAATACATATATGAGAATTTATTTCTAGTCAAATACTTACTGAATCCTTGCACCATTAATAAGGAGACTTATTAAGTTCTAGTTCCTTATTGCCATGATGGAATACAAGCCCATCTTCCCATTATTTCAAGAGAAGTCAGAAATTGGTAATGTATTAGTCAGCCAAAAGGTTGTTGATGCAAAGTATCAGAAATCTGTTGGATTTTATAAAGGCTATTTATTTGGGGTAAAAGCTTATAGTTACAAGGCCCTAAAGAGTCCAACTCAAGGTTAGTTCCTCACCAAAGTCTGTTGCCACATGTTGAAACAAGATGGTGGGCATTGTCTGCAAGGGTTCAGCCTTCCTCTTTCCTCTTAAGACTCCACGATCCCTGCTCCTTCCAATCTCAGCTGTAGGCTGAAGGGCTAGTTTCTTTCCTGGCTCAGCTGCTCTGGTATCTTCACAATGTCAGCTGTAAACTATCAAGTGAATGGCTCATCTTTCTTCCTGGGGCTGCAGATCCTGTCTATGAAGCTCCCTTCCTCTGTGTATCTTGTGTGTATCTATTTCTGTATTCTCCTTGATTGAGTGTCCATTTATATAGCCCACCAAGGGGGTGGGGACTCAAACTGAGTCACCCTAATTACATGGTCTAATTAAAGCCCTAATCTTGATTTAATCAAGAAAACAAAGCCTTTGAATTTAAATCAATCAAAGGGTATCATGCCCAGAGGAACAGACCAGTTTACAGACAAAATCAATATCTCTTTTTGGAATTCATAAATTAAAAAAACTGCCATAGGTTATAATATTGGTAATAATTTCAAATTAAAAAAAAAGAACAACACTGTGTGGGCTAAGGAACAAAATAAAAAAACAACAAAATTTATTTGAGGTATTTCAGCTGTGTTCTGCATCTAGTTTAGAAGATTCTATAAGATAGAGGTAAAAAACTTCAATAGAATTTTAAAATGTCAAAAAAGGGTAACTTAATAAATGCCATAATATCCCTTTGCATTTAAGAATAGGGGAAGACCTCAAAAAGGTGCCATTTTAGCTGGATTTTAAATATTTTATTATAGTTCAATTGTGATTATAAAGTTATGATTATGAAGTAATATACTGTTACAGGAAATGTGATTACATAGATTTCATTTAAACAACTTTAAATTTGAATGTTAAGACATCAGAGAAGCTCCCTCATTCCCAGGAGACAGAGTGCCTAAATAGGCTCAGGTTTAACTTGTGTTTTTATGTTTAGGAAATGAGAATTTATAACTACAAAGGACTTTAGAGATGACCTAACCCTAACTTTTTTTTTTTTAGCTAAGAATTATAATATTTAACACTATTTGCCAGGAACTGTCCTCAGCACCGTTTCTGCATTTGGGCTAACATGGTGATTAGAATACAACCAATTTTGCTGTTTCTTAAAAAATCTGTTAAGTAAGATAAAAATTATAACTACTTCAGAAAGTTAGAAGCTTGTAAAAATAAGGAAAAAGAATCTTTTTAAAAAAATTTAATGTTGCAATAATACTCTCTGGGGTGAGCATAAACAAACTGGAGCATATTTCCCCCTTTGTTTAAGCTTCAAGGTTATTGGAACCATCAACTAAAATGGCAAAATTTGATTGAAGAGCAGGTATGGCACATGAAAGACAAACTTTATTTTAGCCATGTTAAAAATAAGATGTCTATTAAAGCAGTCAATTCCTTACTCAACAATTGCTACTTATTCATTCATCAAATAAATAAAATATACCAAAAGGGAGCAGCACATGTTAACGTAAAGACAACTAGGAGTCATGTAAGCAAAGCACTGTTTCTCACGCAGGCAGGGAAAATGTTAAAACGTTTTTGTAAAAGCAGCAGAATATGCATTCTTTTATTTCTTTAGTTGTTTATGTTTTCTCAATATTGGTAAAAGGTAGATTAAAATAACATATTAGACTTTTACCTATAATGTTATGATTCACAGACTATTAAAGTAGGGAAGGGATTTAGAGATCTAGTTCAAATCCCCTGAGATGGAAACTGATGCTTCAAAAGAATAAGTGGCTTGATCAAGTGATACATATAGTTTATGGAAAGAATATAGACTGCCTTTAAACACCTAGCAAGCTTTAAGTGTTTAAGATATATATGAAGTTTCACCTAGCAGGAAATACTCAATTCAATTTCTAAAGTCACCTTGAAATTTGCTTTATTTCCATAAATTTAATAAACAAATCTGATGCTATTACGTCGTAGCATAGGGGTTATAGGCTCACCCGTTCATAAAATTCACAGCTTTTAGCCACTAATGCACTAATGGAAACATTTAAAATGAGTTTAAGTTCTTAGAAATTGTAAAAAAAAAAAAAATATATATATATATATATATACACACACACACACACACACACCCCATACATATAGATACACACTATATATACACACACACTATTTTAGCCATAGGACTAATGTAAGTTTGGTTTATTCATGAAGCAAATATTTATCAGGCTCTGGCAATGCACACAGCTCTGTGCCTTGCACACAGAGAGCTTTCAACAAATGAATGTAAGATCACACTGCGATTGGGAAGAGAAACTGGAATGGCCTCTCAGTCCACCCAACACTAAGTTCAAATTCTGCATCCCAGAAACTCAAAAAAGTTCAAGACTTTGAGCTTTAGGAAGAGAAAGAAGTGATGGGAACGGGAGGTAGGAAAGGAAAGGAGAAAGGAGAGGAAAAGGTGAATATGCTCAAGAATCAGGATTAGAGTAAAACATTTTTTAAAATGCACTGATATTCTTCCTTTCCTTCATTTAAAATATTGAGCATTCATGTGTCCTGAGGCAGAGCGATTATTTTTTAAATATTAGAGCAAAAATGATTTGTTCATTTTATTGTTCAATTGTATTATTTATAAAAGAATTAATTCAAAAGAAAATTTCTAAACTTGGCTGATAGGAAGAATTGGTTGCAATTTTAGCAATTAAAATTAGTAAGTGAAATAGAAAAGTTCTTAAGTTTCCTTCAACCTAAAATGTTATGGTTTTTGGAACATATGTTTTCCATGATATTTGGAAATCTTAATAACTGTGACTGCAAAATTATAGCATTTGGTATCCTCATGAAGTTAAAAGCTGTTCAAAAACTCATGTGGCCAGGGAGCGGATATAGCTCAGTGGTTGAATGCCTACTTCCCATGTATGAGGTCCTGGGTTCAATCCCCGGCACCTCCTTAAAAAAAATCATATGTAGTCAAATGAGGATATACCTAAGAGAGACTTAACAGCTGGGTGAATGCAGATGTATTCAAAGGGCAAAGCCTACTCTAACAAATTTAAGATAGGACTTGGGCAACATTTTCAAAATCATCATCATGTTTACAGCAAGGAGTAAATATGAAAATGCACTTTTTCTTTTTAAATAAGTAGAAAATTAGTCAAAAGATGTAAATTTTCCATAGCTGTTTTTATCCATGTAACTAAAAAGTATTTTGTTTTTGAGTTTCAGAGACTTTGCAAGGGATAAAGGGAGAATCTTGTCTCAAGCTTGGAAGAGTGCACTACCTTGGGCCTTTTGTTCCAGGTGTCATTTTAGGAAACTTCCTCCTTTTTATCAAGTTACACATCTTGGCACACTAACTGTTATCTAATCATATCACTCATAAAAGCCATGATTTTATGTAATGATTTTTTCCCCACAGGTTAATTCTGCTTCTTGGTTCTTTTACCACACTTACTGATCTCCAGGGCAACCTGTTGCCAGTAGGAAAGGGAATATACTGGAAAAACATTTGCCTAGGCCTTCCTCTCCTGCTATTACATAAGAATGGTTTCTTCCTAATTCACAAATCTATTCTGAAAGTTACTTAAATATTTACAAGGTACTTTAAAATCCTCCCTGAATGCTAATACGAAAATAGCAACCTATGTTCATTTGAATAAGCAGAAATTACTGCCCTCCCAAATTAAGAGCCTCTGCATTTGATTCAAATCAATTCAATGACTCGAAGGAAAAAAAAAGTGGGGCACCTACTATGTGCAAAAGGGCCTTTGCCAGGTGTAGGAAGTAAACTTTCCAGGGCCAGGAAATCTTCCGTAAATGACATTTCATATTATTTAATTCACACCATTTTCCTCTGGGTTAAAAGCGAAATTAGATGCAAAACACTTACCTTTTTAGCATTACACTTTTACATTACTACTTAACATACAACTCTGTATTTAGTTATATAAAGATCCAATATTTTCTACATATTAACATATTTTTTCACATTTTATTTATTAGGTTTTAAAAATTATTTTAGCATGAAGATTCCATTTATTGTACCCAAAAATAAAAATAGCATCAAAGTCTTTTTGCAACTCCCCAAACACAGGGAATAATGATCATATGCTAAAAAATGTAAAATGCAATTTGTGCTGTGCCCCATTTACTACAAAATCACTACGAACAATACATTTTGTACACTATATTGCTCTAGGGAAACTAGATCAGCATAGGAATGAATAAAGAACATTGCATTTGAAATCAGCTAATTCTGCTTCAGCGCTTTTAAAAACTTTGTTATATTACTTCCTGTCAAGCACATAATGTGGTATTTTCCTCAATAAAACCAAACAGTTGCTATAATTTCAGCTTCCTTCATTTCCCACTTTTTAAGCACTAAATATTTAAACAATGTAGACCTGGAAGTCTCAAGCTAGTCATGTGATCCACAATTTCCACGCCTAAGATATAGTGGCCATTCTTGCAGGGCCCATGGAGTCTCACAGATATGTCTAGTGGCAGCAGTCAAAGTCCTTACCTGCCCGCAGGCCAGGCCCATGCCTCTTTCTCCCATGCCATGTGGACACGATAAATTTAACTCCAGGGCATCTGCTCCAGAAGACTTGAAGATGTGGAAGGAAAATGAAAGGAAAGGCAAAGGTTTATTTGTATAGTGATATGCTTTCACCATTAATAACTCAACAAAACTCATATATGTAGAATTTTAATGATTGTTTTCTGCATCACAGCTTTCTTGTAAGGTCTGTTCTGACTCTCAACTTACGGTATATATAACAATAACAAGAGCGGTTTCTAATACTTAAAAGGTGCCACTTGCTGCTGTTCTGGGCTTTATATTTTTTATCTTTTAATTGTCATGATCCACATATTACCATGCTCCAATTTTACAGATAAGGAAACTGAAGTATAGCAAGGTTAAATGACAAGCCCCATTAATAAGTGACAAAGCAGAGATTTTAACCCAGGTCTGTTTGACATCACATTTATTCTGTACTAGACAGTTTCTATTTTTATAGACCCAACTCTTACTAATTCTGGATAATTGGTACTGGTAGTAAAAGTGAAAAGAAAAATGGAATAGGATAGCTGGAATGAATGGGGAAATTTTTTTATGTTTTTGACTGAAAATCAGTTTTACTATATTCAAAAACAGTCTTTGTTAAGAAACATGAAGTACAGATAGTTTAGCCTTACTTTAATAATTAAATAGGAATCCTTTTCATTTAACCCATTAATTCATCAGTACACAAATGGGTCCTACAAAGATGAACAAAGCATTTAGGTCATTCTAATTATTAGAATTTGGGGGGAGTCTTCCATGAAAAACTTTAAGAACAAACAAAGCACTTTTTATAGTTTAATATAGTGATTTCAGCGATGGGGGAGAAATTACACAATTCAAATTTTATATTCTTTTACCTAACTGCTAAAATTTCTTCCATGACACAATTTTTTAAAAAGTAAGGCCAACAATGAGCTTGATTCAGTTTCCACATGATTATAACATTCCTATCATATCATACAAAAGCTTTAAAAAATGTTCACTATTTTCTAAATACAAGTCTTTAATTTAGATCAACAGCTGTTTCATCAAGGTCTCTCTTCCTAATTGTTCAATAGTTCAGCTTATTTTTCCTTCTTAATGAATTTTAAGTTGTACCTCAGCAAAGCTACCCATCTTTTTTCATTAGTAAAATCTACTTTATCTTCTGCACATGTGTGAAACTCCATTTGATGATTCAGCCTATTTTCTAACACAGTTGCATTATGGTTTTGGCTTCCCTAATTCAATTTTTAAATGCTTCATGTTATTTAAAATTTACCATAAATCATACTACTTTTTCCTGCTGGTTTTGTAGTGAGCATGGAAAAAGTACAGCCTGCTGAACTCTTGAGTTCTAATCCAAAATCTGCTATGGAATTTAGGATGCTTTGACCAAATCAGTTAACCTTCTTTGTCTGTATCTCCTCAGGAGAAAACTGTAGAAAATTTGACCTCTCAATGCTATATCGTGTAGGAATAGTAAGCGTAATTAAAGGATGTATGCTACAACTATATACAATACCGCACTTTTCTTATTATTTCCTGGTTACTTTAAGTATTCCCTTTAGGCTTTTTTTATTATTATTATTTAGCTGAAATGCAGCCATTAATAGCAAATCGACTCAACAACATTTTGTATTAGAGAAGCTTTAGGTTGTACTTGTGTGTGTGTGTGTGTATATATATATATATATATATATATATTTACATTACAAATATATATATACATATATTACATAAAATGCAAGTTCTTATAGTACAAATTAAAATCTTTTAACACTACCTATCCAGTATAAGTCTTTTCAGTGACTAATTATTAAAAATTTCTCCAAGATTGTACACATGTACAAATACCCATCCACCAGTCATACTGGGAAAGGTCTTTGAAAAGAACATATAGACCTCAAAAACTGAGACAATCCTGCTCACCAAGAGACTGGTAACATTCATTTGGCATCTGCTTGAATATTCCTGTCACAGGATGCACACAACACCTTTAAAAGGCAGTTAATTCCATTTCCAAGCAGCTCTAACCATTCAAAAAGTCTTAATTGCTGAATGAGCATGAAATGTTAAATTAACTTTAAACTGGGCATGCATTCTGACTACGGTTAGTCACAAGCTTTTTAGTTTAGTCACTTACCCCAGAGTTTATTCTACCTCACCTAAATGATTATAAAATAAAGGTGAATATAATTAGGTAGTGAAATTAGGTAGTGAAAGAGGAAATATTGCTGTTTCTAATTTTTTACATTATCTATTTATCATCCATTTATTCATATCAAAGTAGAGTGTAGGTATTAGTAGCATGGACTCTGGAACCAGATTTCATGGGTTTGAGTCCCACTTTACCATATACTAGCTGTGTGAACCTGGGTGCATTTTTTTAAACCTACTTTTTGCCTCAGTTGCCTCATCTCTAAAAAAGCGGGAAAAAATGGTACTAACTCATAGGGTTGTTGTTGTAAGGTCAAAATAAATTTAATACAAGTGAACAAATTAGAACTATGCCTGGAATATAGCAAATACTAATAAGTGCAAGCAATTTCAATCACTGTTTAAGTTAGCTAGCTATCTTTCCATGCATCCATCCAAAAATCACTTCCAACTCATCTTCCCCTGGGCTTGATCTGAAAAGGATTTAAGGTAACTGGACTTTGTCCTACATTATCTATACCTCTAGGTTATAAAAAAAGAAATAAAAGTATTCTGAGGAATTCTTGAAGTAGTGCTGGAAGTGTAGTTTCTAAAACTCTGAATCACTTTATAAAACCTCTCAGAGAAACTAGGGTAGCAAAACCACAACCCATGTACAAAATGTACAACAAAACGAGGTGACAAAACTCTTCTTTTGCTCTTCTCCTTTCCTACCTCTCCTTTCTTTTTCCTTCCTTTTCTGATCAATGTAGTTCTAAAGTCATTGAGTGGACTGTGAGGATTTGAGGAAGCCATAGGGGCCCAGGGCAGGTTGTCAGTGCCTGAGTAGTGTGAGGGAGACCCATGGGGAGGTGTTGGCCTGGCATGGTATATCAGAGCCCTAGTAGGGTGGTGGCTGCCATAGGGGCATCAGAGGCAAGCATGGTAAGGAGTGGTTCCCTGTGGCAGGAGAGATAAAATTCTTGGATTCTGTCTTAATTTCTTTTTTAAAAAATTAATTTATATTTTATTATTATTTTTAAAGATGCTTTAGATTACGTGTTAAAGTGAAAATATAAGGGATTCCCATATACCTTACCCCTCTCCCCTCCTATATTTTCCCCATTAACAACATCTTTCATTAAGTGTGGTACATTTGATAGAACGGATGAACACATATTGAAGTATTACTAGTAACTGGTCTATAGTTTACATTATGGTTTATACTTTGCACCACACAATTTTATAGGTTTTGACAAAATGAATGGCCTGTATCCATCAATGCAAGATCACACAGAACAATTCCAATGCCCTAAAAATGCCCATGCTCCCTTAATTTCTTTTATTAAAAGAATATATGACCTCTGATGATGGCTTTCTATGTAGCAACACTATCATCTAGTCTCAACTATCCAAAATCTCAGACCTAAGTTCTCTGAGATCTTAAACCACTCTGAGGTAGAGTTTTGACAGATAAACACTGGGCACAAAGTTGGCAACTGTGTCTAATCCCAGACGGTGTCCACCTCTCTTGATTGAATTCTGGTTTGCTTATCTGCACTTCTCAGAGCCTTCTATACAACTGGTCCTACAGACTTCTGTAATGTGCTTCTGTCTGCTTTTCACCCTAACCTATTTGAGATGTCCTAACTCCGACACCTATTTAATTTCACAACACACTGTTAACTCAGACATGGTAAAGAAAAATGATGAGAATTTGCCTCTAAGAGGTTTATTATGACTCTGCTAAGAATAGTTGTGGCCACCTAGTTTTGATACCTGTCCTTCTCCGTTGGGTCTTCCTTGTATCATCCAACCAACTTATGGTCCAGAAGATATACTCTATACCCATCCTTTCCTCAAACTGTTGTGAGGCAGGATAACTCCAAATGGTACTCCCTGACTCACATGACTGAGTAATCGGCTCCATTGCTTTGTGAAGCCATGGCCAGCTATAATACACCAAACTGTATCTACATTTCCTTCTTCCCTGTTTCCTCTTTCTTTTTTCCTCATTCTTACTTCTCCAGGATTGTATCCTTCAATAGAACATTTTCATATTAGCTTTGGCTCAGGTTTTGTTTTCTAGGCTAATATATGTTAAGAAAGAAATGAATTCACTATCTATTGAAACCCTAATATTGTGAGCCTTCGGTAATAGCTCAATTTGGTATATATCTGATAGCACAATTAAAGCAAACATATATACATAGCAGAGGCTATATCATCTTTGTTTTGGCTGGACAGGGACTTGGTTCACAGTAGGTGTTTCATATATGTTCTTTTGCATGGAATTGGAATAGGCTATCAATGTCCCAGAAAATTAGAAGAGCCTTTGCTCAGATACCTGGACAAAGAAAATTGAGCAAGAGTCTATCAATGTTACTGATTTGAAACCAAGCTGTGAAAACTTTCCCAGAAGCTGCTGCTTTTTTTGTGGTGCTCAAAAAACATGAACACATGGCAAATTCAAACCAGGTGGAGGAATGGGTAAAAGAAGACATTACAAACATTTGCATTCTAAGGTTAGAGTGAAAGGAATTATTTGGCTCAGCATGGTTCTATTTCTAGAAGAAAACTAAACTCTCTTGAGAATATGCATATGACAAAGAAGATACTAGGCATATATTAACTTACAGAAAGAGCATTTAGTTGAATTTTACTATATTTTAACAATGTACCTGGGTTATTTTTTATTATTATTGTAACCATCCACACGGTCTTTAAAACCTTAATCTAAATAGTAAAATAACACTATAATGACCTCCTTCTTGTACAAGTTTTCATTCTGACACAGAGTTTTTCAGTCTTCTTTTTATGTTCTTGTACAATAGAATCTGTTATGTTATACATGTTTTATTTCTATTTTCTGATATGATAGTAAATAGCTGATAGCAAGTTTCCTCCACTCTTTATTGTATAAATGTTTGAATTACGCATTTATAAAGAAGTGCTTAATAAATTTAAAGTACATGCTTCATCACTTTGAGTCCCTTGCTGAACTTAAATACAGTGGCATGTGAGAGTTACCAATGAGTTATCTCTGGCATCACGTTATCACCATCCCTAAAGACATGTACATTTTATTTATTTATTTACACCAGGCTTTGAACCTGGGACCTTGTACATGCTAAGCAGGCACTTAACAACTGAGCTACATCTGCTCTGCAACATGTACTTTTTAAATAGAATAGTAACTTTGGCTCGAATACTACTGGTTTTGTTTTGTTGTTTTTATTTAATACTATGGTTTATTTTTTAATTTGTTTTAATGTGACCCCTTCCATTATAAGGAAATCAGTTTTAATCTGTTTTGAAGCCGGTGTTCATAAAAATAAAAACAAATACTGACTCTATTAAGAGATATTGTGTGTCTACCACAGCAAGCCATGATGAAGTTATGCTGCCTAACATTGACCTCCAGGGGGATGTGAAAGCCTGGGGATATTTCCTTCATGTGATAGCCCCTGGGGCACTCCAGATTTTAAGATTATAGAGAATTTTTTTTTTTCTTTCTTAAATTGACACCATCTACAGATTGACCTTCTTGATATGTAGATTGCTCTCCTGTGGATTTAACAGACTGTTTTGACTGAATGGAAACATATCTTTTCTTTTTCTTCCTCCCTCCTTCCCTCTTTCTCTCTCTCTTTCTCTCTCTCTTTCTTTCTTTCTTTCTTTCTTTCTTTCTTTCTTTCTTTCTTTCTT